>CALYLW010000306.1:0-555387 GCA_944989445.1 Ampullaceana balthica | reverse complement strand
GGTCTATAACATTGATCTATTACTGCACTGGTCTATAACATTGACGTTACTGCACTGGTCTATAACATTGACGTTACCGCACTGGTCTATAACATTGACGTTACTGCACTGGTCTATAACATTGACGTTACTGCACTGGTCTATAACATTGACGTTACAGCACTGGTCTATAACATTGACGTTACCGCACTGGTCTATAACATTGACGTTACAGCACTGGTCTATAACATTGACGTTACTGCACTGGTCTATAACATTGACGTTACCGCACTGGTCTATAACATTGACGTTACAGCACTGGTCTATAACATTGACGTTACCGCACTGGTCTATAACATTGACGTTACTGCACTGGTCTATAACATTGACGTTACTGCACTGGTCTATAACATTGACGTTACTGCACTGGTCTATAACATTGACGTTACCGCACTGGTCTATAACATTGACGTTACAGCACTGGTCTATAACATTGACGTTACAGCACTGGTCTATAACATTGATCGATTACCGCACTGGTCTATAACATTGACGTTACTGCACTGGTCTATAACATTGACGTTACCGCACTGGTCTATAACATTGACGTTACTGCACTGGTCTATAACATTGACGTTACTGCACTGGTCTATAACATTGACGTTACAGCACTGGTCTATAACATTGACGTTACAGCACTGGTCTATAACATTGACGTTACAGCACTGGTCTATAACATTGACGTTACAGCACTGGTCTATAACATTGACGTTACAGCACTGGTCTATAACATTGACGTTACAGCACTGGTCTATAACATTGACGTTACGCACGTGGTCTATAACATTGACGTTACCGCACTGGTCTATAACATTGACGTTACTGCACTGGTCTATAACATTGACGTTACCGCACTGGTCTATAACATTGACGTTACTGCACTGGTCTATAACATTGACGTTACTGCACTGGTCTATAACATTGACGTTACTGCACTGGTCTATAACATTGACGTTACTGCACTGGTCTATAACATTGACGTTACGCACTGGTCTATAACATTGACGTTACTGCACGTGTCTATAACATTGACGTTACTGCACTGGTCTATAACATTGATCGTTACCGCACTGGTCTATAACATTGACGTTACTGCACTGGTCTATAACATTGACGTTACTGCACTGGTCTATAACATTGACGTTACTGCACTGGTCTATAACATTGACGTTACAGCACTGGTCTATAACATTGACGTTACCGCACTGGTCTATAACATTGACGTTACAGCACTGGTCTATAACATTGACGTTACCGCACTGGTCTATAACATTGACGTTACCGCACTGGTCTATAACATTGACGTTACTGCACTGGTCTATAACATTGACGTTACTGCACTGGTCTATAACATTGACGTTACTGCACTGGTCTATAACATTGACGTTACCGCACTGGTCTATAACATTGACGTTACTGCACTGGTCTATAACATTGACGTTACCGCACTGGTCTATAACATTGACGTTACAGCACTGGTCTATAACATTGACGTTACAGCACTGGTCTATAACATTGACGTTACAGCACTGGTCTATAACATTGACGTTACAGCACTGGTCTATAACATTGACGTTACTGCACTGGTCTATAACATTGACGTTACTGCACTGGTCTATAACATTGACGTTACCGCACTGGTCTATAACATTGACGTTACTGCACTGGTCTATAACATTGACGTTACCGCACTGGTCTATAACATTGACGTTACTGCACTGGTCTATAACATTGACGTTACTGCACTGGTCTATAACATTGACGTTACTGCACTGGTCTATAACATTGACGTTACTGCACTGGTCTATAACATTGACGTTACCGCACTGGTCTATAACATTGACGTTACTGCACTGGTCTATAACATTGACGTTACCGCACTGGTCTATAACATTGACGTTACAGCACTGGTCTATAACATTGACGTTACCGCACTGGTCTATAACATTGACGTTACTGCACTGGTCTATAACATTGACGTTACCGCACTGGTCTATAACATTGACGTTACTGCACTGGTCTATAACATTGACGTTACTGCACTGGTCTATAACATTGACGTTACAGCACTGGTCTATAACATTGACGTTACCGCACTGGTCTATAACATTGACGTTACAGCACTGGTCTATAACATTGACGTTACTGCACTGGTCTATAACATTGACGTTACTGCACTGGTCTATAACATTGACGTTACAGCACTGGTCTATAACATTGACGTTACGCACTGGTCTATAACATTGACGTTACAGCACTGGTCTATAACATTGACGTTACTGCACTGGTCTATAACATTGACGTTACAGCACTGGTCTATAACATTGACGTTACTGCACTGGTCTATAACATTGATCTATTACCGCACTGGTCTATAACATTGACGTTACCGCACTGGTCTATAACATTGACGTTACTGCACGTGGTCTATAACATTGATCTATTACCGCACTGGTCTATAACATTGACGTTACAGCACTGGTCTATAACATTGACGTTACTGCACTGGTCTATAACATTGACGATACCGCACTGGTCTATAACATTGACGTTACTGCACGTGTCTATAACATTGACGTTACTGCACGTGTCTATAACATTGACGTTACTGCACGTGTCTATAACATTGATCTATTACCGCACTGGTCTATAACATTGACGTTACAGCACTGGTCTATAACATTGACGTTACTGCACGTGTCTATAACATTGACGTTACTGCACTGGTCTATAACATTGACGTTACTGCACGTGTCTATAACATTGATCTATTACCGCACTGGTCTATAACATTGACGTTACAGCACTGGTCTATAACATTGACGTTACTGCAAGTGTCTATAACATTGATCTATTACCGCACTGGTCTATAACATTGACGTTACTGCACTGGTCTATAACATTGATCTATTACCGCACTGGTCTATAACATTGACGTTACCGCACTGGTCTATAACATTGACGTTACCGCACTGGTCTATAACATTGACGTTACCGCACTGGTCTATAACATTGACGTAACTGCACTGGTCTATAACATTGACGTTACAGCACTGGTCTATAACATTGACGTTACTGCACGTGTCTATAACATTGATCTATTACCGCACTGGTCTATAACATTGACGTTACCGCACTGGTCTATAACATTGACGTTACTGCACATGTCTATAACATTGACGTTACTGCACATGTCTATAACATTGACGTTACTGCACTAGTCTATAACATTGACGTTACTGCACATTTCTATAACATTGACGTTACCGCACTGGTCTATAACATTGACGTTACTGCACATGTCTATAACATTGACGTTACTGCACATGTCTATAACATTGACGTTACTGCAGATGTCTATAACATTGACGTTACTGCAGATGTGTATAACATTGACGTTACCGCACTGGTCTATAACATTGACGTTACTGCAAGTGTCTATAACATTGACGTTGCCGCACATGTCTATAACATTGACGTTACCGCAATGGTCTATAACATTGAAGTTACAGCACTGGTCTATAACATTGACGTTACTGCACTGGTCTATAACATTGACGTTACTGCACTGGTCTACAACATTGACGTTACTGCACGTGTCTATAACATTGACGTTACCGCACTGGTCTATAACATTGACGTTACAGCACTGGTCTATAACAATGACGTTGCAGCACTGGTCTATAACATTGACGTTACTGCACTGGTCTATAACATTGACGTTACTGCACGTGTCTATAACATTGACGTTACGCACTGGTCTATAACATTGACGTTACCGCACTGGTCTATAACATTGACGTTACTGCACGTGTCTATAACATTGATCTATTACTGCACTGGTCTATAACATTGACGTTTCTGCACGTGTCTATAACATTGATCTATTACTGCACTGGTCTATAACATTGATCTATTACTGCACTGGTCTATAACATTGACGTTACTGCACGTCTGCACGTGTCTATAACATTGACGTTACTGCACGTGTCTATAACATTGATCTATTACCGCACTGGTCTATAACATTGACGTTACTGCACGTGTCTATAACATTGATCTATTACCGCACTGGTCTATAACATTGACTATTACCGCACTGGTCTATAACATTGACGTTACTGCACGTGTCTATAACATTGATCTATTACCGCACTGGTCTATAACATTGACGTTACTGCACGTGTCTATAACATTGATCTTTACTGCACTGGTCTATAACATTGATCTATTACCGCACTGGTCTATAACATTGACGTTACTGCACGTGTCTATAACATTGATCTATTACCGCACTGGTCTATAACATTGACGTTACTGCACGTGTCTATAACATTGATCTATTACTGCACTGGTCTATAACATTGATCTATTACTGCACTGGTCTATAACATTGACGTTACTGCACGTGTCTATAACATTGATCTATTACTGCACTGGTCTATAACATTGATCTATTACTGCACTGGTCTATAACATTGACGTTACTGCACGTGTCTATAACATTGATCTATTACTGCACTGGTCTATAACATTGACTATTACCGCACTGGTCTATAACATTGACGTTACTGCACGTGTCTATAACATTGACGTTACTGCACTGGTCTATAACATTGACGTTACCGCACTGGTCTATAACATTGACGTTACAGCACTGGTCTATAACATTGACGTTACAGCACTGGTCTATAACATTGACGTTACAGCACTGGTCTATAACATTGACGTTACTGCACTGGTCTATAACATTGACGTTACCGCACTGGTCTATAACATTGACGTTACTGCACTGGTCTATAACATTGATCGATTACCGCACTGGTCTATAACATTGACGTTACTGCACTGGTCTATAACATTGACGTTACTGCACTGGTCTATAACATTGACGTTACTGCACTGGTCTATAACATTGACGTTACCGCACTGGTCTATAACATTGACGTTACTGCACTGGTCTATAACATTGACGTTACTGCACTGGTCTATAACATTGACGTTACTGCACTGGTCTATAACATTGACGTTACTGCACTGGTCTATAACATTGACGTTACCGCACTGGTCTATAACATTGACGTTACTGCACTGGTCTATAACATTGATCTATTACCGCACTGGTCTATAACATTGACGTTACCGCACTGGTCTATAACATTGACGTTACAGCACTGGTCTATAACATTGACGTTACCGCACTGGTCTATAACATTGACGTTACTGCACTGGTCTATAACATTGACGTTACTGCACTGGTCTATAACATTGACGTTACTGCACTGGTCTATAACATTGACGTTACGCACTGGTCTATAACATTGACGTTACTGCACTGGTCTATAACATTGACGTTACTGCACTGGTCTATAACATTGACGTTACTGCACTGGTCTATAACATTGACGTTACAGCACTGGTCTATAACATTGACGTTACAGCACTGGTCTATAACATTGACGTTACTGCACTGGTCTATAACATTGACGTTACTGCACTGGTCTATAACATTGACGTTACTGCACTGGTCTATAACATTGACGTTACTGCACTGGTCTATAACATTGACGTTACCGCACTGGTCTATAACATTGACGTTACTGCACTGGTCTATAACATTGACGTTACTGCACTGGTCTATAACATTGACGTTACTGCACTGGTCTATAACATTGACGTTACTGCACTGGTCTATAACATTGACGTTACAGCACTGGTCTATAACATTGACGTTACGCACTGGTCTATAACATTGATCGTTACCGCACTGGTCTATAACATTGACGTTACTGCACTGGTCTATAACATTGACGTTACCGCACTGGTCTATAACATTGACGTTACTGCACTGGTCTATAACATTGACGTTACTGCACTGGTCTATAACATTGACGTTACTGCACTGGTCTATAACATTGACGTTACTGCACTGGTCTATAACATTGACGTTACTGCACTGGTCTATAACATTGACGTTACGCACTGGTCTATAACATTGACGTTACTGCACTGGTCTATAACATTGACGTTACAGCACTGGTCTATAACATTGACGTTACTGCACTGGTCTATAACATTGACGTTACCGCACTGGTCTATAACATTGACGTTACTGCACTGGTCTATAACATTGACGTTACTGCACTGGTCTATAACATTGACGTTACTGCACTGGTCTATAACATTGACGTTACTGCACTGGTCTATAACATTGACGTTACCGCACTGGTCTATAACATTGACGTTACTGCACTGGTCTATAACATTGACGTTACAGCACTGGTCTATAACATTGACGTTACAGCACTGGTCTATAACATTGACGTTACAGCACTGGTCTATAACATTGACGTTACAGCACTGGTCTATAACATTGACGTTACTGCACTGGTCTATAACATTGACGTTACTGCACTGGTCTATAACATTGACGTTACTGCACTGGTCTATAACATTGACGTTACCGCACTGGTCTATAACATTGACGTTACCGCACTGGTCTATAACATTGACGTTACTGCACTGGTCTATAACATTGACGTTACCGCACTGGTCTATAACATTGACGTTACTGCACTGGTCTATAACATTGACGTTACTGCACTGGTCTATAACATTGACGTTACCGCACTGGTCTATAACATTGACGTTACTGCACTGGTCTATAACATTGACGTTACCGCACTGGTCTATAACATTGACGTTACTGCACTGGTCTATAACATTGATCGTTACCGCACTGGTCTATAACATTGACGTTACAGCACTGGTCTATAACATTGACGTTACTGCACTGGTCTATAACATTGACGTTACTGCACTGGTCTATAACATTGACGTTACTGCACTGGTCTATAACATTGACGTTACCGCACTGGTCTATAACATTGACGTTACAGCACTGGTCTATAACATTGACGTTACTGCACGTGTCTATAACATTGATCTATTACCGCACTGGTCTATAACATTGACGTTACTGCACTGGTCTATAACATTGACTATTACCGCACTGGTCTATAACATTGACGTTACTGCACTGGTCTATAACATTGACGTTACCGCACTGGTCTATAACATTGACGTTACTGCACTGGTCTATAACATTGACGTTACTGCACTGGTCTATAACATTGACGTTACAGCACTGGTCTATAACATTGACGTTACTGCACTGGTCTATAACATTGATCTATTACCGCACTGGTCTATAACATTGACGTTACTGCACTGGTCTATAACATTGATCTATTACCGCACTGGTCTATAACATTGACGTTACCGCACTGGTCTATAACATTGACGTTACAGCACTGGTCTATAACATTGACGTTACACTGCACTGGTCTATAACATTGACGTTACTGCACTGGTCTATAACATTGACGTTACTGCACTGGTCTATAACATTGACGTTACTGCACTGGTCTATAACATTGACGTTACTGCACTGGTCTATAACATTGACGTTACTGCACTGGTCTATAACATTGACGTTACGCACTGGTCTATAACATTGACGTTACTGCACTGGTCTATAACATTGACGTTACCGCACTGGTCTATAACATTGACGTTACTGCACTGGTCTATAACATTGACGTTACTGCACTGGTCTATAACATTGACGTTACTGCACTGGTCTATAACATTGACGTTACAGCACTGGTCTATAACATTGACGTTACAGCACTGGTCTATAACATTGACGTTACAGCACTGGTCTATAACATTGACGTTACAGCACTGGTCTATAACATTGACGTTACAGCACTGGTCTATAACATTGACGTTACTGCACTGGTCTATAACATTGACGTTACTGCACTGGTCTATAACATTGACGTTACTGCACTGGTCTATAACATTGACGTTACTGCACTGGTCTATAACATTGACGTTACTGCACTGGTCTATAACATTGACGTTACTGCACTGGTCTATAACATTGACGTTACTGCACTGGTCTATAACATTGACGTTACTGCACTGGTCTATAACATTGACGTTACCGCACTGGTCTATAACATTGACGTTACTGCACGTGTCTATAACATTGACTATTACCGCACTGGTCTATAACATTGACGTTACTGCACTGGTCTATAACATTGATCTATTACCGCACTGGTCTATAACATTGACGTTACTGCACTGGTCTATAACATTGATCTATTACCGCACTGGTCTATAACATTGACGTTACTGCACTGGTCTATAACATTGATCTATTACCGCACTGGTCTATAACATTGACGTTACTGCACTGGTCTATAACATTGATCTATTACCGCACTGGTCTATAACATTGACGTTACTGCACTGGTCTATAACATTGACGTTACCGCACTGGTCTATAACATTGACGTTACAGCACTGGTCTATAACATTGACGTTACTGCACTGGTCTATAACATTGACTATTACTGCACTGGTCTATAACATTGACGTTACCGCACTGGTCTATAACATTGACGTTACTGCACTGGTCTATAACATTGACGTTACTGCACTGGTCTATAACATTGACGTTACTGCACTGGTCTATAACATTGACGTTACGCACTGGTCTATAACATTGACGTTACTGCACTGGTCTATAACATTGACGTTACGCACTGGTCTATAACATTGACGTTACAGCACTGGTCTATAACATTGACGTTACTGCACTGGTCTATAACATTGACGTTACTGCACTGGTCTATAACATTGACGTTACAGCACTGGTCTATAACATTGACGTTACTGCACTGGTCTATAACATTGACTATTACCGCACTGGTCTATAACATTGACGTTACTGCACTGGTCTATAACATTGATCTATTACCGCACTGGTCTATAACATTGACGTTACTGCACTGGTCTATAACATTGACGTTACCGCACTGGTCTATAACATTGACGTTACTGCACTGGTCTATAACATTGACGTTACTGCACTGGTCTATAACATTGACGTTACTGCACTGGTCTATAACATTGACGTTACTGCACTGGTCTATAACATTGACGTTACCGCACTGGTCTATAACATTGACGTTACTGCACTGGTCTATAACATTGACGTTACAGCACTGGTCTATAACATTGACGTTACTGCACTGGTCTATAACATTGACGTTACTGCACTGGTCTATAACATTGACGTTACTGCACTGGTCTATAACATTGACGTTACTGCACTGGTCTATAACATTGACGTTACTGCACTGGTCTATAACATTGACGTTACTGCACTGGTCTATAACATTGACGTTACTGCACTGGTCTATAACATTGACGTTACAGCACTGGTCTATAACATTGACGTTACTGCACTGGTCTATAACATTGACGTTACCGCACTGGTCTATAACATTGACGTTACTGCACTGGTCTATAACATTGACGTTACTGCACTGGTCTATAACATTGACTATTACCGCACTGGTCTATAACATTGACGTTACTGCACTGGTCTATAACATTGACGTTACAGCACTGGTCTATAACATTGACGTTACTGCACTGGTCTATAACATTGACGTTACAGCACTGGTCTATAACATTGACGTTACTGCACTGGTCTATAACATTGATCTATTACCGCACTGGTCTATAACATTGACGTTACTGCACTGGTCTATAACATTGACTATTACCGCACTGGTCTATAACATTGACGTTACTGCACTGGTCTATAACATTGATCTATTACCGCACTGGTCTATAACATTGACGTTACTGCACTGGTCTATAACATTGATCTATTACTGCACTGGTCTATAACATTGACGTTACTGCACTGGTCTATAACATTGATCTATTACCGCACTGGTCTATAACATTGACGTTACAGCACTGGTCTATAACATTGACGTTACAGCACTGGTCTATAACATTGACGTTACAGCACTGGTCTATAACATTGACGTTACTGCACTGGTCTATAACATTGACGTTACTGCACTGGTCTATAACATTGACGTTACTGCACTGGTCTATAACATTGACGTTACAGCACTGGTCTATAACATTGACGTTACTGCACTGGTCTATAACATTGACGTTACCGCACTGGTCTATAACATTGACGTTACTGCACTGGTCTATAACATTGACGTTACTGCACTGGTCTATAACATTGACGTTACTGCACTGGTCTATAACATTGACGTTACTGCACGTGTCTATAACATTGATCGATTACTGCACTGGTCTATAACATTGACGTTACTGCACTGGTCTATAACATTGACGTTACTGCACTGGTCTATAACATTGACGTTACAGCACTGGTCTATAACATTGACGTTACTGCACTGGTCTATAACATTGACGTTACTGCACTGGTCTATAACATTGACGTTACTGCACTGGTCTATAACATTGACGTTACTGCACTGGTCTATAACATTGACGTTACTGCACTGGTCTATAACATTGACGTTACTGCACTGGTCTATAACATTGACGTTACTGCACTGGTCTATAACATTGACGTTACAGCACTGGTCTATAACATTGACGTTACTGCACTGGTCTATAACATTGACGTTACTGCACTGGTCTATAACATTGACGTTACCGCACTGGTCTATAACATTGACGTTACTGCACTGGTCTATAACATTGACGTTACAGCACTGGTCTATAACATTGACGTTACCGCACTGGTCTATAACATTGACGTTACCGCACTGGTCTATAACATTGACGATTACCGCACTGGTCTATAACATTGACGTTACAGCACTGGTCTATAACATTGACGTTACAGCACTGGTCTATAACATTGACGTTACAGCACTGGTCTATAACATTGACGTTACTGCACTGGTCTATAACATTGATCTATTACTGCACTGGTCTATAACATTGACGTTACTGCACTGGTCTATAACATTGACGTTACCGCACTGGTCTATAACATTGACGTTACCGCACTGGTCTATAACATTGACGTTACTGCACTGGTCTATAACATTGACGTTACGCACTGGTCTATAACATTGACGTTACTGCACTGGTCTATAACATTGACGTTACTGCACTGGTCTATAACATTGACGTTACTGCACTGGTCTATAACATTGACGTTACCGCACTGGTCTATAACATTGACGTTACAGCACTGGTCTATAACATTGACGTTACTGCACTGGTCTATAACATTGACGTTACTGCACTGGTCTATAACATTGACGTTACTGCACTGGTCTATAACATTGACGTTACTGCACTGGTCTATAACATTGACGTTACTGCACTGGTCTATAACATTGACGTTACTGCACTGGTCTATAACATTGACGTTACTGCACTGGTCTATAACATTGACGTTACTGCACTGGTCTATAACATTGACGTTACTGCACTGGTCTATAACATTGACGTTACCGCACTGGTCTATAACATTGACGTTACTGCACTGGTCTATAACATTGATCGTTACTGCACTGGTCTATAACATTGACGTTACAGCACTGGTCTATAACATTGACGTTACTGCACTGGTCTATAACATTGACGTTACGCACTGGTCTATAACATTGACGTTACTGCACTGGTCTATAACATTGACGTTACTGCACTGGTCTATAACATTGACGTTACTGCACTGGTCTATAACATTGACGTTACTGCACTGGTCTATAACATTGACGTTACTGCACTGGTCTATAACATTGACGTTACAGCACTGGTCTATAACATTGACGTTACTGCACTGGTCTATAACATTGACGTTACTGCACTGGTCTATAACATTGACGTTACCGCACTGGTCTATAACATTGACGTTACTGCACTGGTCTATAACATTGACGTTACTGCACTGGTCTATAACATTGACGTTACTGCACTGGTCTATAACATTGACGTTACTGCACTGGTCTATAACATTGACGTTACTGCACTGGTCTATAACATTGACGTTACAGCACTGGTCTATAACATTGACGTTACTGCACTGGTCTATAACATTGACGTTACTGCACTGGTCTATAACATTGACGTTACTGCACTGGTCTATAACATTGACGTTACTGCACTGGTCTATAACATTGACGTTACTGCACTGGTCTATAACATTGACGTTACCGCACTGGTCTATAACATTGACGTTACTGCACTGGTCTATAACATTGACGTTACCGCACTGGTCTATAACATTGACGTTACTGCACTGGTCTATAACATTGACGTTACTGCACTGGTCTATAACATTGACGTTACCGCACTGGTCTATAACATTGACGTTACTGCACTGGTCTATAACATTGACGTTACCGCACTGGTCTATAACATTGACGTTACTGCACTGGTCTATAACATTGACGTTACTGCACTGGTCTATAACATTGACGTTACAGCACTGGTCTATAACATTGACGTTACCGCACTGGTCTATAACATTGACGTTACAGCACTGGTCTATAACATTGACGTTACTGCACTGGTCTATAACATTGACGTTACTGCACTGGTCTATAACATTGACGTTACGCACTGGTCTATAACATTGACGTTACAGCACTGGTCTATAACATTGACGTTACAGCACTGGTCTATAACATTGACGTTACTGCACTGGTCTATAACATTGACGTTACCGCACTGGTCTATAACATTGACGTTACTGCACTGGTCTATAACATTGACGTTACTGCACTGGTCTATAACATTGACGTTACTGCACTGGTCTATAACATTGACGTTACTGCACTGGTCTATAACATTGACGTTACTGCACTGGTCTATAACATTGACGTTACTGCACTGGTCTATAACATTGACGTTACTGCACTGGTCTATAACATTGACGTTACCGCACTGGTCTATAACATTGACGTTACTGCACTGGTCTATAACATTGACGTTACTGCACTGGTCTATAACATTGACGTTACGCACTGGTCTATAACATTGACGTTACTGCACTGGTCTATAACATTGACGTTACAGCACTGGTCTATAACATTGACGTTACTGCACTGGTCTATAACATTGACGTTACTGCACTGGTCTATAACATTGACGTTACCGCACTGGTCTATAACATTGACGTTACTGCACTGGTCTATAACATTGACGTTACAGCACTGGTCTATAACATTGACGTTACTGCACTGGTCTATAACATTGACGTTACCGCACTGGTCTATAACATTGACGTTACTGCACTGGTCTATAACATTGACGTTACCGCACTGGTCTATAACATTGACGTTACTGCACTGGTCTATAACATTGACGTTACTGCACTGGTCTATAACATTGACGTTACAGCACTGGTCTATAACATTGACGTTACTGCACTGGTCTATAACATTGACGTTACAGCACTGGTCTATAACATTGACGTTACTGCACTGGTCTATAACATTGACGTTACCGCACTGGTCTATAACATTGACGTTACTGCACTGGTCTATAACATTGACGTTACAGCACTGGTCTATAACATTGACGTTACTGCACTGGTCTATAACATTGACGTTACCGCACTGGTCTATAACATTGACGTTACTGCACTGGTCTATAACATTGACGTTACTGCACTGGTCTATAACATTGACGTTACTGCACTGGTCTATAACATTGACGTTACCGCACTGGTCTATAACATTGACGTTACAGCACTGGTCTATAACATTGACGTTACTGCACTGGTCTATAACATTGACGTTACTGCACTGGTCTATAACATTGACGTTACTGCACTGGTCTATAACATTGACGTTACCGCACTGGTCTATAACATTGACGTTACAGCACTGGTCTATAACATTGACGTTACTGCACTGGTCTATAACATTGACGTTACTGCACTGGTCTATAACATTGACGTTACTGCACTGGTCTATAACATTGACGTTACAGCACTGGTCTATAACATTGACGTTACTGCACTGGTCTATAACATTGACGTTACTGCACTGGTCTATAACATTGACGTTACTGCACTGGTCTATAACATTGACGTTACTGCACTGGTCTATAACATTGACGTTACTGCACTGGTCTATAACATTGACGTTACCGCACTGGTCTATAACATTGACGTTACTGCACTGGTCTATAACATTGATCGTTACCGCACTGGTCTATAACATTGACGTTACTGCACTGGTCTATAACATTGACGTTACCGCACTGGTCTATAACATTGACGTTACTGCACTGGTCTATAACATTGACGTTACGCACTGGTCTATAACATTGACGTTACAGCACTGGTCTATAACATTGACGTTACTGCACTGGTCTATAACATTGACTATTACCGCACTGGTCTATAACATTGACGTTACTGCACTGGTCTATAACATTGATCTATTACTGCACTGGTCTATAACATTGATCTATTACCGCACTGGTCTATAACATTGACGTTACTGCACTGGTCTATAACATTGATCTATTACCGCACTGGTCTATAACATTGACGTTACTGCACTGGTCTATAACATTGACGTTACTGCACTGGTCTATAACATTGACGTTACCGCACTGGTCTATAACATTGACGTTACTGCACGTGTCTATAACATTGACTATTACTGCACTGGTCTATAACATTGACGTTACTGCACTGGTCTATAACATTGACGTTACTGCACTGGTCTATAACATTGACGTTACGCACTGGTCTATAACATTGACGTTACCGCACTGGTCTATAACATTGACGTTACAGCACTGGTCTATAACATTGACGTTACTGCACTGGTCTATAACATTGACGTTACCGCACTGGTCTATAACATTGACGTTACTGCACTGGTCTATAACATTGACGTTACAGCACTGGTCTATAACATTGACGTTACTGCACTGGTCTATAACATTGACGTTACAGCACTGGTCTATAACATTGACGTTACAGCACTGGTCTATAACATTGACGTTACAGCACTGGTCTATAACATTGACGTTACGCACTGGTCTATAACATTGACGTTACTGCACTGGTCTATAACATTGACGTTACAGCACTGGTCTATAACATTGACGTTACAGCACTGGTCTATAACATTGACGTTACCGCACTGGTCTATAACATTGACGTTACTGCACTGGTCTATAACATTGACGTTACTGCACTGGTCTATAACATTGACGTTACTGCACTGGTCTATAACATTGACGTTACTGCACTGGTCTATAACATTGACGTTACTGCACTGGTCTATAACATTGACGTTACTGCACTGGTCTATAACATTGACGTTACAGCACTGGTCTATAACATTGACGTTACAGCACTGGTCTATAACATTGACGTTACTGCACTGGTCTATAACATTGACGTTACCGCACTGGTCTATAACATTGACGTTACTGCACTGGTCTATAACATTGACGTTACTGCACTGGTCTATAACATTGACGTTACAGCACTGGTCTATAACATTGACGTTACTGCACTGGTCTATAACATTGACGATTACCGCACTGGTCTATAACATTGACGTTACTGCACTGGTCTATAACATTGACGTTACTGCACTGGTCTATAACATTGACGTTACTGCACTGGTCTATAACATTGACGTTACAGCACTGGTCTATAACATTGACGTTACTGCACGTGTCTATAACATTGATCTATTACCGCACTGGTCTATAACATTGACGTTACTGCACTGGTCTATAACATTGACGTTACCGCACTGGTCTATAACATTGACGTTACAGCACTGGTCTATAACATTGACGTTACCGCACTGGTCTATAACATTGACGTTACCGCACTGGTCTATAACATTGACGTTACTGCACTGGTCTATAACATTGACGTTACCGCACTGGTCTATAACATTGACGTTACTGCACTGGTCTATAACATTGACGTTACTGCACTGGTCTATAACATTGACGTTACCGCACTGGTCTATAACATTGACGTTACTGCACTGGTCTATAACATTGACGTTACAGCACTGGTCTATAACATTGACGTTACCGCACTGGTCTATAACATTGACGTTACTGCACTGGTCTATAACATTGACGTTACCGCACTGGTCTATAACATTGACGTTACTGCACTGGTCTATAACATTGACGTTACCGCACTGGTCTATAACATTGACGTTACCGCACTGGTCTATAACATTGACGTTACAGCACTGGTCTATAACATTGACGTTACAGCACTGGTCTATAACATTGACGTTACTGCACTGGTCTATAACATTGACGTTACTGCACTGGTCTATAACATTGACGTTACTGCACTGGTCTATAACATTGACGTTACCGCACTGGTCTATAACATTGACGTTACTGCACTGGTCTATAACATTGACGTTACTGCACTGGTCTATAACATTGACGTTACTGCACTGGTCTATAACATTGACGTTACTGCACTGGTCTATAACATTGACGTTACAGCACTGGTCTATAACATTGACGTTACTGCACTGGTCTATAACATTGACGTTACTGCACTGGTCTATAACATTGACGTTACTGCACTGGTCTATAACATTGACGTTACTGCACTGGTCTATAACATTGACGTTACTGCACTGGTCTATAACATTGACGTTACCGCACTGGTCTATAACATTGACGTTACTGCACTGGTCTATAACATTGATCGATTACCGCACTGGTCTATAACATTGACGTTACTGCACTGGTCTATAACATTGACGTTACAGCACTGGTCTATAACATTGACGTTACTGCACGTGTCTATAACATTGACGTTACTGCACTGGTCTATAACATTGACGTTACCGCACTGGTCTATAACATTGACGTTACAGCACTGGTCTATAACATTGACGTTACTGCACTGGTCTATAACATTGACGTTACCGCACTGGTCTATAACATTGACGTTACAGCACTGGTCTATAACATTGACGTTACAGCACTGGTCTATAACATTGACGTTACTGCACTGGTCTATAACATTGACGTTACCGCACTGGTCTATAACATTGACGTTACTGCACGTGTCTATAACATTGATCTATTACCGCACTGGTCTATAACATTGACGTTACTGCACTGGTCTATAACATTGATCGTTACCGCACTGGTCTATAACATTGACGTTACTGCACTGGTCTATAACATTGATCGTTACTGCACTGGTCTATAACATTGACGTTACCGCACTGGTCTATAACATTGACGTTACTGCACTGGTCTATAACATTGACGTTACCGCACTGGTCTATAACATTGACGTTACTGCACTGTGTCTATAACATTGACTATTACTGCACTGGTCTATAACATTGACGTTACCGCACTGGTCTATAACATTGACGTTACTGCACTGGTCTATAACATTGACGTTACAGCACTGGTCTATAACATTGACGTTACTGCACTGGTCTATAACATTGACGTTACTGCACTGGTCTATAACATTGACGTTACAGCACTGGTCTATAACATTGACGTTACTGCACTGGTCTATAACATTGACGTTACTGCACTGGTCTATAACATTGACGTTACAGCACTGGTCTATAACATTGACGTTACTGCACTGGTCTATAACATTGACGTTACAGCACTGGTCTATAACATTGACGTTACTGCACTGGTCTATAACATTGACGTTACCGCACTGGTCTATAACATTGACGTTACTGCACTGGTCTATAACATTGACGTTACCGCACTGGTCTATAACATTGACGTTACTGCACTGGTCTATAACATTGACGTTACTGCACTGGTCTATAACATTGACGTTACTGCACTGGTCTATAACATTGACGTTACTGCACGTGTCTATAACATTGACGATTACAGCACTGGTCTATAACATTGACGTTACGCACTGGTCTATAACATTGACGTTACTGCACTGGTCTATAACATTGACGTTACCGCACTGGTCTATAACATTGACGTTACTGCACTGGTCTATAACATTGACGTTACAGCACTGGTCTATAACATTGACGTTACTGCACGTGTCTATAACATTGATCTATTACCGCACTGGTCTATAACATTGACGTTACTGCACTGGTCTATAACATTGACGTTACAGCACTGGTCTATAACATTGACGTTACTGCACTGGTCTATAACATTGATCGATTACTGCACTGGTCTATAACATTGATCGTTACCGCACTGGTCTATAACATTGACGTTACTGCACTGGTCTATAACATTGACGTTACAGCACTGGTCTATAACATTGACGTTACCGCACTGGTCTATAACATTGACGTTACAGCACTGGTCTATAACATTGACGTTACTGCACTGGTCTATAACATTGACGTTACTGCACTGGTCTATAACATTGACGTTACTGCACTGGTCTATAACATTGACGTTACCGCACTGGTCTATAACATTGACGTTACAGCACTGGTCTATAACATTGACGTTACTGCACTGGTCTATAACATTGACGTTACTGCACTGGTCTATAACATTGACGTTACTGCACTGGTCTATAACATTGACGTTACTGCACTGGTCTATAACATTGACGTTACGCACTGGTCTATAACATTGACGTTACAGCACTGGTCTATAACATTGACGTTACTGCACTGGTCTATAACATTGACGTTACTGCACTGGTCTATAACATTGACCTGTAAAGAAATGGGATTTCTTTTTAAAATCTTTATATTAACTCGTGGTGTCTGCGGCCGACTGGCTATGCTTGCTTGTCGCCAATAACTTTGGATCGATTTTATAACCACCGTGCTCGCATAGATAGCGAGCTGAAATTTTGCAGGCAGTTTCGTACCGATGATAAAAACAATGTATCAAAATTTCAGATCGATCGCATGTACCGTAATTGAATTATTGATTTTTTAGATTATTTTATTTATTCCTTTGTATCATGCTATTTTTTGAGATAGAGCGTCGCGGTGCGTATTATATTGAACAACCTTTCTGTCGCGCAATAAGGTGCGTATTTTATTGACAGCTCTTTTTATAAACATATTCCTGATCGGTGCGCATTATATTAAACATGTTTTACGACACAACTGCAATTTTGTATTTCTGGATGGTCTTGCGCTGCGTATTATAATGAACATTCTTTTAATTACTTCTCGTACATAAAGGATTTATAGTCCAAAACTTGGTTTTTTACGGGTTTTTCTTATTTAAAAATAGTTTTCACAACTTCATGAATAATGTTGATAAAATTACTTCACCATTAAAGGTATAAACTTAAACAGGAATTATGAGGTCGTAATGTTCTACTTCATATTAGGAGTCCATAGTAAATAGTAAGATGCCTCATTATCGCACTGGGCAGTTGATCCAAAAGAATGACACATAATATTTTCTTGGTTCTTTTTTCTTGTAAGACTAGTTTTTTCCCCCCCTTAGCCAGATAATATTGTACCTTTGTGGAGTTTTCTCAAGTCTGAGCGCATCTTTAAACACTATTTATGTAGATTGATATCAACTCTGAATATATTACCCAGAGAAATATCTTATTATCTTCCTTTAATTTCTTTTTTAAGGAGACGTTTTAAAACTACACTGTAAAGATTCGATGGAAAATACAGGCCATTGGTTTGCGCCTGACTTCAACCTCACCAGCTCGCGGACACATCGAAATGTGGGTTAGAGTTAGGGTCAGTGTACAGTCCATTCTTCTTAAACACACGGGATTCATAGCCAATTTTAAGCTTTCGGGGGGGGGGTGTGGCTGGGGGGGTGGTTATGGCACCATTTAATTTTTTTTATATTTTTTTTATTTTACTCTTGCAAAGACAAAAAATGAAACAAAACTGACAACAGTACGCATTTACACTGCTTGCGCTAGCGAAATGACATACCTGCTCTAATGGAAAACACGAGAAGAACTTTTGGTCGCGGACATGAAGCAAATCTCACTTCAAGGTGGTTTTTCTGAATGTCTTGGCGGATCAAAAAAAACTATGTGGTGGGCCGCAAGTTTCCCGCGGGCCGCAAGTGGCCCGCGGGCCGCACTTTGCCCACTCCTAAGCTAGAGCTAACGATAGTCCGCCAAGTGTGTGTGTGGGGAGGGGCTGTCTTTGAAAAATAATACGGAAATTTAGCCAAATTTATAATTATTTGGGAAGGGTGTGGTAACAAGTCGTGGCTATAGGTACGCCACTGACAGAGAGGACATTGTTGTGCTTACCTGCACGTGTTCTTAGAGTAGCATGCATGTTCTAATCAGCATAGTTAAACCATTTCTTGAATTTTTGCAACTTGACTCAGAGAATCGCGTTTATTTTATGTAAATATTTCCATCGATGTCATTAATGAGTTTACATGACTGTTTGTCCTATATTTAAAATGTCCTATTAAAAAATACATTTGATGAAATACAATGAAATATTAAGAAAGTGAAAATATAAGGAAGAACTTAAAGCGATGTGTGACTAAGTTAATGTTCTCAATCACTTAATCTGTAATACACATATTTGAAGTTAACTTTTTTATTTTTATGTGTTAAACCTGATCATCTTCCAGCAGGCGGGTTTTTATAAATGGAGGCCAGGGCAGGGGCACGTGAGGAGAGGGGGGATTGGACAATTTCGTAAAAGATTTGGGCTTTTGGCCAGGGTCACTTGTAATACACAAGTATATCGTTAGGGGGCCGCTGTAATGGCTTGCCCTCCATTAGCCCAAGATGATGTAGACCTCATCATGTCCTACACCACCCCACCCCACAGTGGGACTAATGACAGTGGCTCGTGACGCCGCTTATGGGAGCCCTCGCCGTGTCCTCGTGGCGTGTAACACAAGCCGCCAGGCCCGAGTGAAGCTGTTTATCAACCTATCAATACGGCTGCTAGCACTGGATGACTGTATACAGGAATAACATCAAAACACGGTGCGGGCTGGGAAATATTCAAGTGAATAAAAGATTTTTGTGAGACGTGTAAGCAGTTATTCATGCTTTATTAACTTGGTGTTCTCCTTACCCCCCCCCACCCCCAAATCCCTGGTTAGAGACTCCCTGTGTGTCCCACACTTCGCACATTCTAAAAATAGATAGCTAACTGCTCACCCTAGACCTAACCGAATAATGAATCAGGAATTGGCTCAAAACCCTAACACAAAAACTTCAAATACATGTAAAAATGTGTATATAATACGTTATATATATCTTAAACATGATTCCTTGAAAAAGCTTTGTCTTTATTCAGCACTTAAATCTCTTGATTGTTGGAGAATGAAGACTAAATTTTTTAATTGGATAAAGTTGCTATTACTCGGAAGCGCCAATCGAGATGACCTGTACAAAGTCTGCTGCATAAATTTTGAATAAGAATTTTGAAACTTCTTTTATTTTTCTGAAGAGATTGTCTCGTGGTAGATGTAGAGCTATGAATTGGATGGATGACGCTTTTATTCCAGGATCACATTGAAAGTAATGGATTTTTGATAATATAATAACTGAAGCGAAAACACGAGTTACGGGGAATGGTGCAAGTGCTCAACCTCTTAAATATCTTTGGTTCAATCTTCTCTCTGCTTTGTTTTATAAACATACGTTCAATCTAATATATTCTTGTATATATGCACCACATTCTAAAAAGCCAAGATAGTTACCATTAATTTAACTTTATTAGTAAAACTTAAACTCAACACGAGAAAGAAACATACTCAACCTTCCAACACCAAGCAAATGTTGATACTCTAAGCACTGCATTTACCCACAACAACAACAAAAAAACTGGAAGAAATCGCTGGACATTAGGTTTCAAAACAACTTTTCTATTCCGAGACAAAATCTCCAAGATATTGGAGTTCAGATTTCAAAGTCTTTAATGAGCAGCTTCGTAGGATCCGATAAGCCCTGCATTTTTCTAACCCCCAAATTATCTTGCCGTTGAAGACGCGCACAATGTAATGATATATAGGTAATGAGTGATAAGTGACAACCCATGAGAGAAAAACTGCAACAAATAACAGGCGTTTTTTTTTGTTAGCTCTGTATCGTGGACTCACGATATTTAGACATTTTCACTTAACACTTCGTTATTTTCAAACTAAAATTACTTTCTCTGGCTGGTCCGTTAAGAGGGCGGTAAACATATCTCTAACAAACTCGGTGTAATTTACTGTAATAAAGGTAACAAGCCTCAAACCCATAATTTCACCCTTGCAATAATTTATTAGTTAGTAGGTTCTTTTCTTCCATGTGTGCCACCTTAAACTGAACACACAATGCTATATTTTGATAGCGTAAAGATATCTAAATATGTTCATGTACATAATGTTTTTTATAAGTCGATTGTTCAATATATATTTATATAAATTTTTATTAAAAAGTGAATTATTAAGACATTCAGCACTCAGAGAAGTGTAAAGATATTTAGCTTTAAAGTAATGTGAAAAAACAAACAGTTAAGAAAGAAAACAAACAACAGAAATTCATAAAATTTAGATATTTTGTAAATAGCTTCCAGGATAACATTGTAATGTATTTTAAAATTGGATTACATCAGCCTTTTTAACAAATATTGACAGGAGATGACGTGACTGAAACGTGTTATTATATAATCGTCTTTCAACTTTCAACAACAGTGTTCTAATGATGGGTCTGGTCACGTGAACGGTCGTTACCATGGTGACAAGAAACGTCTTCAGTCAAGAGTCTCCAAATGTTGGGCCCAGCCACGTGACCCCTCATTACCGTGGCGACCATTCCCATAAATCAAATTTATGTAATCATGAGATAGACATCATGTAAGGTGGGGAAACTAATCAAACTTGGGAAAATAGAATTTCTTGGCTAAATCAGGAAGAAAGTCTGTGAAGTCTAGAAGACAGAAAGTTTGTGGTTTAATACTGAGTCCTAGTGAAATATTTTTTGAAAGTTTAATGCACTATGTGAGTGATAGAAGAAGGATTTCTATTTGTTTGTTCTTGCGAATGGAACAAATCAAGTGTTTTTATACCTATGTCTATCTCGTTGTTGATTTAGATTACTATAGTGTTTTATTTTAAGTTAGAATTTAATTAATAATTTTTTCTCCTACTTTGCTCTTTGTTACATTATACTCTAAGGGCAAGGGTCGCCAAAGTGTGGCCCGCCACAGAGTTTTGTGTGGCCCGCCACAGAGTTTTGTGTGGCCCGCCACAGAGTTTTGTGTGGCCCACCACAGAGTTTTGTGTGGCCCCCCACAGAGTTTTGTGTGGCCCGCCACAGAGTTTTGTGTGGCCCGCACTGGAGTTTTGTGTGGCCCGCCACGGAGTTTTGTGTGGCCCGCCACGGAGTTTTGTGTGGCCCGCCACAGAGTTTTGTGTAGCCCGCCACAGAGTTTTGTGTGGCCCGCCACAGAGTTTTGTGTGGCCCGCCACGGAGTTTTGTGTGGCCCGCCACGGAGTTTTGTGTGGCCCGCCCCTGAGTTTTGTGTGGCCAGCCACAGAGTTTTGTGTGGCCCGCCACAGAGTTTTGTGTGGCCCCCCACAGAGTTTTGTGTGGCCCGCCACAGAGTTTTGTGTGGCCCGCCACAGAGTTTTGTGTGGCCCGCCACGGAGTTTTGTGTGGCCCGCCACGGAGTTTTCTGTGGCCCGCCACGGAGTTTTGTGTGACCCGCCACAGTGTTTTGTGTGGCCCGCCACAGTGTTTTGTGTGGCCCGCCACAGAGTTTTGTGTGGCCCGCCAAAGAGTTTTGTGTGGCCCGCACTGGAGTTTTGTGTGGCCCGCCACGGAGTTTTGTGTGGCCCGCCACGGAGTTTTGTGTGGCCCGCCACAGAGTTTTGTGTAGCCCGCCACAGAGTTTTGTGTGGCCCGCCACAGAGTTTTGTGTGGCCCGCCACGGAGTTTTGTGTGGTCCACCACGGAGTTTTGTGTGGCCCGCCACGGAGTTTTGTGTGGCCAGCCACGGAGTTTTGTGTGACCCGCCACAGTGTTTTGTGTGGCCCGCCACAGTGTTTTGTGTGGCCCGCCACAGAGTTTTGTGTGGCCCGCCAAAGAGTTTTGTGTGGCCCGCACTGGAGTTTTGTGTGGCCCGCCACGGAGTTTTGTGTGGCCCGCCACGGAGTTTTGTGTGGCCCGCCACAGAGTTTTGTGTAGCCCGCCACAGAGTTTTGTGTGGCCCGCCACAGAGTTTTGTGTGGCCCGCCACGGAGTTTTGTGTGGTCCACCACGGAGTTTTGTGTGGCCCGCCACGGAGTTTTGTGTGGCCCGCCACGGAGTTTTGTGTGGCCCGCCACAGAGTTTTGTGTGGCCCGCCACAGAGTTTTGTGTGGCCCGACACAGAGTTTTGTGTGGCCCGCCACAGAGTTTTGTGTGGCCCGCCACGGAGTTTTGTGTGGCCCGCCACGGAGTTTTGTGTGACCCGCCACAGTGTTTTGTGTGGCCCGCCACAGTGTTTTGTGTGGCCCGCCACAGAGTTTTGTGTGGCCCGCCAAAGAGTTTTGTGTGGCCCGCACTGGAGTTTTGTGTGGCCCGCCACGGAGTTTTGTGTGGCCCGCCACGGAGTTTTGTGTGGCCCGCCACAGAGTTTTGTGTAGCCCGCCACAGAGTTTTGTGTGGCCCGCCACAGAGTTTTGTGTGGCCCGCCACGGAGTTTTGTGTGGTCCACCACGGAGTTTTGTGTGGCCCGCCACGGAGTTTTGTGTGGCCAGCCACGGAGTTTTGTGTGACCCGCCACAGTGTTTTGTGTGGCCCGCCACAGTGTTTTGTGTGGCCCGCCACAGAGTTTTGTGTGGCCCGACACAGAGTTTTGTGTGGCCCGCCACAGAGTTTTGTGTGGCCCGCCACAGAGTTTTGTGTGGCCCGCCACGGAGTTTTGTGTGGCCCGCCACGGAGTTTTGTGTGACCCGCCACAGTGTTTTGTGTGGCCCGGCACAGTGTTTTGTGTGGCCCGCCACAGAGTTTTGTGTGGCCAGCCAAAGAGTTTTGTGTGGCCCGCCACGGAGTTTTGTGTGGCCAGCCACAGAATTTTGTGTGGCCCGCCACAGAGTTTTGTGTGGCCCGCCACAGAGTTTTGTGTGGCCCCCCACAGAGTTTTGTGTGGCCTGCCACAGAGTTTTGTGTGGCCCCCCACAGAGTTTTGTGTGGCCTGCCACAGAGTTTTGTGTGGCCCGCACTGGAGTTTTGTGTGGCCTGCCACAGAGTTTTGTGTGGCCCGCACTGGAGTTTTGTGTGGCCCGCCACGGAGTTTTGTGTGGCCCGCCACAGAGTTTTGTGTGGCCCGCCACAGAGTTTTGTGTGGCCCGCCACAGAGTTTTGTGTGGCCCGCCAAAGAGTTTTGTGTGGCCCGCCACGGAGTTTTGTGTGGCCCGCCACAGAGTTTTGTGTGGCCCGCCACAGAGTTTTGTGTGGCCCGCCACAGAGTTTTGTGTGGCCCCCCACAGAGTTTTGTGTGGCCTGCCACAGAGTTTTGTGTGGCCCGCACTGGAGTTTTGTGTGGCCTGCCACAGAGTTTTGTGTGGCCCGCCACAGAGTTTTGTGTGGCCCCCCACAGAGTTTTGTGTGGCCCGCCACAGAGTTTTGTGTGGCCCGCCACAGAGTTTTGTGTGGCCTGCCACAGAGTTTTGTGTGGCCCGCACTGGAGTTTTGTGTGGCCTGCCACAGAGTTTTGTGTGGCCCGCACTGGAGTTTTGTGTGGCCCGCCACGGAGTTTTGTGTGGCCCGCCACAGAGTTTTGTGTGGCCCGCCACAGAGTTTTGTGTGGCCCGCCACAGAGTTTTGTGTGGCCCGCCAAAGAGTTTTGTGTGGCCCGCCACGGAGTTTTGTGTGGCCCGCCACAGAGTTTTGTGTGGCCCGCCACAGAGTTTTGTGTGGCCCGCCACAGAGTTTTGTGTGGCCCCCCACAGAGTTTTGTGTGGCCTGCCACAGAGTTTTGTGTGGCCCACACTGGAGTTTTGTGTGGTCTGCCACAGAGTTTTGTGTGGCCCGCACTGGAGTTTTGTGTTGCCCGCCACGGAGTTTTGTGTGGCCCGCCACAGAGTTTTGTGTGGCCCGCCACAGAGTTTTGTGTGGCCCGCCACAGAGTTTTGTGTGGCCCGCCACAGAGTTTTGTGTGGCCCGCCACAGAGTTTTGTGTGGCCCGCCACGGAGTTTTGTGTGGCCCGCCACGGAGTTTTGTGTGGCCAGCCACGGAGTTTTGTGTGGCCCGCCACAGAGTTTTGTAAGGCCCGCCACAGAGTTTTGTGTGGCCCGCCACAGAGTTTTGTGTGGCCCGCCACAGAGTTTTGTGTGGCCCGCCACGGAGTTTTGTGTGGCCCGCCACGGAGTTTTGTGTGACCCGCCACAGTGTTTTGTGTGGCCCGCCAAAGTGTTTTGTGTGGCCCGCCACAGAGTTTTGTGTGGCCCGCCAAAGAGTTTTGTGTGGCCCGCCACGGAGTTTTGTGTGGCCAGCCACAGAGTTTTGTGTGGCCCGCCACAGAGTTTTGTGTGGCCCCCCACAGAGTTTTGTGTGGCCCCCCACAGAGTTTTGTGTGGCCTGCCACAGAGTTTTGTGTGGCCCGCACTGGAGTTTTGTGTGGCCCGCACTGGAGTTTTGTGTGGCCTGCCACAGAGTTTTGTGTGGCCCGCACTGGAGTTTTGTGTGGCCCGCCACGGAGTTTTGTGTGGCCCGCCACAGAGTTTTGTGTGGCCCGCCACAGAGTTTTGTGTGGCCCGCCACAGAGTTTTGTGTGGCCCGCCACGGAGTTTTGTGTGGCCCGCCACGGAGTTTTGTGTGGCCCGCCACGGAGTTTTGTGTGGCCCGCCACGGAGTTTTGTGTGGCCCGCCACGGAGTTTTGTGTGGCCCGCCACAGAGTTTTGTGTTGCCCGCCACAGAGTTTTGTGTGGCCCGCCACGGAGTTTTGTGTGGCCCGCCACAGTGTTTTGTGTGACCCGTCACAGTGTTTTGTGTGGCCCGCCACAGTGTTTTGTGTGGCCCGCCAAGACATTCTAATATTTGCTTCCTGTCCACCACCGAAATTTCGTCTCGTGTTTTCCATTAGAGCGGCTATACTTATGCGCGTGCGCAGGCAGTGTAATGTGTACCTTTTACGGTTTGTCTTTTTGATTGTGTCTTTGCTACAGGAAAATTTTTTAAAATGCTAAATTTTTTTGGGCCATGAACCCTCCGAAAAATCGTAAACTTGGTGATGCATCCTGTGTTTATCAAGATTGTAGGTGATGCATCCTGTGTTTATCAAGATTGTACAACAAATATTTATTTGGTGACATTATTGTAAACGGTGCGGCCCTCCGCCAAAATCTGCTACCAGACGTGGGCTTTGAGCCATAACAGTTGCCCTTTCCCTGCTTTAATTTACATTTGATTAAATTATTCCAAGTTATTATATTCGATTCTGACTAATCACTAGTGATAAATATAGATGCTTTTTTTAAAAATTGATCTAGTTGGACTATTTTATTTATTTTGATTTGATCCAGTTTGTCTATTTTTAGCATATACATGTTGGTTTCTATAAGTCTGATAGCAGTCTCACCCACATTTTGTTCACTTGGTTTCTATAGAAATATGTATTACATGTTTTTATTAAAACCCTAAGAGCCTCAGCGGACACTGATACATTATAGAATAGAATGTTGCAAGCAATGTCCCAGTCAATCTGGTAAAAAAAGGGGGGGGGGTTGGGGGGGATGAGGGCTAGGGGTGGGGTGAGGGCTAAGGGGTTCATAGCTTACTGCAACCGTTTGGTCGGGTAACTCATCTGTATTTTTGGCATGCAGTTTGTTTACAAATTGTGTTTTAACTTCGCTTGAATTGCATTAGCTGTTGGGGGGAACTGTGCTCCACATGCGTGTGGCTGGGTAGCATAATTCTGCTGCTATTGAGTTATGTTATTACCTGCCCCTGTTGGCACTGGGTTAACAGCATGCAAATGTAACTGTTGTTTGTGATATTATCACGCCATTTACTAGGAGAATCCTCCAAACAAATATGAGTTCGTCCCCCCCCCTTTTCTTACCACACCTCCTTTCAGGAGCCAGCCTCCTCCACCGCCCCCGCCCCCCTAACCCCGTTCAGGTGAAGTTAGCCTCCAGCATACTAAACGAATAACACAAAAGAAAGAACTTCGCAAAGTCTACGTGACAATTCAAAATTAAAATTTTGGGGAGAAAATTCAATCCGTCTTCGCATTGTCAATGCTGTATAAGAAATGAATGAATTCTACCTGTACACTGTCTCGAGACCATTTCAATGCAAGCGTGACAGTGACAGAATGTTAATGGCGATGAGGGAAATACATGTAATTCAGTAAAAAAATATTTGGAATAGCTCTCTCTGCACAAGTCGACAACATTCTGTGATATACTTCCAAAATATTTCTAAAAGTGTCAATTTTCACATCACCTTGTAGGAGTCACGTAGTGACTGGACTCACAGGGTTGAACATAAACCTTGTAGGAGTCACGTACTGACTGGACTCACGGGTTGAACATAAACCTTGTAGGAGTCACGTAATGACTGGACTCACAGGGTTGAACATAAGCCTTGGTGGAGTCACATAGTGACTGGAGTCACGGGGTTGAACATCAACCTTCATTCATGATGGTTTAAACACCTTCAGTTTGTCGTCTAGTTATCCGCACTATTATCGTCAACCTTGATGTGTTCCTGTGTATCCCCCTACAGCTTATAATCATGGCATCGGATGTATCATTTACTACAGTGCGACAGCATGTTTAAAACAACATAGTTGATACAAACTTTGTCCTTGTCATCACGCTTTAAAGCTGCCTACTTATCATGGACCTGGTTACAGAGTTCCAAATTTACCTACCCTTAAGGCTGCCCGTTTATGATAGACCTAGTTATAGACCAGGAGCCTTAAAGCTGCCCATTTGTTGTCTGCGTTGTAGTCGACTAACAAAAGGTCAGAACGCTTTGCGGCCGTCTACATGTTTATAGACAACAGTGTCAAAGTTTCAAATTCAAACTCAAATTTTTAAGCCAAGCGCGCCTAATCACCTGCTTACCTAAAAGGATAGGGATTAAAGGATTAACTCATTTAACGGAGCATGAACATTTGCTACAGGTTGAACACGTCTTGTACAAAACGGTTGGATTATTTCATTAGCTTTTATGAGAAAAACTGGGGAAACAAAATATCCTGAAGCATTATGGGACTGGATTACTCGATTTATGAACACACAAAAAGACCGATTTTTTTCTTCCTTTTTCTGGTGATATTTCATGATCCTGGTTGGAGACCTCCCGTTGAGTTGACATACATGATATGTCATTGACTCCGTGTCGGAGTTTGTTGATCGCATGTGACATTGTGACACATTCTGGTGTCAACGTGATTTAAGACAAGCACAATCCAATGCAGCGTATCACACTGTAGAACTTGACTCCCGGCACCGCTAATGAATCAAATTGTTGATATGTGTTCAGGTCGTCACGCAACTGTGAAATAACAAGAAACTCGAGTCAAAAAGCGGTCCTCAAATTATTTGAATCTTTGTCTAAAGCGTTACAGATACGTTCTGCACTATATTACATTTCTGTAGAGCAACAATAACAAAACTAATAAAAGCAAAATGTAAAAATAATAGTAAAAAGGTCCCTTTTATTTTTAGTGTAATTATTTCAATAAGATATCGGACATTTTTTTCAAAATATCTTATAGAGCATTAACAATTCAGCTAATGCGCAAGTTGAATAATACTATTTTTTATTAAACATGCTAAATATTAATGTAAAATGTTTTCCCCGTCAAGCTTTCGGAACAGCAACGTCCATTACTTCTATTACAGTGTTGTTGTGGCTCCCCCCGCCCTCCCAATGGTGTGCAAATTCTTGTGTTGAAAATGATATCTGTTATTTAACCTTAAAATTAAAAGTGAGAAATAGACAAACAAATGTTGTTAGTAATAACTTACATCTATGGGGATGATGACAATGGTTTCTTGTATAGCGCCCATTGTCTATGCCAGTCAACCATGCTCACTTGGTTCTCATTTTAAAAACTGAGGTTAAATATAAAAAAGTCTTTTAATTTTAAAAAAAAATTATTTGTGGTGTGGTCACACTCCCTCTATTATTTTGGAAGACTTTTCCATAATTTTGGTGCGTTTGCTTCGAAAGAGCGCACTCCGTGGACTTCTTTCTGTGCCCCTCCACCCATTTCCTAATACTTTTAAAGACAAATGCATTCAAGCAAAATATTTTTTAAACCTTAAAGAACGTTACATTCTTCCCTCAAGGTTCACCATTGCAAAAGTTGTTCACGCCATTGAATATACTCATATCTTTACGTCCTCAACTGTGCCGATATCGCACCCTTAGAACAAAACAAGAAATAAAAACTTGAATGAGTATTTAAATGCAGTTTCCAACAAAGAATTTCCGATTTTCTTATTTTTAGGGAAATCATTCTAGATTATATTAAAAGTAATTTCAAATCAATAATTCTGAAAGTAATCAAAACAATTGCTATCTACAAATTGCTGCTAAGATTACGAGATTAAGATTAAGATTACACCTTTCTTATTCCGTATGCGAGAACAAACTCATACAAATTTTCGTTCTTCCCGTCCGGAATTCGGGCGTAGAATGGGTTGCCTGAAGAAACCAGGAAATCCAACACTTTATCATCATTTAAAACTCTAATAAGAATGCAAGACTAAACACAAACCATAGATAATCGTAGGACGCAATAATCTTCTGTATAGAAGGAGCGTCTGAAACAGATAAGATAAGATAAGAGAGTCGAAAGAAAGAGAATTTTTACAAATTAATTCTCCAACATTATTCTAAATATTATTACCTATCATTTGGCGTTTGTTTTAACCCGAGAAATTGACAAAATACTGATATTTTTTTTATTTTTAAAAAATTTTCCAGGAAATCGAGTAAACCTTTTCGGTATTTTTTTTTGGCACGTTCATATCCTTGGGACCTCCTTAACATTTTTGCAAAAGACCCGAACAGAAGTAGTTGCTTGTGAAAGCTCGAACAGACTGCACAGTCATTTCAAATAATATATAAAGGGAATTTTTCCCAAAAGGAAATTGCGTTAAAAAGTTGGTTTCAGTGCAGGCGTTGTTTACTTCATTTGTTGCACATAGCGGGGTTTCACCAAACATAAGTGTGCAATCAATAATCAATTAAATTACGCACCAAACGCACGGGATTAAAAAGCATTTCTGAGTCAGTGAACGAACACATTAATCATCAGTGTATAAATATATAATATATATCAATATACATAATTCCCGTCGTCTGCATGTATGGATGGTTGTAATGTAACTAATTTAGAAAGCAGCGCACCAAATTACTGCACCAAAAATAACACTTTTCGAACGTTCCGCATAAAATAGTTCAATATGATAATAAATGAATCAAATAAAAATAAATTAAATAAATGAAAGTTCCGTATTACGTTATTTTTTAATCTGATGTGTATTTATTTTGAAAACTTCCGTCATTTTTGACGTGTTATAAAATTCTAATATATATATAATAGATAACCTAAAAAATAACAAATGAACAGTGAATGTGTTTTAATAGTGCGTTCGAGAATCAGTGAACCATTTAGTGAGGAAGTGAGTTAAAGTTAAAGGTAAATAATAAATATATAACTTTAACTTTTTTTAATAATCTGTAAGTATCAATTCATACAACATACATGTATATATGGTGTAGCCAAATGGACAATTTGAGAACTGCATCAGGTGTCCTTCGAGACGAAATAATAAATTAGATGCATGACGTTCTTGTAAGATCATAGAAAATCTGACTTGCTGCGTCAAGTGGTCCCTACTTACCTGGCTCTTTGCTATCTGCTGGTCCTTAGACAATGGGGCTACCTGCAAGTGTGAACTTAAGCCATCATCTCTTCAAATGTAAGTAACATATATGTCGACATCTATACGTGAATCTTTAAACTGAAATAATTCTTCAGCCAACACGAGGCAGACAACGAATGAATGTTAAGCCGTTATACAAAAAATAAATAAAAATACATGTCTTGAAACTGAGATCGCTGTAATGTTAGCCAACATTTGAAACCGCCACAAACGTTAAGCTATGAAGGCGGGAACACTGAGAATTACGCTTTTAAACATGCGTCTTTTTGGCATTCACTCGTACAATAATTCATTTATTTTGACTTGTTCGCGTTTCAATTAAGATAGAAAGTCCCATCCGTTAAATTAATGAAAATATTTCGGTTTCAAAAAGCCAGTATGTAACCAAAGACTGAAAAACGATAACATTGGTGATCATTGGTCTCATTCTTGTCTTTGTACTGACTAGTTTTAAGACAGTTTTACATCCACTATAAAATGCCTATTACTATTACATGTAAACTTAAAGTTAATATCGGTAATTACTGTAGGAATTCTAAGGAATTGAAAACATTTTACTCAATTTGTTTTAGCCGTAAAGGTTTTAATGGGGACAAGTTCCACCCAGAAAAGTGTCAACTGTTAAGAGTAACAAAGAAAAAGAAACAAAGAAATTCAAAATATTACATTCATGGAAAAGAACTGACCCAAACTAAAGATGCAAAATACTTAGGAGTCTTAATAAATGAGAAACTATCATGGAATCCCCATGTCAATGAAGTTATTAAAAAATCAAACAAAACCTTAGGCTTTATAAAAAGAAACTTTAACAAATGTAATAGAGATATAAAACTAAAATGCTACCTCACTTTGGTGAGACCTGTACTAGAATATGCATCTTCTGTATGGGACCCATCCACCAAAGAAAACATTGATAAACTAGAACAAATTCAAAAAAGAGCTGCCAGATTCATTACTGGAGAATATTCAAAACTGACAAGAATAACACCATTAGTTAAATCATTAAACCTTGAAACACTAGAGGATAGAAGAACCAAGAGCAAAGTAGTAATCATACATAAAGCAATTAATTCTAATTTAGAAATACAACACAAAGATAACTTAATACAACCCTCAGATAGACATAAGGATAAAAACACCTTTCTTATTCCGTATGCAAGAACAAACACATACAAGTTTTCCTTCTTCCCGTCCGGAATTCGGGCGTGGAATGGGTTGCCTGAAGAATCCAGGAAAACCAACACTTTATCAACATTTAAATCTCTAATAAAAATGCAGGACTAAACACAAACCATAGATAAGCGTAGGACGCAATAATCTTCTGTATAGAAGGAGCGTCTGTAAACAGATAAGATAAGTTTTCATCAAAATATAAGAAAATGTTAGAAAACAAATGTTCGGTCATATTGTAATTTAAATTGCACTTTCAAATGTGTGAAATTACCGACCTATTATTATAACTTTAAGAATAACTTTTCCATCTTACTGTTAATCTCAAATTCTCGATTGATCATACATCATGGATACGTCTCCACTCACAGATATATAACGAGAGTTTAGAGGTTTTAAAATATATTTTCCCATGAGTAACAGTATATTTTGATCCCATTTTGTTCACTTTCTGGTAAAAACCAATCTTCGACTTTATTTGTTGAGCTCTTTAAAACTTTATGAAATGTTCATTTGCGCCCCTTTAATTCGAGTGTTTGATTGATGCGGACATAATTTCCCACGAACATAAAATCAATAACACCGAACGCTGGAACTCTTTTGTCTCAACCCACATAATCGTAAAGAGATATGGCAAGTAATTTACTTTGCTCTTGATGCCTTTAACCATGTGGGGAAAACTTCAAAAGTATCAGTGTTCCAGGACTCTCTCACCTGGAACTTTCCAGATCTCTGAGACACTCGAGATTGTCTTTATTTGCTGTCGTTCCACTGATGCAGGTGTTTGACCCTTCGCGTCCGTCAGTAAACTCCAGGAGTAGCCCTCAGTCAATTAATGTCATGACCGACTTATCTCTAGCTCTCAAACTTATCCTCATCTAAATATTAGGATGTGCTTATCAAAGGCTGATGAATATTGTGATACGTTCTCCTAGAGGTAACTGGAGGTAACTAGAGGTAACTAGAGGTAACTAGAGGTAACTAGAGAAACTAGAGAAACTAGAGGTAACTAGAGATAACTAGAGGTAACTAGAGGTAACTAGAGGTAACTATAGGTAACTAGAGGTAACTAGAGGTAACTAGAGGTAACTAGAGGTAACTAGAGGTAACTAGAGGTAACTAGAGGTAACTAGAGGTAACTAGAGGTAACTAGAGGTAACTAGAGGTAACTAGAGGTAACTAGAGAGAACTAGAGGTAACGAGAGGTAACTAGAGGTAACTAGAGGTAACTAGAGGTAACTAGAGATAACTAGAGGTAACTAGAGGTAACTATAGGTAACTAGAGGTAACTAGAGGTAACTAGAGGTAACTAGATAGAGCTGCGGTAAGTTTTATTTTCAATTGTTATTGTTGTTCCTAAGTAAGACAGTTCAAATGATATTCTTCTTAAAAGGGGCTATAATAAAGATACGCCGTTATCTAAGCCTCTAAGGCAGGGGTGTGCAAAGTGCGGCCCGCAATTGCGCATGTTGAGTATATCTGGACAGTGTTTACCTCTTTTGAAGGGGTAGACAGAGGCGATCTAGATTAGGAGAGCTAGTGGTATAGGTTATAGGTCATAGAGACGTTACAATTACAATTGATTAATTGGTCTTACCAAGGAGTATATTATATTCATACGTATAATCTTGAATGCGTGTTCATAAAGCCTTAATTCTAACATAGAACCCTTGACCTCTACAATGCCATTTAAAGATATATCTAATGTGTATTCAAAACACCTTAAATAGGCCAGCAATGACGTCTATCAAATAAATAATGATGGCGTTTACTCAATAAAATGCGCTGCGTCAAACCTATAACAATGAGTTTTGAGAAGGAAGGCAGATAATTCCAGGATTAATGTGTAAGATTTCTTTAGGATTTTAAACTATTAAAAACCATTTACGTAAATAAACAGCTCCAAGTTTCTAATTTACCAACAATCAGATCTTTTTATGTTGTGCGTCTTCGGGAATATTTTAATGGAGAATTTCAATGGTAAATGTAGGGCAATGTTGCGAGGAGAAAACTCATTCATTTGAAACTGGACAAGAATAAATTGAAATCCTAAACTGATGGAAGGACACAGAAACATTTTCTGAATGGTCTTATCTCTCTGGCCCATCAGGATGAACTTGCTGCACATATGTGGCTTCATTTTAATTATTTTAAGGATGTTTTCCAATATTTATGTACCGTTGCCTGTTTAAAATCAATTTTAGTAATTTTTGCAAGTAATAAAGCTACGGAACTGACATAAGACTTTTTTATTTTCTTAAAACATGGGACAAACATTTGTCAGTTTTATTTATCAGATTGTATATCCACTTGCTCCAGACATCCGTCAGTCTGAGTTGCCCTGTCTTTCATTCTCAGAACAAATTTCTTAAATTTATTATAGAAGTTATAATATTCTAAAGATGATATTTTGTGTTATTTCACGTGAAAACAAATTGACTTGCAGACGATAACTCTCATAGTTAACGTTTATAGAAAATGTATATGATACGAACGAAGTAGGTAGTATCAGAATATTGGTATTTTGGAATGGCTTGGCTTCCAGAAATCCAAATAAATACCACACAAAGAAATTTAATCTCGTTCTTGGACTAATATCACGTTTCAACTATTCGTTTTTTGGCGTGATCTGAGGAGACAACTGGTGAGAAGTCAGACAAGAGTAGTTCCCCTTTCCGGTTGCCTCTGAGAAACATTTCTGACGCTACCCTTAACAGTAACATAAATGGCGATGGCAATCGTTGCCTTTCATGTCTGTGGCTCGTCCATTAAGAAGCCCGATCCAACGGAACAACTTGCGCGACAAATTGCTCGACGGTCAACTCTCACTTTCAACAACAACTGTCAAATATCATTACTTTGACTTAATCATGAGATTAATCCGGAACATTGAACTCATATCGCCTCATTTTGTCCAAGCTGTACTCATTGTTTCAATAAATACCAAAAAACTTTTCTGAAACCTTGTTTAATGCCTAAATTGAATTTACATGTTAGTAATGTTAGAAGTCAATGGCGTCAACATTATTTTATCGGGCCTTTTGCTTGAACGCAAAATAAGTATGCTTTAAAAGGCGAGTATTAAAAATACTTTGTTTATGGTTGTACTAGAAATATATTTTCCGCATTATCTAATATATAAAGCTCAGTTGTATGTGTGTCTCAACTGTGTGTCCCGCTTTCACTGAAAAACCAAATAACGGACAAGGAACTAAATTTGGCAGGATGTTTCCTCTTACCCTGCAGATGGTTTTAGTATAGTTTTTGTAATTGTCCCTTTTGCCTGAAAGCCTTAAATTAAAAACTCAGAAAATGTATAGACAACGAGAGAAAAACTGAATCTCATTTCCTTATTGAACAACTTTACGCGGACGTTCGAAAAGAGTTATTTATGGTGCAATATATTTTCCAAGGCTTTATTTTCAGCGGTGAGCTTTCTAAAATCTTTTATTGCCTGATTGTGGTGCGCACATTAACGTGTACGCATTTCAAATTGAACGGTTTCATATTATTATAAAATTTATATTTGGTTTGGCTTTGCGGACAAAGCAGTGGTTTCCTTTACTGGTACTTTCTTAATATTATAGATGCTTTTTAAATAAATTATTACAATTTTTACACGATGCATTGGATAATATTTTTAAATGTGTAAATGAAAATGCGAATTTTGTTTTGTTTTGTGATTCATACCGCGACATTAAATAAAAACTTAATTTTATAATTCGTGATTTTATTTTATATGGAAACGATGGCCAATGTCAAATAATCTTACAGGTAAAAAAGTTTATATAAGTTATATACTTATACAGTTTAAACTTTAGCTACCGGTCTTATTAACTAAGTAGATTAATCTTCATAAAGTGAACCTGAAAACACTTACTTATTTTGTATTGCTAATTGAACATTATATGTTCGTTCCTGTGGAGACGATATAACATAGGCCATTTTTAAAATCAAATTTTAGTCATTGTTTCCCATGCATTTAATAACAGACGGTTGAATTTTTATTTTTTTTATTTTTTTTTCTAAATTTGTCATATAATTTCTTAATTAAAAAAGATTTGTGTGAGGTTATGGAATATAATTTACAAAATATGATGCATAATCGGGAAATGGGGTCCAAAAAAAATTTAAAATTTGTATTCATTTTTTAAATAATATCGTTTTCATCAAAGCCATACATTTAAATTATAAAGTAAAGAGACATATACATAAAAAAAACTAAATGTAATTTCCATATTGAAACATCTCTAAAGACGTAGAAAAGGGATATTTATTTTTGGTACATTACTTTATTACAAAACTTTATTTTAAGCTGCCTGCTTTCTGTAAACTTTTATCGTCTAAATATGGAACGCATATTTTCTTGACGCCATTTTAATACGACTGCTTTTGTTTCTTAATTATTTTTGTTAAGAACTACATTTCATTTATAACATTCATAATGTAGTTTATTGATTCTATGATATAAGAGGCTATTGCCTTTTTGAGGAGGACGCGTCATACCTTCTTCATCTAATAGACGATGTTTAATAATATCATAACACTTACAATTATGTTAAAATGAGTGTCGTAAATTTAAAAACGTTTTCAGTTACGAGTTGTAGATATCTTTTTGAAATGCTGTCAATAATGTTTATTTAGTACATGTGGAAATGAAATGGTTAATTTGGTATTTAGGTAATCAAAATTAATAATTTAATAAAACGTACCTTTTAATTAGTGAGGGAATTTTATAAGGCACTAATTTAAGTGGAAAAAAAATCACGAGAAAATAAAAAACAAACATATTAATCAATATTTTTTAGTTGTTAAGTTTTTTTTATTATTATTATTTATTTTATTATTTATTTTTTGGGGGGGGAGGGGGTGGGGGGATTTTCTGATATACATTCATTTATAAAAAGATATCATATTTGAAACAATGTTTCATGTATATATATATGTTTGGATATGTCCTAAATATCTATTTTTCAAATGTTCTTGATTCATATATTTTTGTGTGTCTTTTTTATACTAATGAAAGCCTAATCCATCACTCACTTGTCATTAAGTTGCCAATTCCCATTTTTAAAGTAGGCTTTAATTGTGCAAGCTCATATCTTAAACATTACTAAACAAAATAGAGCACAACTGAAATTAAACTAATATACCGCAGTATCACTTTCTCTTATATTAGCTAAATTATAATCTAATCATTGGCTACCGGACGCATGAATAGATTTAAACCAAACTTACTACACATAAACTCATATGAAATTCTACATCGAATGGCACTAAATTAACTAATTTGTCCACTCATACGTGTCCAGAGTACAAAAGTCAATTTTGTCTTAAAATGGTATATCTCAATTTGACAGATTTTTAAAACTAATCTAATATATATATATATATATATCTTAATTTAACTTGGCAAATAAATAATCTAATATCCAGACTAAAATACTGAGAAAAGAGTGGCGGGAATAGAGCAATGGGGGGGATGGGGTGGTGGTGATGGAATTTACACAATATATCTTATAGCAAAACAGAAATAAATAATGAATTTCGTTTCGTTCCTTAATGAAACTGCAAAATATTAGATATTGGCTTCCATCTAAAAATAGTAATTTTATAATGAGTCAATATTAAACAAAATATTTATGAAAAAAGTTAGAATGTAAAATTATATGGAGAAAATATGTGTGTGTGTGTGTGTTTGTGTGTGGATTTATTTGACTTTTATCTTCAAGTTACTCATGCGTGTGACAACATATGTTTTATTCCGAATGTCATTTCTTGCTAAGCCGAATCTATAGCTATAAGATACCTTTCTATGCAGGTTTACAAAGTAAATTAATATCTCATTGAAAGATTTTTTTTAGTTCCCAAAGGCCTATTATCTAACTTAAAATTCTCTCAATTTTAGAGGATTTTCATATCAACTATAACTGGTATTCCTAAGAGTAAACTCAAGGCAAAATTTAGTTAAATTACAACAAGAAAGCCTAACATAAACCATCGTATATAGAGATATACTGACCAAACAATAAGTAACATTTTCACCTAAATATTAATACAACTTTAAAGATAGTACAATTCCGCTGCGAAGCGCGGGTATATTTCTAGTCTAAAATAAAACTGAGGCTAAAATTAATAGACACAAAATCATACCGACAACAAATGTTTACATTGCTGTTCTTTTCTTTTCTAGTTTTGTTTACATGTTCTCAGAAATATATATCCCCTTGATACACTATATCTTTATGGATTTATGTGTTTCAATCCCTACTTAATTTCAACACAAACTTCTTCAACTGCCACGTATCAATAGCCAAGAAATTAGTGACGATAACATGTGAGGAAAAGTCTCTTTTAAAGATTTTATTTGCATTTACGAGAGTTATTTACTCGGATACACTTTCTTTGGTGACACCCCAAATTGTTTAAATTGTTAATTATTAAGTCATTCATGAGTTGTCTAAATATGTCTCCTGTTTCAAAACTCTTAAAGCTAAGAGAGGTATCTGACAGACCCATTGTGCGACTGTGACTGACAGGCCCATTGTGCGACTGTGACTGACAGGCCCATTGTGTGACTGTGACTGACAGGCCCATTGTGTGACTGTGACTGACAGACCCATTGTGCGACTGTGACTGACAGGCCCATTGTGCGACTGTGACTGACAGGCCCATTGTGTGACTGTGACTGACAGACCCATTGTGTGACTGTGACTGACAGACCCATTGTGTGACTGTGACTGACAGACCCATTGTGTGACTGTGACTGACAGGCCCATTGTGCGACTGTGACTGACAGGCCCATTGTGTGACTGTGACTGACAGGCCCATTGTGCGACTGTGACTGACAGGCCCATTGTGCGACTGTGACTGACAGGCCCATTGTGCGACTGTGACTGACAGGCCCATTGTGCGACTGTGACTGACAGACCCATTGTGTGACTGTGACTGACAGACCCATTGTGTGACTGTGACTGACAGGCCAATTGTGCGACTGTGACTGACAGGCCCATTGTGCGACTGTGACTGACAGGCCCATTGTGCGACTGTGACTGACAGGCCCATTGTGTGACTGTGACTGACAGGCCCATTGTGTGACTGTGACTGACAGGCCCATTGTGTGACTGTGACTGACAGGCCCATTGTGCGACTGTGACTGACAGGCCCATTGTGCGACTGTGACTGACAGGCCCATTGTGCGACTGTGACTGACAGGCCCATTGTGTGACTGTCACACAAGATAATTTTTTTCTGCATTTTATCAATTACCTTAAGGCAGTTAATAATTTTAACGATTAATTTTTTAACGATTAATCGACCGTCCACTTATAAATGTACTGGAAGTCAAAAAGTAAAATATTCCGGCCGATAAATATAAACTAATTTCCGGACGATTACACAAACATTTTGGTTTTAAACTATTGACTGACAAGAATGTTAAACATGTTGATAAAGGTTATTGTGTCCATTGAGAAAAAATCGTTTGCCTACAATGCAATGTTCCCTCTAAGTCTCGGCTTCGTTGGTCCATGTGCAAAGTTAAAAAAAACAAGTGTGCCAAGTTACATAACGTCTATTTTTTGTGCAATATTTTACAAAATTTGCTGCGCGGGGACTCTAAATGCCTGCGTGGCGTCGGTCAAATATCTGCGCAGCCGCGCTGAATCAAGGGAACATTGCTACCATGGATCTAACACTTCGCTTACATATCACCTGCATACCAAACATCCACTACAGTATCGGAAACGTCAGCTGAGACAATCTAAAGCTATTTGAACGATTGTTAAGCTCGGCTGGTTATATCGTCATTAAGACCCGCTCATCACTTGAACCAAATAATGTCAATACACTTGTCTGTTTACGTTTGTTGGTTAAAAGATGTCATATAAAGAAGACATTCTAGTGTTATTTCAATGTTCCACAAGTATTTTTAATAAATGTTACTTATGACACCTTTAATTTCAATTTTTGACTTTAATCGAAATTAACGATTAATTAATCGTTAATTTTTCAAAAGGTAGCGATTAAATTTAAATTAATCGTTAACAGCCCTAGTAGTTAACGATTACTTGAAAACTATAATCGTATAGTTGGACATTTCTCAGCACCGGTACTGTAACAAAGATTGTGAAACATTACCCGCCACCTTAGAATAACAAGGTTCTATGTAAACTTTTGATCTAACCGAGATATTCGCCTCTTATAATTTGATGTGTATTACTATTACAAGAGTGTCACCCGTCCTTTAGTGCATTACCAGTAATTTTAACAAACAGTTCGTCTGTCCTTACGTGAACTCGTAATAACTGTAACAAAGGTTTGCTTGTCCTCATTTGCACCGCCAGTAAAGAGTGTGATTTAAATATCAACTCGTCTTCTGTCTGATGCATTGGGAGAAACTTAACAAAAATCCAATAAGCCGAACCTGTTTAGAAATAAGTCCACACAACCTCGTCATCACCTGAGAGTTCTTCACCGCGACGCTACTCAAGCGTCACAAAAGGTGTGGGCGGAATCTTTCTAATTCAGTTAATGTCGGTGTTAGTGAAGAACTAGTGTGACGTTTTTAGTTGGACGTTGGATTGCTACCTAGAGTTGGACTGCTACCTAGAGTTGGACTGCTACCTAGAGTTGGACTGCTACCTAGAGTTGGACTGCTACCTAGAGTTGGACTGCTACCTAGAGTTGGACTGCTACCTAGAGTTGGACTGCTACCTAGAGTTGGACTGCTACCTAGAGTTGGACTGCTACCTATAGTTTGATATACATTGATTGCTACCCAGAGTTTGATATACATTGAATTGCTACCTATAGTTTGATATACATTGATTGCTACCCAGAGTTTGATATACATTGAATTGCTACCCAGAGTTTGATATACCTTGAATTGCTACCTATAGTTTGATATACATTGATTGCTACCCAGAGTTTGATATACATTGAATTGCTACCCAGAGTTTGATATACATTGAATTGCTACCTATAGTTTGATATACATTGATTGCTACCCAGAGTTTGATATGCATTGAATTGCAAGTATTGTCACCTGACGTTAAAGCTCTGAAGACGTCTACCACAGCTTTAATTGTTTTTGTGACTGCGATTGAGATTCGCCACCATCCGCTTAAATGTTTTCTTGTTTTAAACTCCATTAGGACATGTGTCTGTTTTAATCAGTTCTTCTAACATAGTAGCATGGAGCTTAAACGACGTCAGATCCCGCTATAGAATGAAGTCTTGATTTTAACATGATTTTTTATCAATATCTCCTCTCTCATCCAATAAGAAGAGTTAATATTTACATTTTAACTGTAAAATTTTCTTCTTTGACTTTTCTATTTTTAAGTATATATTATCTTTGTCCCTACCTCAATAAACACTAGATGATAGAATAACAAAGAGCGAAGAAGAAATAATACACAAGGCATTTTTGGGAACGCAATACAACAAACATCTTATACAACAATTATATAGACATAGGGATAAGAACATTCACGCAAGAACAAACACGTACACATCTTCCTTCTTCCACGCTTTGGGGCGTGGGTTGGGTTGCCTGAACTAACCAGGAAAACAAACAGAGTGTTAGCATTCAAAACTATAATAAAAATGCAAGAATATGCATAAACTATGATAAACTATAGATAAAAATAAGACGCAATGATCGTCTGTGTAGAAGGAGCGTCAGTAATATTTCAGGTGTCATAAGGATCAGTGATTCCTGTGATTCCTGTGTCATTTTTCATTAAACCCTCATCCCTTCGCCGACCAGTATATTTTATTTCATTTAAATTACGATTGGTCTGAAAATATTATCTCAAATTGTTTAATGCACACAGTCTTTTTCGGTGCATCATTTGGAACATGACATCAGAGCCAGTACATAATTACTAACTAGATCGCCAGTATTCCAGAAGGCCCTGAAAAGTCTTTGCAGTAAATTTGTGCACCAGAGTCAACCGCAGATCAAAACAGCGCTTTCGATCCCCCAGAATTCCTAGCGCGTGTTATTCCGATCAATCACGTCAGCTGGTCTCGCACGTTACATAAGACTGTTGGTTTCTTTGTGCTGGTAATGTCATTTATTTCACACACAAACACACACACACACACACACACACACTCTCTCTCTCTTTCTCTCCCCCCTCTATCTCTCTCTCTCTCTCTCTCTCTCTCTCTCTCTCTCTCTCTCTCTCTCTCTCTCTCTCTCTCTCTATCTTTGTCGTCCTTAAATCCCATATGTTCTATGTATTCAGAGTAAGGAAAGAAAGTTAGCAAGAAGTAGGACGAAGATGTAGATTGTGAAGAGAGAATATAAACAGTGACATTTAGAAGCAGTGAGAATATAAACCGTGACATTTAGAAGCAGTGAGAATATAAACAGTGACATTTAGAAGCAGTGAGAATATAAACCGTGACATTTAGAAGCAGTGAGAATATAAACAGTGACATTTAGAAGCAGTGAGAATATAAACAGTGAAATTTAGAAGCAGTGAGAATTGTGAACAGAGACATTTAGAAGCAGTGAGAATATAAACAGTGACATTTAGAAGCAGTGAGAATATAAACAGTGACATTTAGAAGCAGTGAGAATATAAACAGTGACATTTAGAAGCAGTGAGAATATAAACAGTGACATTTAGAAGCAGTGAGAATATAAACAGTGACATTTAGAAGCACTGAGAATTGTGAACAGAGACATTTATAAGCAGTGAGAATATAAACAGCGACATTTAGAAGCAGTGAGAATTGTGAACAGAGACATTTAGAAGCAGTGAGAATATAAACAGTGACATTTAGAAGCAGTGAGAATATAAACAGTGACATTTAGAAGCAGTGAGAATTGTGAACAGAGACATTTAGAAGCAGTGAGAATATAAACAGTGACATTTAGAAGCAGTGAGAATTGTGAACAGAGACATTTAGAAGCAGTGAGAATATAAACCGTGACATTTAGAAGCAGTAAGAATATAAACAGTGACATTTAGAAGCAGTGAGAATATAAACCGTGACATTTAGAAGCAGTGAGAATATAAACAGTGACATTTAGAAGCAGTGAGAATATAAACCGTGACATTTAGAAGCAGTGAGAATATAAACAGTGACATTTAGAAGCAGTGAGAATATAAACAGTGACATTTAGAAGCAGTGAGAATTGTGAACAGAGACATTTAGAAGCAGTGAGAATATAAACAGTGACATTTAGAAGCAGTGAGAATATAAACAGTGACATTTAGAAGCAGTGAGAATATAAACAGTGACATTTAGAAGCAGTGAGAATATAAACAGTGACATTTAGAAGCAGTGAGAATATAAACAGTGACATTTAGAAGCAGTGAGAATATAAACAGTGACATTTAGAAGCAGTGAGAATATAAACAGTGACATTTAGAAGCACTGAGAATTGTGAACAGAGACATTTATAAGCAGTGAGAATATAAACAGCGACATTTAGAAGCAGTGAGAATTGTGAACAGAGACATTTAGAAGCAGTGAGAATATAAACAGTGACATTTAGAAGCAGTGAGAATATAAACAGTGACATTTAGAAGCAGTGAGAATTGTGAACAGAGACATTTAGAAGCAGTGAGAATATAAACAGTGACATTTAGAAGCAGTGAGAATTGTGAACAGAGACATTTAGAAGCAGTGAGAATATAAACAGTGACATTTAGAAGCAGTGAGAATATAAACAGTGACATTTAGAAGCAGTGAGAATTGTGAACAGAGACATTTAGAAGCAGTGAGAAAATAAACAGTGACATTTAGAAGCAGTGAGAATTGTGAACAGAGACATTTAAAAGCAGTGAGAATATAAACAGTGACATTTAGAAGCAGTGAGAATATAAACAGTGACATTTAGAAGCAGTGAGAATTGTGAACAGAGACATTTAGAAGCAGTGAGAATATAAACAGTGACATTTAGAAGCAGTGAGAATATAAACAGAGACATTTAGAAGCAGTGAGAATATAAACAGTGACATTTAGAAGCAGTGAGAATATCAACAGTGATATTTAGAAGCAGTGAGAATATAAACAGTGACATTTAGAAGCAGTGAGATTATAAACAGTGACATTTAGAAGCATTGAGAATATAAACAGTGACATTTAGAAGCAGTGAGAATATAAACAGTGACATTTAGAAGCAGTGAGAATTGTGAACAGAGACATTTAGAAGCAGTGAGAATATAAACAATGACATTTAGAAGCAGTGAGAATATAAACAGTGACATTTAGAAGCAGTAAGAATATAAACAGTGACATTTAGAAGCAGTGAGAATTGTGAACAGAGACATTTAGAAGCAGTCAGAGTTGTGAACAGAGACATTTAGAAGCAGTGAGAATTGTGAACAGAGACAATAAGAGCGCCGCAAGCATAAGATGATATAGAGGGGAATTTTAACTTCAATTTAAATGAGCATCATTTTCGGCAAAAATCAGACTCCATTTCTTGTCAATGGAGAAAAAAACAAAACTTTTAGAACCATTACCCCCCCCCCACACACACACACACACACACAAACAAACAAACAAAAAAAAACAAAAAAAAACCTACATCGACGCCCAGCTACGCCACTGGTTAGTGATAGAAAGTAAGAAAGTTCAAGGACTGGGACCCATTAAATAGGTAATGGAATAAAATGGAAGACACTTCATGTCTCGTTCTTTTCACACCTTATATGTTGATCTATGTTTAGTTCAGCGTCCATATTTAGACTTCCCGAGAGACTAATTTACAAATTAATGCCATGTAGGAAAAAAAACTAGCGATCAGATAAATCTATTGCTCATTCTAATCTGCATTTTCTATTATAATCGACAATTAAGACAAATATACATAATTCCCGTTGTCTGTATGTATGCATGGGCGTAAGGGAGGGGGGGGGCATTGCCCCCACCTACATTTCAGAAAAATGTCATAAAAATGTCATGAAGTTGTTACAATAAAACTGAACTAAATTTCCTGACAGTTTATTACATTGAAGACAGCTTACATTTATCAAACATAAAAAAGAATTATATCTGCAAGTATAACTGATTACATTACTGATTGTTCTAAATACTCCAGTTGTTTAACAATTTCAGTCACATTTTCAGCAAAAATCTGCAAGCTTTTATATTTATGTGTCCATCTAGTTTCACATAGCAAAGAAACATTTGGAATTAGTTTTCTTTGCTGATTACTTTCTGGGAAAAACACTATAAGTGACTTAATTGTTCCTATTCTATTTCGTACAACATTCGCATTATTTAAATCTTTCACGAGATTTAGTTTATTTGAACTGCCATGTACAAATGCTGCTTTTGGGTATTTTTCCGAATTATTGCTTGGACTCCTCCTTCTTTACCTGCAATTGTAGAACACCTGTATTATCCTTGACCAACAAGCTTTGTCATATCTAATCCAAATTCTAATGAATTAGTAATGATGGTGTTGGCTAAACCTTCAGCTGTTCTATTGACAATTGGAATATTTCACAGGAATTCTTCTGTGACCATCATTTTCCCATGTTGTTCTTTTACAAATCTAACACTAAGTGACATCTGCTCAATGTCTCCTGAAATATCATTTGTCTCGTCGGAAAGTTTGGAAAATGCAACTGAATTATTTGCTTCACGAACAATGTCTTCACGCAAGAGAAACCCACAAATTTCCATTATAGTGTTTTGCGTAGTTGAAGAGATATACTCAGCGGTGACCCGTCAAAACGGCCCCGACTTAACGGCCCCGGTCTAAACAGCCCCAGACAAATTGTTAACATTTTTTAACAAAAACGTTTGGGGGGGGGGAATTTTAATAGCTTTTGTTTATTTTTTTCACCCTTAAAAAAGTGGGTAAAATTGTAAAAATATTTCTTGTGATGTTATTATATTGTTTCTTGTCAACGAACAACCGTGATTGGTACCATTTCGCGTAAAGGCTATTAAATTCACTCTTGTGATGTCATTATTATTGTTTATTGTGAGCTAAACCTGACACTGAATAGGTGAGTAAAAATACGAATATAATATTTTATTGTACATTTTACTATTAGTCCATCTATTAGTCCAGGGCCGTTTTGCCCGGGGCCGTTTTGTCGGTGAACCATACTCAGTACTACAAGAACCAATAGACAAATGATTACCAAGAACTTCATCTCCAGATTCAACACGAAACTCTAATAGGTCATAAAAATTACCCGAATTTGATTCTTTTCCACGAAGTGCTAAATCATGCATGCAGCAAAAAAAGATTGTAGAAATGATGGGACCCAGTTTGTTGCGAATTTCTTGAATTTGTCTTCTAAATGATGAGTCCAACTGCTCATTTATAGAAACTGCTTTGGCTTCCTATAAAGCAAATAAAATTGCTTGCATCTTCATGAGAGCCTTTGTGCCATGTGCTTTGCAGGTGGCTAAGTGCATCTTCGTTGAAATCTTTATATTTTGTACATGGTTTGATGACAAATGCCCACTGAACTTATCGAATTACTTTTTGAAGAAACAACACGCAATATTTTCAAAAGGCACCTTTTAACATTTGCGAGTATACAAGCCACGGTAAGTAGTCTGATAACCATGCATATCTAAAAACTAAAAACTCTGTTTCCCTCAACTGTCAGCTCTAAATTCATACTTTTTATCAGGGGTCCAACAATCACGAATCAGCTGCAATTTCAACTTATTTGAAAGGTCGGGTGTCCAGAGATACCTTCAAATATCCAATTTAGGATATGAATAAGTGTCAGCGAAAATCAAATTAGGAACAGTTGCTTCACTTGTGTCTGGCTGTTGAACTTGTACTTTTGTCCTCAATGCCAATGATAAGTCAGATGCTGCAGACGCCCCAAAATCTTCTAATAACGATTAATAACGCCCCACGCTTTTATGTGCAGTAGATAGGTTCACCGATTTCACCTGTTTTCATAGAAAAAATTTATTTTCTTCTTTTTAGAGCAGTTTCTCTATGTAAATAAAAGCGTGTCCTTTTTAAAAAATGATTTTTTTAACATTATTTTATTTAATCTGATGTGTATTTATTTTGAAAACTTCCGTCTTTTTTGACGGGTGATTTACTAGTTTTTGTAATATTTTCTGACGTTACATTTCCTGTTATGAGCGTTATTTTGTGTTTTATTATTTTTCTAAGTGTCTTGTCAGGTAATGAGCGGATCTCCAGAGATTTCAAATTCATTGCGTTACAGGGAATGTAATAGCCGTAAATGTTTTGGGTTTACTGTCGAAATATCTCCAATAATGAGCTGGAAGGCAGATAGTCCAACAGAAAATAAGATGGGTGTGTTGGAGGCCCAAGTGTGTTGGAGGCTCAGGTGTGTTTGAGGCTCAATTGTGTTGGAGGAAAAGTTGTGTTGGAGGCCCAGGTGTGTTGGAGGCCCAGGTGTGTTGGAGGCCCAGGTGTGTTGGAGGCCCAGGTGTGTTGGAGGCCAAGGTGTGTTGGAAGCTCAGGTGTGTTGTAGGCTCATATTTGTTGGAGACAAAGGTGTGTTGGAGGCCCAGGTGTGTTGGAGCCCCAGGTGTGTTGAAGGCCCAGGTGTGTTGGAGGCCAAGGTGTGTTGGAGGCCCAGGTGTGTTGGAGGCCAAGGTGTGTTGGAGGCCCAGGTGTGTTGGAGGCCCAGGTGTGTTGGAGGCCAAGGTGTGTTGGAAGCCCAGGTGTGCTGGAAGGCCAGGTTTGTTGGAGGCCCAGGTGTGCTGGAGGGCCAGGTGTGTTGGAGGGCCAGGTGTGTTGGAGGCCAAGGTGTGTTGGAAGCCCAGGTATTTTGGAAGCCCAGGTTTGTTGGAGGCCCAGGTGTGTTGGAGGCCAAGGTGTGTTGGAAGCCCAGGTGTGTTGGAGGCCAAGGTGTGTTGGAAGCCCAGGTTTTTTGGAAGCCCAGGTTTGTTGGAGGCCCAGGTGTGTTGGAGGCCAAGGTGTGTTGGAAGCCCAGGTTTGTTGGAGGCCAAGGTGTGTTGGAGACCAATGTGTGTTGGAAGCCCAGGTTTTTTGGAAGCCCAGGTTTGTTGGAGGCCAAGGTGTGTTGGAAGCCCAGGTTTTTTGGAAGCCCAGGTTTGTTGGAGGCCCAGGTGTGTTGGAGGCCAAGGTGTGTTGGAGGCCAAGGTGTGTTGGAGGCCAAGGTATGTTGGAAGCCCAGGTTTTTTGGAAGCCCAGGTTTGTTGGATGCCCAGGAGTGTTGGAGGCCAAGGTGTGTTGGAAGCCCAGGTTTTTTGGAGGCCCAGGTGTGTTGGAGGCCAAGGTGTGTTGGAAGCCCAGGTTTGTTGGAGGCCCAGGTGTGTTGGAGGCCAAGGTGTGTTGGAGGCCAAGGTGTGTTGGAAGCCCAGGTGTGTTGGAGGCCAAGGTGTGTTGGAAGCCCAGGTTTTTTGGAAGCCCAGGTTTGTTGGAGGCCCAGTGTGGTTGGAGGCCAAGGTGTGTTGGAAGCCCAGGTTTGTTGGAGGCCAAGGTGTGTTGGAGGCCAATGTGTGTTGGAAGCCCAGGTTTTTTGGAAGCCCAGGTTTGTTGGAGGCCAAGGTGTGTTGGAAGCCCAGGTTTTTTGGAAGCCCAGGTTTGTTGGAGGCCCAGGTGTGTTGGAGGCCAAGGTGTGTTGGAGGCCAAGGTGTGTTGGAGGCCAAGGTATGTTGGAAGCCCAGGTTTTTTGGAAGCCCAGGTTTGTTGGATGCCCAGGTGTGTTGGAGGCCAAGGTGTGTTGGAAGCCCAGGTTTTTTGGAGGCCCAGGTGTGTTGGAGGCCAAGGTGTGTTGGAAGCCCAGGTTTGTTGGAGGCCCAGGTGTGTTGGAGGCCAAGGTGTGTTGGAGGCCAAGGTGTGTTGGAGGCCAAGGTGTGTTGGATGCCCAGGTTTTTTGGAAGCCCAGGTTTGTTGGAGGCCCAGGTGTGTTGGAGGCCAAGGTGTGTTGGAGGCCCAGGTGTGTTGGAGGCCCAGGTGTGTTGGAGGCCAAGGTGTGTTGGAGGCCAAGGTGTGTTGGAGGCCCAGGTGTGTTGGAGGCCATGGTGTGTTGGAGGCCAAGGTGTGTTGGAGGCCAAGGTGTGTTGGAAGCCCACGTTTTTTGGAAGCCCAGGTTTGTTGGAGGCCCAGGTGTGTTGGAGGCCAAGGTGTGTTGGAGGCCAAGGTGTGTTGGAGGCCAAGGTGTGTTGGAAGCCCAGGTTTTTTGGAAGCCCAGGTTTGTTGGAGGCCCAGGTGTGTTGGAGGCCAAGGTGTGTTGGAAGCCCAGGTTTTTTGGAAGCCCAGGTTTTTTGGAAGCCCAGGTTTGTTGGAGGCCCAGGTGTGTTGGAGGCCAAGGTGTGTTGGAGGCCCAGGTGTGTTGGAGGCCAAGGTGTGTTGGAGGCCCAGGTGTGTTGGAGGCCAAGGTGTGTTGGAGGCCCAGGTGTGTTGGAGGCCAAGGTGTGTTGGAGGCCAAGGTGTGTTGGAGGCCCAGGTGTGTTGGAGGCCCAGGTGTGTTGGAGGCCCAGGTGTGTTGGAAGCCCAGGTTTTTTGGAAGCCCAGGTTTGTTGGAGGCCCAGGTGTGTTGGAGGCCCAGGTGTGTTGGAGGCCCAGGTGTGTTGGAGGCCAAGGTGTGTTGGAAGCTCAGGTGTGTTGTAGGCTCATATTTGTTGGAGACAAAGGTGTGTTGGAGGCCCAGTTGTGTTGGAGGCCAAGGTGTGTTGGAGGCCCAGGTGTGTTGCAGGCCAAGGTGTGTTGGAGGCCAAGGTGTGTTGGAGGCCCAGGTGTGTTGGAGGCCAAGGTGTGTTGGAAGCCCAGGTTTTTTGAAGCCCAGGTTTTTTGAAGCCCAGGTGTGTTGGAGGCCCAGGTGTGTTGGAAGCTCAGGTGTGTTGGAGGCCAAGGTGTGTTGGAGGCCCAGGTGTGTTGGAGGCCAAGGTGTGTTGGAGGCCCAGGTGTGTTGGAGGCCTAGGTGTGTTGGAAGCCCAGGTTTTTTGGAAGCCCAGGTTTGTTGGAGGCCCAGGTGTGTTGGAGGCCAAGGTGTGTTGGAGGCCCAGGTGTGTTGGAGGCCAAGGTGTGTTGGAAGCTCAGGTGTGTTGTAGGCTCATATTTGTTGGAGGCCAAGGTGTGTTGGAGGCCCAGGTGTGTTGGAGGCCAAGGTGTGTTGGAGGCCAAGGTGTGTTGGAAGCCCAGGTTTTCTGGAAGCCCAGGTTTGTTTGAGGCCCAGGTGTGCTGGAGGGCCAGGTGTGTTGGAGGGCCAGGTGTGTTGGAGGCCCAGTGTGTTAGAGGCACAAGTGTGTTGGAGACTCAGGTGTGTTGGAGACACATATTTGTTGGAGACAAAGGTGTGTCGGAGGCCCAGGTGTGTTGGAGGCCAAGGTGTGTAGGAAGCCCAGGTGTGTAGGAAGCCCATGTGTGTAGGAAGCCCAGGTGTGTTAGAGGCCCAGGTGTGTTGGAGGTCCAGGTGTGGAGGTGAATGAAAGAGAAGGTCAAGTCCACACATAGGCTGTAGCGTTAAAGTGGATGATGGGCTTCAAAAATCACCCAAAAGGTCAACGACAAAATATTTAAATATTACTTTAATGTATCAAAATAAGAGCTATTTTTGCTTGAGGTAATATTTTAAACTGCGTTGTCTTAGAATGTAGAATAGCGCCTGTCATGAAAATACATGACGTTCACATGTAAAATACTGACACCATTCTACGTTCATAATCAAGTGTTAAGAAGAGGAAATTATGATGGTACGGACACGTGACAAGAACTGGATGTCTCGCAAAAACCATAATACAAGGCACAGTCCAAGGAGGAAGGAAAAGAGGCAGACAAAAGAAGAGATTGGAGGACGATATCAAAGAGTGGACCAGCCTGTCATTCGGCGACTCTCAAAGGGCAGCACAGGACCGGGACAAATGGCGTGTGTTAGTGAGCAGTTCACGATGGTGCTCCAACGACCCAACAACGGGTTAAGGGATAGTTCAAGTTCAAGTTCAATCAAGTGTTAAGAGGAATCAATCATAGCATTAAAGTTGACCATCTTGAGGTTGTTTTTTATGTAAAATTGTTTTTGTGTGTGTGTAAGTGATCAAAAGCATTACCGAATGAGTGGGGCAGAGAATAAGAGCGCAGCACGGTGCGCAATGAGTGAGTGGCGGACAAGAAACGCTTTACCCGGCATTATTACTTAACGTGTTTTTTATGAGCTAAGAGCTCAAAGAGCTACTCAGTAGCTACCCTTAATGCGAACACTTATTATTTATTTTTAATTCTTTAAAATCTTTTTCGTCCCATGATAATATTTATTTGATGAATCATTGATTATGATCACATGAACTGGTCCATGACGTAACAGTTGTCCTGTTTCTCCCCAGCCCTCTTATTTGTTTCCATTCTCGGAGAGCTGGTCCGGCACTTACCAACTAATGCCTGAATCACGAGATCGTTAACCTCAAGTGAAGCAGACAGCCGTAGCTGTCCTAAGTGTTGTCTTAAGACGTCCGCCAGGACTTAAGGTCAAAGGTCAGCCGTCAGCTCACCGCTGAAGGAATGGTAGCTACGCCTCTGGGAAAGGAGGTGATAACAACCACTTTATCATTCAACTAATCATTAATATTTTTACACGCTTTTATTTAAGTCACACTGTTTGGATGTTCTATCCATCCTTCCTTCAAATCTTGTAACGTAAAATTAAACCACTTCTGATGGCCCTAGAGATCTCAAAATGTTACCACATATAGATCGTTGATGACAATGCATTGTTTCAAAATTTCAGATCGATCGAATGTACCGTAATTAAATTAATGCATTTTTTAGTTATCTCTATATATGTTCTGTGTTTTTATCACTCACATCAAAATGAACCACACCTCAGTTCGCCCTAGAGGGATAAAAGTAATTTCAATGTGTTGACGTCAGAAGTGGATTGTGTGAACGGGTTTTTATTATAAGTTTAAAAATAAAATAATTTTAAAAAATCTTTTTTTTTAAAAGGACACGCTTTTATTTACATATAGAAATTGCACTAAAAAGAAGAAAATAAAACTTTTCTATGATAACAGGTGAAATCGGTGAACCTGTCCACAGCACATAAAAGCGTGGGGCGCCCATCACAAATCATTTCTCATTTCAACTACTCTTTTGCATGTAGATAAATAGTTCTAATTAATATGATAGTAACATGTATATGATCAAAGTTGTGAAACTTTTAATGTTTATTAATATTCATACAAATTTGTATTTATGTTTCGCAGTCTTGTACATGATAGAGAGTTGTGATGAGCGCCCCACGCTTTTATGTGCTGTGGATAAATTCACCGATTTCACCAGTTATCATAGAAAAATTTTATTTTCTTCTTCTTAGTGCACTTTCTATATGTAAATAAAAGCGTGTCCTTTTTTAAAAAAAAAGATTTTTTAAAATTAATTTATTTTCTACTTTTTAGTATCAACATTTTTTTTAAATTGATTTTTCGACCTTATCAATTCAATTTAATTAGTTAAACTTAATTATCTATAACTAAATGTGATAGTGGTAAAAAGAAAGATTATGAAATACAAATTTATGTATAAAAAAAAATGCCCCAACTGATAATTGAATCCTCGTACCACCATGTCGGCAATCGATCAATCTAATATTTCGGCCTGCAAGACTTGATGATGACAGTCCTTTTTAAAGTTATAATAAAAACTCTTTACCACCCACATCTGACGTCAACACATTGAGATTAATTGCAACCCTCTAGTGCGAATTGAGGCGTGGTTCATTGATGTGAGTGATAATATTTTATATAGACAAAAACTAAAAACTAAAAGTGCATTAATTTAATTACGGTACATTCGATCGATCTGACATTTTGATACAATGCATTGTCATCCACGATCTATATGTGGTAAAAGTTTGAGATCTCTAGGTCCATCAGAAGTGGTTTAATTTTACGTTACAAGATTTGAAGGAAGGATGGACGGATACAACATACAAACAGTGTGACTTAAATAAAAGCGTGTAATAATAATAACGGAATTTTCAAGTCTTCTGGTCGACAAGTTAGTTTGATCGACTGCCGACAAGTAGGTATGCGGTTCAATTTTCAATTGGGGATACTTTTTTTATACAAAATTTTTTTAGTTTTAATTTATCTTTTTACCACTACCACATTTTAGTTATTGACACTGAAGTTTAACTAATTAAATTGAATTGAGAAGGTCGAAAAATCGATTTAAAAATATTGATACTAAAAAGTAGAAAATAAAATAATGTAAAAAAATCTTTTTTTTAAAAAGGACACGCTTTTATTTACACATAGAAAGTGTACTAAAATGAAGAAAACAAAAATTTGCTATGATTGCAGGTGAAACCCGCGAGCCTATCCACTGCACATAAAAGCGTGGGGCGCACTATCATGTACAAGGCTGCCATACATAAATACAAATTTGTATGAATATTAATAAATAAATAATAAATAAATTGATTATTTATATAGCGCTGTATCCCAGTAAGGAACTGGGCTCACAGCGCTTTACATGAAAGAAATAACATGCCTATAAATATAATAAACATTAAACGTTTCACAACTTTGATCATATACATGTTACTATCATATTAATTAGAAATATGTATCTATATGCCAAAGAATAGTTGCAAAGAGAAATGAGTTGTGATGAGCGCCCCACTCTTTTATGTGTCGTGGATAGGTTCGCGGGTGTTACCTGTAATCATAGAAAAAATTTATTTTCTTCTTTTTAATGCACTTTTTATGTGTAAATAAAAGTGTGTCCTTTTTGAAAAAAAAATTTATAACTATTTAGACACATTTTGTTCTGCCAGGCTTAAAGTCGAAATGAAAAAAATAAACATCCGGTTTTGGAAGGAGAGTCTTGGAAAACATTACGTATTCAGATCGATAGAGAATTGTAGATATTCTAATTCAGTTGGGAATATTGGGAGATTTCAGATACTGCAAAATGACTGGGAATACTTCATCATACAAAATAAGTAAAACATGATTTAGTTCGAATTTCTGGGCTTCATTTTTTATTCTTAACTAGGGGCAAGGATCCGGCTTGTCCCGGGTTTAAAATAAGGTTTTCTGTAGAAGCGTACAGTACTGTTCATTTGCATGCAATAAGGGTACATTTAACTTAAAGCAATGTGATAGACAACATTTTTGGCAGTTCCATTTGGAGTGTGTACAAAAAGAGTTTCCTCTTTGCCAACTCTGGAGCAGGCCACATTCAACTGTCCATGAGAAAAGCATGGTGTCTGCAAGTCTATACCAGCAATACCAGCAATTTTTTTACCTGTTACCATCGCCAAATGATACTTAACAACCACCGAAAGTTTCATGCTTCTACCTACACAGCCCCCAGTATCTTATATATATGGAACGAAATATGTTTAATAACTTTTCCCATGTAATTTTGTGTATGTGTACCAAATTTCACGTTATTTGGTTGTATGGATATTGATTTATTAGGGAACAGACAAACACACAACAAATGAGTCTTATATGTATAACATTTGGGCCCCCGGCCCCCCAGTTAGTGATAATTTTTTTCGACTGCTACCATCGCGGGAGGGTACTCAACAACTTTCCAAATTTCATGTTTCTGCCTACAAAGAAAGATGAGGAATTAGTGTTGATTCCGTTTTATATAGCCAATATAAGAGAAAAAAAGGTTTGGGCCCCCGGCCACCCATGAGTGAAAATTTTGTAATTATTTTTCGCCAATTATCGTCATAAGAGTGTATTCAGCAAGTTCCCATAGTTTCATGCTTCTACCTTCACGGGAAATTGAAGAATTAGTGTTGAGTCAGTTTTAAATATAAGAAAAAAAACTACAATAGGGCCCCTGGCCCCCAGTAAGTGATAATTTATATAATTTTTTAACTGTTACCATCGCCAAATGATACTTAACAACTACCGAAAGTTTTATGCTTCTAACTACATAGGAAATATGATAATTGTTTATTTTTATATTTTATAAAGCTCATATAAGGAAAAACTACATTTTGGGCCCCCGGCCCCCAGTATCTTATACATATGGAACTAAACCTGTTTAATAACCTTTCCGGTATAATTTTGTGTACATGTACCAAATTTCACGCTATTTGGTTGTCTGGATCTTGAGTTAATAGGGAACATCCAGACATCCAGACAGACGACAGACAACAAATGCGTCTTATCTAATACTAGGGGCAAGTACCCGGCTAATCCCGGGTTTAACAACAACAGCAACAACAACAAAAACAACAACAGCAACAAAACAACAAAATCAAACAACAAATACAAAACAACAACAAACAACAACTACAACAACAACAGCAACAACAACAAAGCAACAACAACAAAACAACAACTACAACAACAACAGCAACAACAACAGCAACAACGACAAAAACAACAACAGAAACAGCAACAGCAACAAAACAACAAAAACAAAACAACAACAAAAACAACAAAATTAACAACAAAACAACAACAAAACAACTACAACAACAACAGCAACAACAACAAAGCAACAACAACAAAACAACAACTACAACAGCAACAACAACAAAGCAACAACAACATGAAGGGCATTGTCGTCGCAGGGCAAGGGATGTGGACAACAACAACAACAGCAAAAACAACACAAAAGCAACAACAGCAAAAGCAACAACAACAGAAACAACAACAGCAACAACAACAAAAACAACCACAAAAACAAAACAACAGCAAAAACAACAAAAACAAAACAACAACAAAAACATCAACAACAAAACAACAACAAAACAACAACAACAACAGCAACAACAACAAAGCAACAACAACAAAACAACAACTACAACAACAAAAGCAACAACAAAAGCAACAACAACAAATCAACAACAATAGCAAAACAATTATTTTATGGCGATAGTTGCCTTCTTGTTAATCTTGACACCAAAATGTTTATTATTTTGCGTCATTATTTTACGTCTTAATTTTCAATAATTTTTATTTTATATAGCTCATATAAAGAAAAAACTACATTTTGGGCCCCCGGCCCCCAGTATCTTATATTTATGGAATGAAACCTGTTTAATAACCCTTCCGGTATAATTTTGTGTACGTGTACCAAATTTCACGTTATTTGGTTGTCTGGATCTTGAGTTATTAGGGAACAGTCAGACAGACAGACAACAAATGCGTCTTATATATAGAGAGATACTAGGGGCAAGTACCCGGCTCCCGCCCGGTTTTAACAACAACAGCAACAAAACAAAAACAACAAAAACAACAACAAAACAACAAAAACAAAACAACAACAAAAACAACAAAACAACAAAAACAAAACAACAACAAAAACAACAAAAACAACAACAAAACAGCAAAAACAAAACAACAACAAAAATAACAACAAAACAAAAACAAAACAACAAAACAAAAACAAAACAACAACAAAACAACAACTACAACAACAACAACAAAACAACAACTACAACAACAACAGCAACAACAACAAAGCAACAACAACAAAACAACAAATACAACAGCAACAACAACAAAGCAACAACAACATGAAGGACATTGTCGTCGCAGGGCAAGGGATGTGGACAACAACAACAACAGCAAAAACAACACAAAAGCAACAACAGCAACAACAACAGCAACAACAAAAAAAACAACAACAGCAACAACAACAAAAACAAAACAACAACAAAAACATCAACAACAAAACAACAACAAAACAACAACTACAACAACAACAGCAACAACAACAAAGCAACAACAACAAAACAACAACTACAACAACAAAAGCAACAACAACAAAGCAACAACAACAACAAAAATTATTTTATGGCGATAATCGCCTTCTTGTTAATCTCGACACCAAAATGTTTATTAATTTGCGTCATTATTTTACGTCTTAATTTTCAATAATTTTTATTTTATATAGCTCATATAGGGAAAAACTACATTTTGGGCCCCCGGGCCCCAGTATCTTATATATATGGAACGAAATCTGTTTAATAACCTTTCCGGTATAATTTTGTGTACGTGTACCAAATTTCACGTTATTTGGTTGTCTGGATCTTGAGTTATTAGGGAACAGACAGACAACAAATGCGGCTTATAAATATAGAGATATATATAAAGCTCAGTTGGTGTTTGTATCTTTGTATGTTTGTATGTTTGTATGTTTCACTTTTTCGACTTTCTGTTAGACAGCCACGGAAAAACCAAATGACGTACGGGGACCAAATTTGGCAGGGCGGTTCTTTTTACCCTGAAGGTGGTTTTAAGTTAGTTTTTGTAATTGTCCCTTTTGCCCGAATGCCGTAAATTAAATAATCAGAAAATGCAGAGACAAAGAATAAAAAATTTAACCTCATTTCTGTATTGAACAAATTTAAGCGGACGTTCAAATGCCGTTCAAAGCGAGTTACTTTTGGTGACGTTTTTTTCCCCCAATACTTTATTTTCAGCGGTGCGCATTCAAAAAATACTATAATGTCTAATTACGGTGCGCACATTTTCGTGTACGCTTCATAATTTGAGCTGTGTGGTACAAATAATTATTGTCATTTTCTTTACTGTTACTTTCTATATAATTAGATAGACACGTAAAATATTTAATTACAACTGCTACACGATGCATTAGATTTAATTGTTTACACGTATAAATTTAATTGCGAATTTGTTTTAATTATTTTCGGTTCCATAACTCGACATTTAATAAAAACCTATTTATGTAATAATTGTGTAAGTATTTTTTTCAAGGCTTCATTTTTAGCGGTGCGCGTTCTAAAATCTTTTATCACCTGATGACTATGCGCATATTTTCGTGTACGCATCTTAAACTTAGCTGTGTCCTATTAATATAACATTTATATTTTGTTTGTCTTTTACATAAACTATTGTTTTTTACATAACCTATACACTTATACTAATTAAACTTAGGCTACCGGACCTATTAACATAGATATATTAAAATAAATAAAGTGATCCTGAAAACGCTTAATTATTTTGTATTGCGAATTGAATATGTTATGTTCATTCCTTTGATGATGGATTAACATAGGCCATTTTAAAAATAAATTATTGTCATGGTTTCAAATGCGTTTTTAACATAAAATTGATTTATTATTTTTTTATTTTTTTTTAAATTAGGAATATAGCCTAATTTCTTTATTTATCTTTATTATCTTTATCTCATAGACGCTGTTGCAAATATTGTATTAATTACAATTGTGTTACGATGCAGTGTCGTTAATATATAAGAGCTTTTTTAGTGACGACGGTGGCAGAGATCTTTGGGAAAATGTCAACAAAGCAGTGGCCTTTTTTTAATGGATGCAAACAAACAAACATAAAAATATCAACTGAGCTTTATATATTACATATGCGTTTAAATTATTTTATTTCAATTATTTTCACGATGTATTGTATTAATATTTTACATGCAATGAATAAAATTGGGATTTTTTAAAATTTAATTCATAAGTCGACATTTAATTACAAACCATAGATGTAGAGAGTTTATTTTATGTTGAAGTGATGGCCTATGTCAAATAAACTTACACGACTTTAAAACAGTTTACTTAAGCTTTATATACACTGTGCATTATAAACTTTCGCTACCGAACGTATTAACAAAAGTTGACTAAATTTAATGAAGTGATCCTGAAAACGCTTAATTAATATGAATTGCGAATTGAATATGTTTTTATGTTCATTCCTTTGAATAGCATAGGCCATTTCTAAAATTGCCTTTTAATCATATTTAAGATGCGCGCATTGACAGACAGTTGAATCTTTTTTTTTCATTTTTATTTTATTTTTCAGATATAAAATCTGGTGTGTGTTTTGTGCATTGAATATAATTTACAAAATATGATGCCTTATCCGAAATAGGGAACAAAAAAAAAGATTCCTTTTTGAAATTATACACATTGCTTATAAACCGTAAATATAAATCGTAAAATATAGAGACATAAAAAATGTTAATTATTATTTCCCTGTTGGAACTATTGTGAATACGTCAAAAGGAGGAGTTATTTTGGTCCAGTACATTCACTTTATAACAAGACTTTATTTTATGCGGCCAGCTTTCTATATTGTCTAAATATGGTGTGCACATTTTTTTATATCATTTTAATACGACGGTTTTTAAAAAAAAAGTATGTTAGAAAGTACATTTATAATTTTGTTTATTTGCGCTATAAGTCACTTAATTTTTGCCTTTTAAAGGGATAGTGCCACATGTTCTTTATCTCATAAACGTGGTTACAAATATTATATAACTTACAATTGTGATACGATGCAGTTTCGTAATTATATATTAAATTTTTGAGTGACGAGGGTGGTAGAGCTCTTCCGGAAAACCTATAAGTTATGTTAATTTTGTACAAGTGGAAATGAAATTGTAAATTTAGTTATTATGGTCGGCAAGAATCATTATTTAATAAATCATATCTTTTAAATAGTAATGTTATGTTAAAAGGCACTGCATTGAGTGAAAACAACTCACGCGGTAAAATGGCATATATCTGTTTCTCATAAGTTTTAACTAAATAGATGAATCTGAAATTTAACTTGGCAAATAAAAATTGTAATAACCAGCAACTAATACTTGGATAAAGGGTCAGCACACTCCCTCTACAAAGTGCGGGTACTTTTCTAGTTTGTATATATATAGAGATATACTTAGTGCTTCTATTTCAAATTCATCTTGAAAATTAATGTTGTAGAATATGAGAGAGAAAGTTGGCTTCGGTGTATAAAAGGAGGGCATAACATTTTAACATTTTAACATTTTCAAAAAAAATGTTATTGGTGAAATTGTCTTTAATTTTGTTTCAACTTGTCTGTCTCATAACCGGAAGTTATATGTCAATCCCAATAATTAACATTGTTTCCAATTTTAAAAAAATTCATTACAATACAACAACAACAACAAATACTCGCCAATAAACGGACGATTCCAGATCAGATTTACGGCTCACGATGAACAGTGCCACTGAAAGGCTTGACAAACTATGGCGGGGCACGTACCCATGTCTCAACTTGACACTGTTAGATATACTTACTCATATATCAAACCTTATAGAATAACAATGCCACTTACCCGCATATCGGACCTGGGTTCTCCGTGACAGTAATTGAATATCTACGACACACAAGTTGTTTGACCAACTATGTTTTAATTATCCGGGAAATTAACGTCATCACCAACACAACAAAATCAGTTCCGAATAAAAAGTTTCCCTCATTTCCGATAATTTCCTGTGCCTTTGGCTCTGTGCGACAGTTGAATGACCCACTAAAGTTTTAACAGTACATCCTCAAATAGCTGGGTCATGTTAACCTGAAGGCTAAATGCTAGTTTTTTTTTAGAATTGAACTCTCCCACCACACGAATGAATGAGATGTAATAAAACAAACCCGTAAAAACAAAGTTTTTGACTATAAATCCCTTATATATGAGACATAACTAACAGTTTTGATTATTTTCAAACGCTACAAACATTGACAGACTGACACCGAGTGATGTCCATTGTCTTTAATAAACTAGGGGTGGGACGTGAGGGGGTGTCGGCACGACGGTCGGCGTCAACTCAAACTCACGTGGAAGTGGGAGAAAAAAAACAATAACAAACAGTGAATTTGAATTACATACCTCATATAAGGATAAACTAAAAATGCATTAATTTAATTACGGTACGTTCGATCGATCTGAAATTTTGATACGATGCATTGTTAGGTAGACGGGTCCGTGTGCCAAATTTCAGTTCGATCGGATCATGGGAAGTGGGTCATTTTTGACTTCTGTTTTTCCGCCCGCCCAGCCCAGACAGATGAGAGAGAGAGAGACGGCCGCGAAGTTAATATAAGGGATTTAATAAAACAAACCCGTAAAAACAAAGTTTTTGACTATAAATCCCTTATATATGAGACATAACTAACAGTATTGATTATTTTCAAACATTTACAGACTGAATCTGTCTTAACTCAACTTTGCATCATAACCCTAGTGGGGGGAGGGGTGGGGGAGGGGTGGGTGGGGGGAGAGGGGAAAAGTCTGGTCACCGATTCGCTTGACCGAGTCAGAGTGACACGTAAAATGTAAACAAAAGCGCCCGTCGCTTCGTTGGGTCGCCTCAATGCGTCAGCTCAAAATTTCACGTGGCAAAAAAACAATAACAAACCGTGAATTTAAATTACATACCTCATATAAGGATAAACTAAAAATGCATTAATTTAATTACGGTACGTTCGATCGATCTGAAATTTTGATACGATGCATTGTTAGGTCAGACGGGTCCGTGTGCCAAATTTCAGTTCGATCGGATCATGGGAAGTGGGTCATTTTTGACTTCTGTTTTTCCGCCCGCCGAGCCCAGACAGAGACGAGAGAGAGAGAGACGGCCGCGAAGTTAATATAAGGGATTTAATAAAACAAACCCGTAAAAACAAAGTTTTTGACTATAAATCCCTTATATATGAGACATAACTAACAGTATTGATTATTTTCAAACATTTACAGACTGACACCGAGTGATGTCCCTTGTCTTTAATAAATGGGGGTGGGATGCGAGGGGGTGTCGGCACGACGGTCGGCGTCAACACGACGGTCGGCGTCAACTCAAACTCACGTGGAACTGGGCAGAAAAAAAACAATAACAAACAGTGAATTTTGAATTACATACCTCATATAAGGATAAACTAAAAATGCATTAATTTAATTACGGTACGTTCGATCGATCTGAAATTTTGATACGATGCATTGTTAGGTTAGACGGGTCCGTGTGCCAAATTTCAGTTCGATCGGATCATGGGAAGTGGGTCATTTTTGACTTCTGTTTTTCCGCCCGCCCGCCCGCCGAGCCCAAGACAGAGAGAGAGAGAGAGAGAGAGAGAGAGAGAGAGAGAGAGAGAGAGAGAGAGAGAGAGAGAGAGAGAGAGAAGAGAGAGAGAGAGAGAGAGAGAGAGAGAGAGAGAGAGAGAGAGAGACACGGCCGCGAAGTTAATATAAGGGATTTAAAAATAGACAGAGAATGGACCGGGAGACAAGACAGTGTTTTAACTTTTAACTAAGATTATTATTATGTGAAATATTTTCAGGTGCATGGTTCTCTTAAATTGTAGTCTATAATCATCAAAGTTGGTGGCTGTGAAAAATTACGGGATTTATAGGTTTTTTTTAAAATATCACTTGGCAGAAAAAATATAAATTACAACACTTTTGGGGGAGTTATGGGTTTTAGTTTTATTTAAACCTTCTCTCGCGTGTCTGGGCATGTTTTGAAGACAGTACTGCTTAATATAGAAGAAAAATCGTGCACTCAGAAAACAAATAAAAATAAAAATTGAAGCTACATATTATTTGGCGCTGCTCTAAAATACGCCCATGACCGAACATAACCAAAACATTTGTAAGTGTAAACTTGATTCTCTCCAACAATGACAATCAATATTTTAATAAATTATTGTGTAATCAAATCTACGGAAGGAATTGTGTTCACCATTTTTTAAAAATGTGTGATTTTATAGCAAATCAAGTGTCTTGGATACTTGACATCATGAAAACATACCCGTTATTTAATGTTAACAAGAACTACTAGACTTCGTCTGCAGTCTGTGAAACGTACTAGAAAATTGTTGCTCCATTTCACTAGCACTTGTACGAACTACCTTGGTAAAAATAGTCTAAACAGTAGCATGTGATAGTATCTATAGAATTAAATTGACTATGGTGTATTTTATATAGAAAAGAGCGGAAAAAAAAATTGTTTTCTCTACAAAAAATAAGTCGTTGCCATATGTACGCGCAGAAATAAACTTTGAGGGATTCTTACACCTTTTAAAAATACAGTTTAATGATTGTGAATATGAACTTGATAACTTAGGGTTGGTGAATATAAATGTAATACGTTGTTTGTACTTGACATGACGTCTCTAAAATTATCGACATGTCAACGGTCTAATTCTCAAAAGTAACATTTTTAGAACCCTTGCATTCGAAATAAGCTGTCAACTGTCCGTCTCACTCAATAGCTAACAATCTTAAAGTTAAAGAATTCTGAAGAATTATTTTTTCAAAACGTATTTTCAATCCATTCCAACAGCTTAATACTATTACACCCCAATAATAGAAAATTTGTTTACCTATTATACAAAATCAATTACAAACAGAATGGTCCGTGGTTCCTCATTGTAGATTATATGTTCCCATCAGCGATGGAAAACTTAGTATTACCACGTCAAGACACTTTCAGTTATGTAAAATGTATCCATCGAAGTTTAACTTCCGATCTCTTTTATTGTTTGACCGTTGGGTCTGTCTCTGACTAATGCACACCGTTCTTGTCCAAGTCAATGAACGCGTCAAATGAGATGCGAAAAACTAATAATACGAAGAGCGTGCAATTATAATATTGATAACACTAAATGTTCACCCCATGACTTAACGTTTATCAATAGAGCAGAAATTAACTGAATGAACTTCAAATTCTCACCAGAGACTAAATGGTGCCTCTGGGACATACAACCATATGTTGACAGCAGTACGTAACATTCATGTTTTTCAAATTCTCACCAGAGACTAAATGGTGCCTCTGGGACATACAACCATATGTTGACAGCAGTACGTAACATTCATGTTTTTCAAATTCTCACCAGAGACTAAATGGTGCCTCTGGGACATACAACCATATGTTGACAGCAGTACGTAACATTCATGTTTTTCAAATTCTCACCAGAGACTAAATGGTGCCTCTGGGACATACAACCATATGTTGACAGCAGTACGTAACATTCATGTTTTTCAAATTCTCACCAGAGACTAAATGGTGCCTCTGGGACATACAACCATATGTTGACAGCAGTACGTAACATTCATGTTTTTTAAATTCTCACCAGAGACTAAATGGTGCCTCTGGGACATACAACCATATGTTGACAGCAGTACGTAACATTCATGTTTTTCAAATTCTCACCAGAGACTAAATGGTGCCTCTGGGACATACAACCATATGTTGACAGCAGTACGTAACATTCATGTTTTTCAAATTCTCACCAGAGACTAAATGGTGCCTCTGGGACATACAACCATATGTTGACAGCAGTACGTAACATTCATGTTTTTCAAATTCTCACCAGAGACTAAATGGTGCCTCTGGGACATACAACCATATGTTGACAGCAGTACGTAACATTCATGTTTTTCAAATTCTCACCAGAGACTAAATGGTGCCTCTGGGACATACAACCATATGTTGACAGCAGTACGTAACATTCATGTTTTTCAAATTCTCACCAGAGACTAAATGGTGCCTCTGGGACATACAACCATATGTTGACAGCAGTACGTAACATTCATGTTTTTCAAATTCTCACCAGAGACTAAATGGTGCCTCTGGGACATACAACCATATGTTGACAGAAGTACGTAACATTCATGTTTTTTCAAATTCTCACCAGAGACTAAATGGTGCCTCTGGGACATACAACCATATGTTGACAGCAGTACGTAACATTTATGTTTTTCAAATTCTCACCAGAGACTAAATGGTGCCTCTGGGACATACAACCATATGTTGACAGCAGTACGTAACATTCATGTTTTTCAAATTCTCACCAGAGACTAAATGGTGCCTCTGGGACATACAACCATATGTTGACAGCAGTACGTAACATTCATGTTTTTCAAATTCTCACCAGAGACTAAATGGTGCCTCTGGGACATACAACCATATGTTGACAGCAGTACGTAACATTCATGTTTTTCAAATTCTCACCAGAGACTAAATGGTGCCTCTGGGACATACAACCATATGTTGACAGCAGTACGTAACATTCATGTTTTTCAAATTCTCACCAGAGACTAAATGGTGCCTCTGGGACATACAACCATATGTTGACAGCAGTACGTAACATTCATGTTTTTCAAATTCTCACCAGAGACTAAATGGTGCCTCTGGGACATACAACCATATGTTGACAGCAGTACGTAACATTCATGTTTTTTTAAATTCTCACCAGAGACTAAATGGTGCCTCTGGGACATACAACCATATGTTGACAGCAGTACGTAACATTCATGTTTTTCAAATTCTCACCAGAGACTAAATGGTGCCTCTGGGACATACAACCATATGTTGACAGCAGTACGTAACATTCATGTTTTTCAAATTCTCACCAGAGACTTAATTGTGCCTCTGGGACATACAACCATATGTTGACAGCAGTACGTAACATTCATGTTTTTCAAATTCTCACCAGAGACTAAATGGTGCCTCTGGGACATACAACCATATGTTGACAGCAGTACGTAGCATTCATGTTTTTCAAATTCTCGCCGGAGACTAAATGGTGCCTCTGGGACATACAACCATATGTTGACAGCAGTACGTAACATTCATGTTTTTCAAATTCTCACCAGAGACTAAATGGTGCCTCTGGGACATACAACCATATGTTGACAGCAGTACGTAACATTCATGTTTTTCAAATTCTCACCAGAGACTAAATGGTGCCTCTGGGACATACAACCATATGTTGACAGCAGTACGTAACATTCATGTTTTTCAAATTCTCACCAGAGACTAAATGGTGCCTCTGGGACATACAACCATATGTTGACAGCAGTACGTAACATTCATGTTTTTCAAATTCTCACCAGAGACTAAATGGTGCCTCTGGGACATACAACCATATGTTGACAGCAGTACGTAACATTCATGTCTTTTAAATTCTCACCAGAGACTAAATGGTGCCTCTGGGACATACAACCATATGTTGACAGCAGTACGTAACATTCATGTTTTTCAAATTCTCACCAGAGACTAAATGGTGCCTCTGGGACATACAACCATATGTTGACAGCAGTACCTAACATTCATGTTTTTCAAATTCTCACCAGAGACTTAATTGTGCCTCTGGGACATACAACCATATGTTGACAGCAGTACGTAACAGTCATGTTTTTCAAATTCTCACCAGAGACTAAATGGTGCCTCTGGGACATACAACCATATGTTGACAGCAGTACGTAGCATTCATGTTTTTCAAATTCTCGCCGGAGACTAAATGGTGCCTCTGGGACATAGAACCATATCTTGACAGCAGTACGTAGCATTCATGTTTTTCAAATTCTCACCTGAGACTAAATGGTGCCTCTGGGACATACAACCATATGTTGACAGCAGTACGTAACAGTCATGTTTTTCAAATTCTCACCAGAGACTAAATGGTGCCTCTGGGACATACAACCATATGTTGACAGCAGTACGTAGCATTCATGTTTTTCAAATTCTCGCCGGAGACTAAATGGTGCCTCTGGGACATAGAACCATATCTTGACAGCAGTACGTAGCATTCATATTTTTCAAATTCTCACCTGAGACTAAATGGTGCCTCTGGGACATACAACCATATGTTGACAGCAGTACGTAACAGACATGTTTTTCAAATTCTCACCTGAGACTAAATGGTGCCTCTGGGACATACAACCATATGTTGACAGCAGTACGTAACATTCATGTTTTTCAACTAAGCACCACCGCCAGACAGAGCCAAATACATATTTATAAGGGATTATTGAATCACGTTTCTTCGAGTTAAAGGATTGCCCAGTGTGTCCAGCAAATGGGTTGACCCGTTTGTCCAGCTCATGCCCCAATCAGGGCAACGCCAAGACCCCACTCCACTGAAGTCAATCTGTTTGTGTGTCCGTCTGAGTATCGATCTGTCTTATGGTCAGCGCTTGTGTCCTAGCAATCGTTAATGATCCATAGGGAGAATCTTGTTGTGCCACCAATGTTGTATCGGTCGCATACGCCCGGAGATTCCAATCTTAAAGTACCTCACATAACGATTATCTTATCTTAAAGTACCTCACATAACGATCATCTTATTTTAAACTTTCCTCACGTAACGATCATCTTATCTTAAAGTACCTCACATAACGATTATCTTATCTTAAAGTACCTCACATAACGATTATCTTAAGGTACCTCACATAACGATTATCTTATCTTAAAGTACCTCACATAACGATTATCTTATCTTAAAGTACCTCACATAACGATCATCTTATCTTAAAGTACCTCACATAACGATTATCTTATCTTAAAGTACATCACATAACGATCATCGTATCTTAAAGTACCTCACATAACGATTATCTGATCTTAAAGTACGTCACATAACGATTATCATATCTTAAAGTACCTCACATAATGATTATCTTATCTTAAAGTACCTCACATAACGATTATCTTTTCTTAAAGTACCTCACATTACGATTATCTTAAAGTACCTCACATAACGATTATCTTAAAGTACCTCACATAACGATTATCTTAAAGTACCTCACATAACGATTATCTTAAAGTACCTCACATAACGATTAACTTAAAACTAGGGCTGTGGAAATTAACGATTAATTTTTCGATTAATCGTTAAAAAAAATTTATCGATTAAAATTATTTTAATCGATAAAAATTCGATTTAAATTAAAGAAAATATTTATAATATTTTATTTTTTTAAATGATAAATAAATTAATTATTGATAATTAATAATAATTTATATATTTTTTTTACGTACAAACTTCTCCCGCGTAATATTAGAATTTATTTTATTACTTTATGTGGTCCGGCAGACGTCAACTAAAAAATGGCTGACAGCATCAGCGCAGTTAAATTTAAACATATAATTAGAAAGTTGAGCTAACTGCGGATGGCAAAGTCGAAAGATGGTGAAAAAGTTTACTGTGTTCACTGCCATGAACAATTCTCTTTTAAAGGATCAAATACATCGCTGACGTACCACCTTCAGCACAAACATCCGATCAAGTATCAACACATTGTCATAAAATTTGGTTCAAAATATTCTTAATTTTCAATGTCCGTGAGAAATGATCAGTAAAATGACATCATAAATTTCTATTTTTGGCTTTAATATCGAAATTATCGATTAATAATTCGATAATTTTTCAAAAGTTAACGTTTAAATTTAAATTAATCGCTAACAGCCCTACTTAAAACGTTAACTTCCATATAACTATATTTAATGTAGCGTCATTTAAAAATCTCTTTTCCAAACGAATAAAATAACCAGTTTGACAACACAATTACACCTGACATCACAATGACAGCTGACACCACAATGACAGCTGACACCATTTCCCCCAATCACAGCTGACACAAAGATGACACTTGACACCACAATGACACCTGACAACATTTTCCAATGAAAGCTGACACCACAATGAGATCTGACACCATTTCCCAATGAAAGCTGACACCACAATGACATCTGACACCACATTGACAGCTACATCACAGTGACACCCTGAGACTTCAATGACAGCTGACATCACGATGACACCTAACACGACAATGAAAACTGACAACACAATGACACCTGACAACACAATGACACATGACACCACAATGACACCAAAATGGGACCAGGATGGTTCGGTTCTTTAGGTGTACAACTTCCATCCTTTTCTACATTCCACAAATGTTTGAGTTACTAATATTTTAATTCTTGAAGTCATTTCTAGGTCAGAGGTTCTCAACACACCAGACAGTTCTTCACGGGTATTCAAACCCACATGCCACACGACCACCGTGACAAATCTAAATTAAAAGATAGATGTCTGAGAATAACTGCTGAAATTCGAGCTAATAAACATGACGTCATTTCAATATTGCAAAATTCCATAACGATTTTGCCATAGAATTTTAATCTTACTTTTGATTTTGAACGTCTGTTTACTGACTCGAAGGTTTCGAAGGCTGGAAGGATTCAGTTTGAGACCGTATTCTTCACCAGATGTTCACTTCTTCAGCCGTCTAAATGGACGCCCTTGTTATTAGACCCCTCCGGTGCCAATGAAGTTTTGTGAAGCGTCATTGTTATAGCGGTGGGGGGGGGGCTTGGGTGGCATCATCTAGATAGGAAAAATTTGAAAACATCCGAGTTTCGTCGATTAATCATATATGCCATTCTTAGAATATCAAGGGAAATTACACCCCCACCCCCACCCCCCCCACCCCTTACACACACACCAAACCATCTTTTCAAGAATTATGTTTATATTATTTAGCCAATTTATTTCTTACATATTGTCTTAGTAAATTTACATGATTATCATGGCTCTTTGGCTTTAAATGAGGCCCTCTCACAGTTGGCAGGAGTTATCTCACAGTTGGCAGGAGTTATCTCACAGTTGGCAGGAGTTATTTCACAGTTGGCAGGAGTTATCTCACAGTTGGCAGGAGTTATCTCACAGTTGGCAGGAGTTATCTCACAGTTGGCAGGAGTTATTTCACAGTTGGCAGGAGTTATCTCACAGTTGGCAGGAGTTATCTCACAGTTGGCAGGAGTTATCTCACAGTTGGCAGGAGTTATCTCACAGTTGGCAGGAGTTATCTCACAGTTGGCAGGAGTTATCTCACAGTTGGCAGGAGTTATCTCACAGTTGGCAGGAGTTATCTCACAGTTGGCAGGAGTTATCTCACAGTTGGCAGGAGTTATCTCACAGTTGGCAGGAGTTATTCTATAGAAACACTTGCACCCAGCTTTCAATATGTAGCCATGCTATATGACTCTCTACAACTGCAGTATGGGTACTAAACAAAGCCTAGATTTTAGGGAGGTGCTAAAACATTAAAATAGATTAATAATAATGATAAAATTAAGCAATATACTTTGCAATGTCTGTCATTGATGCTACTAATTTTAAAAAGCAGGGAAAACCAAATTACTGCACCAATGCATCAAAAGGTGTGCAAATTAAAGATGCGCTGTAAAAAAAATTAAAGTATTATAAAACGTCATTGTTTTCGCTCATACCTGTATTTTAATTTTGGAAAAGGGATCAATGTAATAAGAAAAACACGTAAAAAACAAAGTTTTTGACTATAAATCCTTTATGTACGAGAAGTAATTAAAAGAATGTTCATTATAATACGCAGCGCCAGACCATCCAGAAATACAAAATTGCAGTTGTGTCGTAAAACATGTTTAATATAATGCGCACCGATCAGGAATATGTTTATAAAAAGAGCTGTCAATAAAATACGCACCTTATTGCGCGACAGAAAGGTTGTTCAATATAATACGCACCGCGACGCTCTATCTCAAAAAATAGCATGATACATAGGAATAAATAAAATAATCTAAAAAATCAATAATTTAATTACGGTACATGCGATCGATCTGAAATTTTGATACATTGTTTTTATCATCGGTACGAAACTGCCTGCAAAATTTCAGCTCGCTAGCTTGCGAGCAAGTGGGTTAAAAATCGCTCAAAAGTTTTGGCGACAAGGGCGGGCGGTCGGTCGGTCGGGCGGCCGCAGACACCACGAGTTAATATAAAGGATTTAATAAGAAAAACCCGTAAAAAACAAGTTTTTCACAATAAATCCTTAATGTACGAGAAGTAACTAAAAGAATGTTCATTATAATACGCAGCGCAGACCATCCAGAAATACAAAATTGCTGTTGTGTCGTAAAACATGTTTAATATAATGCGCACCGATCAGGAATATGTTTATAAAAAGAGTTGTCAATAAAATACGCACCTTATTGCGCGACAGAAAGGTTGTTCAATATGATACGCACCGCGACGCTCTATCTCAAAAAATAGCATGATACATAGGAATAAATAAAATAATCTAAAAAATCAATAATTTAATTACGGTACATGCGATCGATCTGAAATTTTGATACATTGTTTTTATCATCGGTACGAAACTGCCTGCAAAATTTCAGCTCGCTAGCTTACGAGCAAGTGGGTTAAAAATCGAACAAAAGTTTTGGCGACAACGGCGGGTGGTCGGTCGGGCGGTCGGTCGGTCGGGCGGCCGCAGACACCACGAGTTAATATAAAGGATTTAAAAAGAGGATTTGATGATGGTTAATTATAAAATCAAAAAACAAAGGGGGCGCCGTAGGCGCCCTACAACCCCATATTATAAAATACTTTGTGTACATTTCAGAAAGTTTAATATTTCTTATTTATCAAACAAGGACAAGTTAGTTGGGCTTATAAAAAGGTCAGCGCCGTAGGCGCCCTAAAAAAAGTGCATTTTTTATAAAATAAATAGATTTCAGCTGAAAACTTCCGTCATTTTTGACGGGTGATACGCTAGTCAATATACATAGTTTGCAATCTCTGTCACGTCTGTCTGTCATGTCTGTCCGTGACGCTACTAATTTTAGAAAGCAGCGCACCTAATTACTGCACCAAAAAAGAACTCTTTTCGAACGTTCCCCATAAAATTGTGCAATATGAAAATAAATGAATAAAATAAAAATAAATAAAATAAATGAAAGTTCTGTATTACATTATGTTTTATTCTGATTTGTATTTTTTCAAAATAAATAGATTTCAGCTGAAATGTATTTATTTTGAAAACTTACGTTATTTTTGACGGGTAATACACTAGTTAATTTATATAGCGCTATACACCAGTAAGCCAGTAAGAAACTGGGCTCACAGCGCTTAACATCAAAATAATAAGATGCATATGAGTATTAAAGCATTCAATAAACATTCATATTTTAACAACCACATAAATGACTGTATATGGTACACATAAGTTACGACATAGAAATAACGTGGTTTTTTTACATTTATTTTGGAAAGGTTGAGTAGTTCGCCTGTAATCGAATATATACATAAGGGGCCGTCCATAAATTACGTCACGCTATTTTTGACTATTTTTACCCCCCCTCCCCCTGTCACAAACTGTCACAGATCTGGGGACGAAAGTACGTCACACTTTCGAACAAAAATTATGGTTTTTTTTAAACAAAATAATTAAAATTTGATATAAAACACCGTGACGTCACACATCGCCGGACCTCCCCTCCCCACTGTCACAAACTGTCACACTTTCTTACACCCCTCCCCCTCTCTGGAGCGTGACGTACTTTATGGGCGGCCCCTAAGATAGTCTTGTAGATTTCTGTCAGTGTTCGAACTTTAGTACATGTAGTTGATTTTAAAAGTACCTTAGTATACTACAGTGGCGTCACTAGGGGGGGAGTGCGGTGGGGGCGGGCCACCCCGGGTGACACCATCAGGGGGGTTGACACCGAAATGTAAAATTCTGTATGTTCCCGTTATTTAGCACTGGAAAACTCGGAGGAGTTCTATGGGTTAAGTCGTGAGAGGGTGCCACCATGAGCTAACGCCTCGGATGACGCCAATCCTAGTGGAGCCACTGGTTTACTAAATCCCCTTCAGTGTTAGGACTTAAGTAATCGAATATATAAGTAAGATGGTAGTGGTATAACTTTATATTGCAAACATTTTGCCATATTTTTGTATCTGTAAAATTTCCATGGTCATATCTGCTCTCTGTAAGTCTTGTTAGCTAGTGTATTTTATCCGCGCTGAAACGCAACTTCGATACCTAAGTGGTTAACGGTTACCAGAGTTAAGACTCCTCTCAGCCTTGCCTCCCCTGATTCCTCTCAGCTTGCCTCCCCTGATTCCTCTCGGCCTTGCCTCCGCTGATTCTGTACAGCTCTTTCCTGTCTTATCTCCTATACAAATTTAATCACATCAAGGTAGGGCTTTCATGACGTCACATGCCAGGATAACCTAGACAGCTGTTCTCTTGACTGTGTGTCCGGTATTCTCGCATTATTCGGTTGGCTAACTGGCTAAAATTGTAGAGATCCTATGATCTCAGTAAGGCATGGTCCGATGAAAATATGGTTGCATTTATCTTTTAAATTGTAACAAAATACCCGAAGTTTCTGTTTAAATAAGTTTATTTCATCAAGTTTGTTGCAGACTTTGATGCGCAATCTCAACGTTTTTACCTTTAATGAATGGAAATAACAGCTCTTGGATTGTGCTTAAGGGAAAACACAAATAGGCTTGAGGTTTGACATGGCACTCAATTTTTAACAGCACCCATCTGTGTAGTAGCATCCTTCTACATAACTGTTTCCATCGGTGTAGCAATGTCCATCTGTTTAGTACTGTCCAGCTGTGTTATTGCGTCATCTGTGTAACGGCGGCCATCTGTGTAACAGCGTCCAGCTGTGTTGCACTGTCCAGCTGTGTTATTGCGTCCATCTGTGTATCAGTGCTCATGTGTGTAGCACGGTCCAGATGTGTTGCACTGTCCAGCTGTGTATTAGCGTCCAGCTGTGTTATGACTTACAGATGCACCTGGAGGGTGGGACGCCTTGCTAAGAATTTGAAACTTCAAAGGAGCAGTTTATTTTTCTATTCACTACAAATATCGGTTCTATCTCCGTCTTACATCCTTCGTTAAGTTTGAAATCTAACATATTGAATGAAAAACGTGTTTTAATGGTGAGATAGAAAGTCGCAACTTGTATTTGGAATTTAAAAATTATTTCTTACCTGTGTTTTTTTTATAACATCCACCTGTTACTTTGGACATTTTATTTATTGAAAAAAATAACTCCAACCTAGTGCTTCTGAACAATTTCATCGTAAGGGTTAAAGGATCGTTTTATTTGATTGGTTTTAAAGAAGTTAGTGGGATAGATGGTGGGGTAATAGTCATGTGACTTAATCATAAGGTTTAAAGAAATCGTTAAGGATGTGGGATCTAAATATGAGATTAACAAGCCCAACAATATGAGAGAGGATTATGTTTTTTAGAAAATCCCAAGCAACCCGGGTTGATGGGCGCGTTACTTGGTTGGCAACCCAACTATAAGGAGGAACTCTGAATTTCAACCCTTGTGATGGGCTCCCGTTGGGCGGTGTGACTGTGACACACAGCCCGACAGCCACAGTTGCCACGATGCATCATCGACAAATGATTCTACCGGTTGTTGGTTGAGTTGCGTGGAGTCATTCGCTGTCAATGGTAACTATGGAAAATAGCTTTTCATCCTTCCAACAAAAAAAAACGTGTAAGCTCGAGTTTTAGTCTGTTCTGAATGATCACGATCTGCTAGCCACACGCGGTCACATGGCCACACGATGATCACGGCGTGATGGTCACTTGATGGTCACGGTGTTTTGGCCATCTGATGGTCATGATGTGATGGGCTTACATCGTTATAGTGGGATGATCAAATAATGGTCAAGCTGTGGTCGCCGTAATGAGGGAGAGCGAGTCCATAATTTCATAATACTTTGATGCCAACGCAATATGAGCAGCGGTGACACAGTAACACAAAGCTAACAAAGCTAACAATTGTTGATTTTCAAAGCCTCTTCCCTTTGTCCTAACATTCATGATTAAATTACTTGCCGTCATCGTCCGTCCAAATGTCAGATGTTGTGGATGTTTTATTTAGATGGCGTGGTTGGCGTCATTTCTCCACGTGGTTAACGTCATGGTTCCACGTGGTTGACGTCATGGTTCCACGTGGTTGACGTCATGTTTCCACGTGGTTGACGTCATGTTTTCACGGATCCAGGCTGTCAGATGTCACACTTCGGGCAAAATTCAGATGCCCCACTCCGGGCAAAGTTCGGGTCCACGCCATCAAGGGAGATAAATGCCACCCAAAAATATTTTGTGAAATTAAAAAACTTCATACATTTAGCTTCCCTCGTCACAGGCACCGGAGCCATGGACGCGAGAGTCAGAAGCTCCGGAGGTTTAGGATTAATATACATACGAGACTTCCTGGTAACGGAAATTAAAACGGCACGTGATAGTTTTACAAGCTCTGGCGTCATTGTGTTTCTCGAGGGCTGGATACATCTTTAGATTTCAGTTCACACATTTTCTTCTCTTAATTAATGGCTCTTAGAGCTTAAATACATTTTGGTGTGTACTTTTGCGTTTCCAACGGAACTACTTGAGTCTATAAGCGTGCTGTATATATGAGTTCGTGGTTAGTTGTTATACTCAAAGATTCACAAGCCTTAAATGCTGACCATTCAAAGAACAAAGAATGAGTGTGAGAGACTCGGATAAATACAACAAAAATACGAAACAAAACGCTGGTTACAAAAAATGATGACCCGTTTGATAATTGATGACCCCAGCAATCCGTAAGATAATAAATAGAAGATGATCACATATGCTAACAGAGATGACCTTTTTAGTTGGGGAGAACAAATTGGGCGTTGACATTTGTAGCACCACTTATACAGGGAACATTTGATGGGCTCAAAAACAAGCCCACAATTAGGTTGAACGAAGCAAGGCCAGTGGTAAACAGTTGTAAACAGTTGTAAACGTTTTTAAACGGAGGTAGCAGTTGTAAACAATTGTAAACAGAGGTAAGCAGTTGTAAACAATTGTAAACAGAGGTAAACAGTTGTAAACAATTGTAAACAGAGTAACCTTGTGTAAGAGTATATATAACTGGTATTCTGTTGCCAAATTTTTAAAGGAAAAATTTATATTCCGAGATGATCTGACATGAAGTATAATTCCGACACTTCAGATCAGATGGTGTTGGAAGTTCAATGGTGCTTATACTTTTAAGGTTTGTCTTTACGCTTTCGATAGTATTTAGCGAAATATACTATATATAAGCGAAGGCTGACAAAGACATGTAACGGCTTTTTAAATTGAGTCAGTCTCCGGATATTTACTTCAAATGGGGACATTTCTTCGTCAGAAGTTTGTTAACAACTATATTCACTAAAAGTATTCATTAATTTAAATATTTCTCTGAACTATAAATCTAGCTTATGTGCACCCAACGCTATTGCGGATTAAACGGGCTGAACGGGCTAAAGCCAGAGGCTCCCGTTGATTATGGGTCCCCCAAATTTAGTATAATTTATAATAAAGGTGGACAAATGGTCGTATGAATCCCTAAAAATATCATAAATTAAACAAATTAATAAAATCTTATCTATTAATCTGATCGCCATTCGGACCCGGTAGCCTCAGTATCGAAAAACTTGATTTGAATCGCTCAATAAGAGAAAATATTAATGAATACTATTTATGTCTTTTAATTTTTTTATAAATCGTCAGCATCTCGTGGTCTTGAGGCAACGTGATGTCTTGTGGCGCAAGCGATATCGGGTTCGATTCCCGGCAGTGGCACGTTTTTTTTTCATTTGTCTTTTTTTTTAAATTATCTGTTTACACTCAATTTTAGTTTCCAGGAAAACAGTTATTTCCTTGTGTTTGGTTTTTTTTTATGAATCCGATCCCGGAGTACAGACAAATTATGAACAAGGAACCAATGGACTATCTAGTTACAAGTTACAGTCTTAGATTAGCTGCTAGCAATAATTTTATTTAATGGTACGCTAACTGGATATGGCCCCAGTTTGAATTGCAGCCAGGGGCCCCGTGCAGTCTTGATCCGCCCCTGCACCCACGTGAAGACAATGTTATATGGCACCGCTCAGCAGATGAAGCAGGTTGCCGTGAAGACAATGTTATATGGCACTGCTCAGCAGATGAAGCAGGTTGCCGTGAAGACAATGTTATATGGCACCGCTCAGCATATGAAGCAGGTTGCCCAGGTATTAGCCAAGGCCTTAAGAGACTAAGTCACAGGCCAACAGAATATGTAGAAGAAGAAGCTTATGTGCACGATCATGTCAGTGTATGTTGTTTGTTTGGTGGCTTGGCATTGGGGCAGTTGCCATGGGCGCCGGCCTGCGCCAGTTCAGAAGGGCGCCGCTAAATCTCTAATTTCTTTTATGTTATGTTATTTATGTTTGTCTAGTTTGTTGTTGAAGTAAGAAACTTGGTTTATGGGTTAAACTGAATACTTAATTTTCTCTTTATCAATTTCAAACGAAAAGTTGAATATTAAAAGAAAATTAATATATTCGTTAAAACTTTAGGTTACACATTTACAATTTTTGCAAAAAAATAATGGCATATATATTGTCCTTTCACTTTATAACAAATTTTGCAGTGTGTTTGAGAGTAGAGTTGATCTTAACATTTATAAGAATGACGTAAAGCGACTACATGAAAGGAATATTCATGAGGCTGAGATAGTTATATGAATTATGTCAGGCTAAACTACACCGTAATATTCAGGCTAAATGAGACCGTTATATGAAGTAAATATATATACATCATGTGTAGATAAAATCATTTGTAGCCATAATTGTGATGTATAGCTACACTAATGAGATGGTGTCATCATATTTGGTAGGTATCTTGTGTAATTGACATCGTGTGGTTTTTTTCCCCAACACGTTTAGTTGCAATTATCTACATGGTACAAAGTCCCTTAACTCAATTTTCAACAGGCTTTTACTCTTATACAAACGACCACAAATTCAAACAAAACTAGCCCCCATTTGTTGTAGGCTACTATTGGGAGTCCGTACTCTATGCCTAAGAAACAACAGATTTATTTCAGGATTGTCGAAAATTCTTTCACTCCAAATTACATTTTGCAGGATGGGAATTGTTTGTAAACCTAAATTTTGAACATATTTGCAGTCATTAATTTCTCAGAGTCAATAACATCCTTACTCAAATTTGAGACAAATTCATTTTTATTACAACACAGTACGTTAAACGCTCCAAATATACAAGATATGCCAGGAATTCCACTCATTTTTATTTTGAATTTGGACACAATAAGCTGACGCCTTGGATAAGACTCTGTAGATAGAAGCATGTTTATATATAATCTTCACTTCTGCATTGTGACTCGTTGTTCTTTATCATGCTTGAAGCGCTTTTCCCAAGATTGACAGTTTCCCTTTTAAAAGGAAACAAAGAATCGTTGTCAAATTGCCTTTTGTCGTGCACCAGATAACCCTCAGCTGACCATTCTTGGCGGCTAGTAGATGGACATGACATGAAATGATTCTAAAGAGATTTTTTAAAGGCAATTATTGCGCTCTGAGACATTTCTCATCTATTCCTGTCTTTGGTGTCACTTCTCTCCCTGATGCTGTCACTCTTGCTCATTAGCAATGCGCCCCTCTCTCTCTCTCTCTCTCTCTCTCTCACACTCTCTCTCTAATATTCACTCTCACACAACTACCCCCTCACATACATTCTTTCTCAAACATACAAAATACATTTAAACATTCTCTACCATACATTCTCTCTCTCTCTCTTTTTCTCTCTTACACACATACACTATCTCTCTACTAATGTCGTATTATCGGTCTCTAATCTACTTTTAGCTCATCCCTCTCTCTCTCTCTCTCTCTCTCTCTCTCTCTCTCTCTCTCTCTCTCTCTCTCTCTCTCTCTCTCTCTCTCTCTCTCTCTCTCTCTCTCTCTCTCTCTCTTCTCTCTCTCTCTCACTCCATCCGGGTATTTACTCTTTCACCCTAGCATTTTAGCCATGCCCATTCTTTCTGTAAATCTATTATCTAGCTTTGCGACGTGCAACCCCTGATGTAGGTAGAAGAGCGCAGGGATTGTTTCACCGAGTGATCGATTCATTGGGGAATTATTTCGATAAGTTTATAGCTCTTTAAAGCCGTTTTGTCTTTTTCATTTTTTAAATTTACTTTTCGGATTTCTTAACAACTTTTCGGGGGAGTTCAGTGGTCTACCAGCTCTAGCAAATCATTCTAAATACTCCATATTAAATGCAAGGTACGCAATACCAGCTACTTGATAATATTGTTAGCTACTCCTTACAAGCTTCTCCATATGCTCAAATCTATTTATTTTAATTTTTTTTTAATATTCTAAGTCATTACTTTTAATAACAGCTCCCGGCCATCCAATAATTTGTTCATTAAATTCACTTTCTGTTTTCTTATTTCAGAAACACGGATATCAGCTTTAAGAGTAAGAAATTTCTTTTTTTTAGCTCGATATTTCTTTTGCCTTGCTTGCTGTGTTTTAGAGTTTACCTCATGCTTTTATTTGTTTGTCATTTGACGTCATCTCGGATCTTGTACATTTCCTCTTGACTTACTCTAAGATACGGGAATCTAGTGGCTAATGACATTAAATAGTGGAATGAATAAAATGTACATAATGCAGCTATTAACGAAGATTCATGTTTGTTGTTTGTACGATTCGAGCTGTTGTTTAATCAGATTAAAGGTAACGTATGTTTTCAACTTGTTTCTGATGTTTTTTAACTCAGAGAAGTCAATAATACATCATTTTTATCATCAATATTGGTTTTACCATTTCCATTTAGCGATTACAAAGAGATCAAAGAGGGTAACCGCCCGTTGTGGAAAATTTGAGCAGTAAACATTTGATGTATGACATGGTGTGAGCACAAGTTTGACTCCGTGAGTCATTAATTGAAGTTACACCACAGAGCTTCAGCATGTGTTTTAAAGTACACAATTTTTAGAGTCGCCCCGTGTACCATTTAGTTTAGCTACGCTTCTGTTTAGTGTTTAGCTGCTGCTGTGTGATTTGTGAAGCCAGCGTTTAAAAAAAGATCTTTTGACAGATAATTTTGTGTGCGTTTTTCTTAAAATGTTGAAAGTCTTACAGAATAGAATGCATGACGCCAACTGAATCTATTTTGGCGCCAATTTGAGTACGTTTTGAACCCGCAGGATGTTCTGAATCGCCTGGTTTCATTAAGAGCCATCTTATCCCCGGCAGACCTACTAAACAGTCGCTACGGTTTTTCTCCCATGTACTCAGAACCCTGGTGCACTGGATGCGGTACTCTCTAACGCCCAGATTGGTCTAAAAGCTTTTTAGAAGCCGACATCTATAATCTCTATCCCGGAACAAAGTGAATCGAGGACTCAACGAACCGGCTCTGATAGGGGGAGACCACTGACACTGTGTCGGGGAAAGAGCCATGTTACGCCAGTCGGAGTTGTCTCCCTTGGCGGTTTTGAGAGTTGTTTGCCCCTGTGGACGCCATGTTTTTTGCTGTTTTTGTTCCTCTCACTGGTGCGTAATTCTTCTCCCTACTAATGAGTGCTCCCAATGGCTTCCGTGTTAGTCATTTCTTTCAGCTGTACTCATTAGTTGTTATTTGTGATACAACTTCCAGGACAAAAAACACAACACTGTCTTGATGTGATGGGAGTCAACAATGGACTGCATGTTAAGACTCGGTTACTTTGCATTCCCTTTATTTAATTGTGGAATATTCTCCTTAAATTTTCTCAATTTTATCGCACATTCTAAAATATCTTTATAAAGTACTTTTAAACGAAACAACATGTTTAAAGATAGGTTTTAATACGAAATGATTATATTGTGTGTTATACATATTTTTTGAACAGTCATAAAATGTTCAACGGTTTGTAAAAATTTGGGAACAAGTTTATAATAGTAGATTTGTATCCAATTGTATGTAGATGTATGCATATAGAATGATATGCATTGTTAGTCGATTTTTAAAAAAAATTTATAGACGGTTTATCATTTCTTTTTAATTTATAGATACATTTGATACAAAGTTCTATATTTTAAAAATATATTAAATGTGGAGTTTTTTCTAACGTTACGAATATGAAATTTGTTTTTATATAACATTCAAATGTGCTCTGCCATTATACGTCGAGATCTTTGAACGAAAATCTCAACAACATATGCGTTCGAAAATGATTGTACACTTTACCAAATGACCTAAATTATATCTGTAAACCTTATGTAAAATATTTTAGGATATTTTGAGCCTGAGGACAAACAACAAAATTGGCGCCCCGGCAATGCTGAACATATTTTTGTAAAACATTAAGTATGGCTGATGGCATTCTGAACCATGAACAAGTAGAAGAGCTTGTGTAATATCTTACGACGACTTATTAAACCGTAATTACCATTCTCAGACATTTTTAGCTGTGGAGTTGGTCTGTAATTTGCTGTCTGCCAGTCATGTCTTCTTATTTTGGCATCAGTACTGAAATGAGTAAATCAAAGGAATCCACGATAGTTAAAAGAAAAATACAAGGCTTGAATTATGAAAGCCTATCAGTTTTTATTTTTATATTAAAATTGTTATTTTTTGAATGAATTGAAATAATACAGGATCGAATACCTTTTTAAATCCTTTATATTAAATCGTGGTGTCTGCGGCCGACCGACCGACCGACCGACCGACCTTGTCGCCAAAACTTTTGATCGATTTTTGACCCACTTGCTCGCAAGATAGCGAGCTGAAATTTTGCAGGCAGTTTCGTACCGATGATAAAAACAATGTATCAAAATTTCAGATCGATCGCATGTACCGTAATTAAATTATTGATTTTTTAGATTATTTTTATTTATTCCTATGTATCATGCTATTTTTTGAGATAGAGCGTCGCGGTGCGTATTATATTGAACAACCTTTCTGTCGCGCAACAAGGTGCGTATTTTATTGACAACTCTTTTTATAAACATATTCTGATCGGTGCGCATTATATTAAACATGTTTTACGACACAACTGCAATTTTGTATTTCTGGATGGTCTGGCGCTGCGTATTATAATGAACATTCTTTTAGTTACTTCTCGTACATAAAGGATTTATAGTCAAAAACTTGGTTTTTTTACGGGTTTTTCTTATTAAATCCTTTATATTAACTCGTGGTGTCTGCGGCCGACCGACCGACCTTGCTTGCTTGTCGCCAAAACTTTTGATCGATTTTTAACCCACTTGCTCGCAAGATAGCGAGCTGAAATTTTGCAGGCAGTTTCGTACCGATGATAAAAACAATGTATCAAAATTTCAGATCGATCGCATGTACCGTAATTAAATTATTGATTTTTTAGATTATTTTATTTATTCCTATGTATCATGCTATTTTTTGAGATAGAGCGTCGCGGTGCGTATTATATTGAACAACCTTTCTGTCGCGCAATAAGGTGCGTATTTTATTGACAGCTCTTTTTATAAACATATTCCTGATCGGTGCGCATTATATTAAACATGTTTTACGACACAACTGCAATTTTGTATTTCTGGATGGTCTGGCGCTGCGTATTATAATGAACATTCTTTTAGTTACTTCTCGTACATAAAGGATTTATAGTCAAAAACTTGGTTTTTTTACGGGTTTTTCTTATTAAATCCTTTATATTAACTCGTGGTGTCTGCGGCCGACCGACCTTGCTTGCTTGCTTGTCGCCAAAACTTTTGATCGATTTTTAACCCACTTGCTCGCAAGATAGCGAGCTGAAATTTTGCAGGCAGTTTCGTACCGATGATAAAAACAATGTATCAAAATTTCAGATCGATCGCATGTACCGTAATTAAATTATTGATTTTTTAGATTATTTTATTTATTCCTATGTATCATGCTATTTTTTGAGATAGAGCGTCGCGGTGCGTATTATATTGAACAACCTTTCTGTCGCGCAATAAGGTGCGTATTTTATTGACAGCTCTTTTTATAAACATATTCCTGATCGGTGCGCATTATATTAAACATGTTTTACGACACAACTGCAATTTTGTATTTCTGGATGGTCTGGCGCTGCGTATTATAATGAACATTCTTTTAATTACTTCTCGTACATAAAGGATTTATAGTCAAAAACTTGGTTTTTTACGGGTTTTTCTTATTAAATCCTTTATATTAACTCGTGGTGTCTGCGGCGGACCTTGCTTGCTTGCTTGCTTGTCGCCAAAACTTTTGATCGATTTTTAACCCACTTGCTCGCAAGATAGCGAGCTGAAATTTTGCAGGCAGTTTCGTACCGATGATAAAAACAATGTATCAAAATTTCAGATCGATCGCATGTACCGTAATTAAATTATTGATTTTTTAGATTATTTTATTTATTCCTATGTATCATGCTATTTTTTGAGATAGAGCGTCGCGGTGCGTATTATATTGAACAACCTTTCTGTCGCGCAATAAGGTGCGTATTTTATTGACAGCTCTTTTTATAAACATATTCCTGATCGGTGCGCATTATATTAAACATGTTTTACGACACAACTGCAATTTTGTATTTCTGGATGGTCTGGCGCTGCGTATTATAATGAACATTCTTTTAGTTACTTCTCGTACATAAAGGATTTATAGTCAAAAACTTGGTTTTTTACGGGTTTTTCTTATTAAATCCTTTATATTAACTCGTGGTGTCTGCGGCGGACCGACCGCTTGCTTGCTTGTCGCCAAAACTTTTGATCGATTTTTAACCCACTTGCTCGCAAGATAGCGAGCTGAAATTTTGCAGGCAGTTTCGTACCGATGATAAAAACAATGTATCAAAATTTCAGATCGATCGCATGTACCGTAATTAAATTATTGATTTTTTAGATTATTTTATTTATTCCTATGTATCATGCTATTTTTTGAGATAGAGCGTCGCGGTGCGTATTATATTGAACAACCTTTCTGTCGCGCAATAAGGTGCGTATTTTATTGACAGCTCTTTTTATAAACATATTCCTGATCGGTGCGCATTATATTAAACATGTTTTACGACACAACTGCAATTTTGTATTTCTGGATGGTCTGGCGCTGCGTATTATAATGAACATTCTTTTAATTACTTCTCGTACATAAAGGATTTATAGTCAAAAACTTGGTTTTTTTACGGGTTTTTCTTATTAAATCCTTTATATTAACTCGTGGTGTCTGCGGCCGACCGACTTGCTGCTGCTTGTCGCCAAAACTTTTGATCGATTTTTAACCCACTTGCTCGCAAGATAGCGAGCTGAAATTTTGCAGGCAGTTTCGTACCGATGATAAAAACAATGTATCAAAATTTCAGATCGATCGCATGTACCGTAATTAAATTATTGATTTTTTAGATTATTTTATTTATTCCTATGTATCATGCTATTTTTTGAGATAGAGCGTCGCGGTGCGTATTATATTGAACAACCTTTCTGTCGCGCAATAAGGTGCGTATTTTATTGACAGCTCTTTTTATAAACATATTCCTGATCGGTGCGCATTATATTAAACATGTTTTACGACACAACTGCAATTTTGTATTTCTGGATGGTCTGGCGCTGCGTATTATAATGAACATTCTTTTAATTACTTCTCGTACATAAAGGATTTATAGTCAAAAACTTGGTTTTTTACGGGTTTTTCTTATTAAATCCTTTATATTAACTCGTGGTGTCTGCGGCCGACCGACTTGCTTGCTTGCTTGTCGCCAAAACTTTTGATCGATTTTTAACCCACTTGCTCGCAAGATAGCGAGCTGAAATTTTGCAGGCAGTTTCGTACCGATGATAAAAACAATGTATCAAAATTTCAGATCGATCGCATGTACCGTAATTAAATTATTGATTTTTTAGATTATTTTATTTATTCCTATGTATCATGCTATTTTTTGAGATAGAGCGTCGCGGTGCGTATTATATTGAACAACCTTTCTGTCGCGCAATAAGGTGCGTATTTTATTGACAGCTCTTTTTATAAACATATTCCTGATCGGTGCGCATTATATTAAACATGTTTTACGACACAACTGCAATTTTGTATTTCTGGATGGTCTGGCGCTGCGTATTATAATGAACATTCTTTTAGTTACTTCTCGTACATAAAGGATTTATAGTCAAAAACTTGGTTTTTTACGGGTTTTTCTTATTAAATCCTTTATATTAACTCGTGGTGTCTGCGGCGGACCTTGCTTGCTTGCTTGCTTGTCGCCAAAACTTTTGATCGATTTTTAACCCACTTGCTCGCAAGATAGCGAGCTGAAATTTTGCAGGCAGTTTCGTACCGATGATAAAAACAATGTATCAAAATTTCAGATCGATCGCATGTACCGTAATTAAATTATTGATTTTTTAGATTATTTTATTTATTCCTATGTATCATGCTATTTTTTGAGATAGAGCGTCGCGGTGCGTATTATATTGAACAACCTTTCTGTCGCGCAATAAGGTGCGTATTTTATTGACAGCTCTTTTTATAAACATATTCCTGATCGGTGCGCATTATATTAAACATGTTTTACGACACAACTGCAATTTTGTATTTTTGGATGGTCTGGCGCTGCGTATTATAATGAACATTCTTTTAGTTACGTCTCATACATAAAGGATTTATAGTCAAAAACTTGGTTTTTTTACGGGTTTTTTTATTTAAATCCTTTATATTAACTCGTGGTGTCTGCGGCGGACCTTGTTTCGCTTGCTTGCTTGTCGCCAAAACTTTTGATCGATTTTTAACCCACTTGCTCGCAAGATAGCGAGCTGACATTTTGCAGGCAGTTTTGGGACCGATGATAAAAACGATGTATCAAAATTTCAGATCGATCGCAAGTACCGTAACTAAATTATTGAATTTTTTAGATTATTTTATTTATTTCTATGTATCATGCTATTTTTTGAGATAGAGTGTCGCGGTGCGTATTATATTGAACAACCTTTCTTTCGCGCAATAAGGTGCGTATTTTATTGACAACACTTTTTATAAACATATTCCTGATCGGTGCGCATTATATTAAACATTTTTTACGACACAACTGCAATTTTGTATTATTATGAACATTCTTTTAGTTATGTCTCTTACATAAAGGATTTATAGTAAAAAAACTTGTTTTTTACGTTTTTTTTCTATCTGGTACTGATTTTTGTTTAATGTATAAATATTTTTACACGCTTTTATTTAAGTCACACTGTTTGTATGTTGTATCCATCCATCCTTCCTTCAAATCTTGTAACGTAAAATTAAACCACTTCTGATGGTCCTAGAGATCTCAAAATTTTACCACATATAGATCGTGGATGACAATGCATTGTATCAAATTTTCAGATCGATCGAATGTACCGTAATTAAATTATTGCACTTTTAGTTTTTAGCTTTTTGTCTTTATAAAATATTATCACTCACATCAATGAACCATGCCTCAATTCGCCCTAGAGGGATGCAATTAATCTCAATGTGTTGACTTTAGATGTGGGTGGTAAAGAGTTTTTATTATAACTTTAAAAAGTACTATCAACAAGAAGTCTTGCTGGGCGAAATATAAGCGTGATCGATTGCCGACATGGGGGTACGAGGTTCAATTTTCAGTTCTGGAAAATGTCATTATACATAAATTTGTAATGAATAATCTTTCTTTTTACCACTATCACATTTAAGTTATTGACAATGAAATTTAACTAATTAAATTGAATTGATAAGGTCGGAAAATCAATTTTTTAAAAATGTTGATACTAAAAAGTAGAAAATAAAATAATGTACAAAAATCATTTTTTTTTAAAAGGACACGTTTTTATTTACATTTAGAAAGTTCAATAAAAAGAAGAAAATAAAAATTTTCTATGAAAACAGGTGAAATCGGTGAACCCATCTACTGCACATAAAAGCATGGGGCGCTCATCACAACTCTCTATCGTGTACACGGCTGCGAAACATAAAAACAAATTTGTATGAATATTAATAAACAGTAAAAGTTTCACAACTTTGATCATATAAATGCTACCATCACATTAATTAGAAATATTTATCTATATGTAAGAGAATAGTTGCAATGAGAAGTGATTTGTGATGGGCGCCCCACGCTTTTATGTGCAGTAGATAGGTTCACCGATTTCACATGTTTTCATAGAAAATTGTTATGTTTTTCTTTTTAGTGCACTTTCTATATGTAAATAAAAGCGTGTCCTTTAAAAAAAATAATTTTTTTACATTATTTTATTACAGCTCATCTCCGTGTCATTAATAATGATCTTATTTATCGCTGTCCCCTACAACTAAACACCTTTGTTATGTCTTAATCTAACGAGGTCACATAAACACCTTTGTTATGTCTTAATCTAACTAGGTCACCTAAACACCTTTGTTATGTCTTAATCTAACGAGGTCACCTAAACACCTTTGTAACGTCTTCACTACTTGAGTCCAACAAGAAGGGCGAGCAGCCAGACGACCCGGAAATGAATGTCCTGGGTTATCGACCCTTCTTTCAATGCACGTGTGAATCTAATTATAGTTTATGACGTCACGTTGCCACGAGGAATTTCTCCAATGATATTAAAAAGTTAAGCATTACCTTCCCTTAGCCTTCCATCTTGTTAAGTTTACACTTTGGCCAAACAAGTAAGGACCCTCCCGTCCTCCCTTTTTTTTTAAACACACACAAATTCAAACACACATAAAGTTTAATCATTTGCCTCAAACCATCCTATTCGATCCTATCGTACAATGCCTTATCCTTTTCCTTCTGATACCTAGAATCATAAAATAGAAGAGGAACACGTTGGCTATGCTCTATAAAGCATAGATTTGGTAAAAAAATCTGTTTGATCTGAAACAATAAGATTATTTACAACTTGGTTCTTATGATATTTTAAACTTTTTAATCTAAAAGCAGCTCATCATATGGATCTTAAAAACCATCGTTACAAAGGTAGAAAAGGTGGGTTTTTTATGAAACTCTTTGATATCTTCAACTCTAATTAAGGAATGAAGTATATCAAATTGTGTTGAAGTAATATACTGAAGTAAGAGTAGACAATATGTAGCAAAACTCGTACATTTATTTTTATGTTATCGCAACCAAAAGACAGCTGACGTTTAGTCACCTGAGTCATTTAGGCGATATCACTTTTTAAGTCTCGTCATTCATTTCTCATAATCAACTGTCATCATTCAAATCGCATTATTTATTTCTCATTATTCAACTTTCGCAATTAAACTCTCATTATTTAACTGTACTTAATAATTCAACTCTCATAATTAATATGTCTAAATTCAACACTCAAATTTCCATTCTAATAATTTATATCTCACTGTTCATCCATAATAAGTCCATTTTCATATTTCATCGCTCACATATCCGCTATCATATTTTGCCACTCATATTTCACCTTTCATAACTCACATCTGTTGACGTCATCTGGAGGAATCAACGAGAGTGACGCGAGGTTTTTAAATATTTTGAGCCGTGATAAATGGACATGATTACAGAAAGGTTACGATCAAACTTGTCTCAAGTCGCATTGATAGATCGGTCTCTCCGAGTTAAATTTTTAAATATTATTATAAGACGATCGGGGGCCGACTGTCCCCATTTCATCAAGCGATTTAAAATAGTTTCCGTGTCAAGAAATTGACATTTTCAAGCAATTTTATGTATGACGTGGCACGAGGCAAATATTTGATTGAGATACCGCAAGGAGAAGTCGGCAGAGAAGTGATATTTAGAGGTATGTTATTACAGATGCATAAATAAAGAGATCTGAGAAATCGAAGCAGTTCTCATGCTATATCGATGTAGCCCCAAAAAGAAAATAAACTAGAATCGATTATCACGTCCTTCCCAGTGGCATTCGTCGGTTTCAAATCCGGAAAATAATTGCGCCGGTTCTCGGTGCAGAATTTGATTGAACTTCGCGTTGTTCGTTTCATTCAGAGGCGTGTCTTTGAGAGGCAGATTGTCATTGACGCCAGACTAGTTTTTGGCGCCCCAACGGGTTTAATGATATTAGTGAGTTTCGGAGTTAAAGAAAGGAATCTCATCCCCTCGACGTGAGGTGCACCAGCTACACTATTGGGCACCGTGCCGACGCAAGGTGCACCAGCTACACTATTGGGCACCATGCCCCGACACTATGTGCACTAGCTACACTAAGGGGCACCGTGCCCCGACACTATGTGCACTAGCTACACTATTTGGCACCGTGCCTCGATGCCAGGTCCACCAGCAACACTACTGGGCACCGTGTCCCGACACTATGTGCACTAGCTACACTATTGGGCACCGTGCCCCGACGCCAGGTCCACCAGCTACAATATTGGGCACCATGCCCCGACGCCAGGTGCACCAGCTACACTATTGGGCACCGTGCCCCGACGCCAGGTCCACCAGCTACACTATTGAGCACCGTGCCCCGACGCCAGGTGCACCAGCTACACTATTGGGCACCGTGCCCCGACGCCAGGTCCACCAGCAACACTACTGGGCACGGTGTCCCGACACTATGTGCACTAGCTACACTATTGGGCACCGTGCCGACGCCAGGTGCACCAGCTACACTATTGGGCACCATGCCCCGACACTATGTGCACTAGCTACACTAAGGGGCACCGTGCCCCGACACTATGTGCACTAGCTACACTATTTGGCACCGTGCCCCGACGCCAGGTCCACCAGCAACACTACTGGGCACCGTGCCCCGACGTCAGGTCCACCAGCTATACTACTGGTCACCGACGCCATTCTCTGTTGACCTCCTCGCTGCGAGATATCAAAGATGAACCTGAGGAGTTTAGTGTCTCCCTCTCATAGATGAACTCTGTGTTACCTCCCATGAAGGCTGCTCTTCAGAGTTCAACTCAATGTAATCCCTCAAAGGACTTCCATGTTATAGCTTTAGTTATGGCGATAGACGGCAGGCATTCAGGGATTTATTCATCATGGTTCATATGAGATATTCTATTATGTTTATTCATACTGGCGACAGTTTTAACCTCCATTGTTAATAAGTTATTTTCCGGCCGCACAAGAGCTGTTGTAAAAACTTTACCCGTGTTATTGGCAGTAACTGAGATGCCGCCAAACAGCCAGGCGCGAGCAGCCGTTTAGGGAGTCTATGACGTCAAATCGTAAACACGTAATGAGGGTTAGAGAGTCTATTCAAAAAACTCTCTACAAACTAGGTGTAAAGGGACATTACTGTCAGCATAATAATGTGGGATCATACGTATTAGCAAGGAATTGAGATCTGTGATAAAATGCCTTCTATTTTTATTGGTGTTTACAGTGGCGTCACTAGGGGGTGCGGAGGGGGCGGACCGCCCCGTGTGACACCATCAGGGGGGTGACACCAAAATATAAATTTTACTGTGTGCGTATTTATGTTTTAAAAAAATTACACTTAAATTTTAGTCAAGACTTAAACTTTAAAAAATTCATTCAATTAGTTATTAAAGTATTTTTTAAAATCCTTTATATTAACTCGTGGTGTCTGCGGCCGACCTTGCTTGCTTGTCGCCAAAACTTTTGATCGATTTTTAACCCACTTGCTCGCAAGATAGCGAGCTGAAATTTTGCAGGCAGTTTCGTACCGATGATAAAAACAATGTATCAAAATTTCAGATCGATCGCATGTACCGTAATTAAATTATTGATTTTTTAGATTATTTTATTTATTCCTATGTATCATGCTATTTTTTGAGATAGAGCGTCGCGGTGCGTATCATATTGAACAACCTTTCTGTCGCGCAATAAGGTGCGTATTTTACTGACAGCACTTTTTATAAACCTATTCCTGATCGGTGCGCATTATATTAAACACGTTTTACGACACAACTGCAATTTTGTATTTTTGGATGGTCTTGCGCTGCGTGTTATAATGAACATTCTTTTAGTTACGTCTCGTACGTAAAGGATTTATAGTCAAAAACTTGTTTTTTTACGGGTTGTTTTTATTACGCAATTTCGCCATGGGACAAACTCCGTTTATATATTTGAAATGTCTGTCCTGTCTGCTCGAGCTTGCCAGATAGAGGGTTCGGGTCTTTTGCATATATCTTAAGAAGGTCCCAAGGATGTCACGGGCCAAAAAAATTATCGGAAAGATTTACTGGATTTCCTGGAAAATCGAAAACAAAAACGAAACGAAAAAATATCAATATTTTGTCAATATCTCGCCACCCATAAATCTATCGTGTTGAAAAAAAAACGCCAAAACGATAGCTTATAATATTTAGAACAATGTTGGAGGAGGAAGTTTTAAAAAACGCTTTTTGTTCGACTCCCGTAATTTTAGCAGCAATTTGTAGAAGCAATTGTTTTGTTTACTTTCAGAATTATTGATTTGAAATGACTTTTAATGTAATCTATAAGGATTTCCCTTGAATAAAAAAGTCGGAAATTATTTTTTGGAAATTGCGTTTAAATACTCATTCGAGTTTTTATTACTTGTTTTTACGGAAAGGCTTGTCTGACATATTTTTGGAACATTTTCCTGCTTTAAATTGTTGTCATATGAAAGAGCGAAGACAAATGGTTGCAAACATAAGACCGTTATACCGCGTTGGTCGTCCAGCTTGAAACATTAGCATATATTAGAAGAATCGCCTCCAATCTTCATCTGCGCTCTTTTTTTGTGTGCTATTTTTGAGTCACAGTCATGAAATTAATTAGTAAGTTATGCTAAGAAGTGGCATCACTCGGGGTTGCGAGGGGTGCGGACAGCACCGGGTGACACCATCACAAAGGGGACATCAAAATGTAAGATAGTGTGTGTTCCCGTTATTTGGCACTGGAGGACTAAGAGGAGTTCTATGGGTTAAATTGTTAGGGGGTGACACCATGAAATACCGCCCCGGCTGGCACCAACCCTAGTGACGCCTCTGGGTGTTTATATTTAAAATTAATCAGTTATGTGCAGCCTTTAGAAAAGTCTTCGCGTAAAAGACGTTTAAAAAAAATCTTTGTCACTGACATACTAACATTATTTTTAACAGTTATTGACATTGCACATTGCAAACCGGATGTCCATAAAACGGAGAAATTTAACTTTTTATCTAGAACTTCTATATACTTCTATAAACATTTTTAAACTTTAAGACATTCTTTTCTTAAAACGAATATGAAAGAAAGCTCTGTCTTAGTTACAAGAGTGCTGTCTTAGTTACAAGAGTGCTGTCTTAGTTACAAGAGTGCTGTCTTAGTTACAAGAGTGCTGTCTTAGTTACAAGAGTGCTGTCTTAGTTACAAGAGTGCTCTCTTAGTTACAAGAGTGCTGTCTTAGTTACAAGAGTGCTGTCTTAGTTACAAGAGTGCTGTCTTAGTTACAAGAGTGCTGGCAGATACACGTAAGTTAATGCTTCGCCATTAACACACACAAACCAAATAATAAAAATGTGTTAAAACAAAGAAAGAATTAGCCAGTAGCATTGGTCAGTTGGATTGCGACTGCGTTTTGGTAAATATGGGATTGTCACGTTCCTAGAGCATCTGTTGGAATGTAACCTCGATGACACACCTCTCATATATGGGATTAAATATCACTTAGATAGAGTAAATTTATGAGATGTAAAATGTAATTTGATTTTTTTTAAATTCTGGTTTTCGGATGTCAAGATGACAAAAAATTTCCCAAATTTTGGTTTTGTTTTCCATGCAATCTGATTTATCAATATTACCCAACTGTTTTTTTTTAAAGCAAATGTATTTCCCCCACATGGACTGAAATATCGATACTAATTTTATAGGCCCATGACACATGGACTAAAATATCGATACTAATATTATAGGTCCATGACACATGGACTAAAATATCGATACTAATATTATAGGCCCATGACACATGGACTAAAATATCGATACTAATATTATAGGGCTCATTCTTATGAGTGAGCATAAAGACAACCCAATCCCTTGTCCTAAGGGAAGTAATTCATCCCAGTCGAGAAGTCATTGGATACCAAAATTTGACAGCTGTCCGCAACACGTAACCGACAACGGAGTATCAATGAGATTACACTCAGCGTTACTCGTGGAGTAACCAAAGTACTTTGCTATGTCTGTCGGTCAGAGCTATATTTTAGAAAACTGGTAAATATTCTGAGTGATGATGTAAATGATGTTCCTAACAACAGTGACGTAGATTGTTCTCTTTTGTTTGTACAAATTTGAGTGTTAAAGTTATAATCTACGTGTTTGAAAAGTGTTGGGACATACGTAAACCAGAGTTTCAAAATAAGAGGTTCTCAGACCGTTACTTTTGGCACAGAGTCCAAAGTGTTATAACCACATCATGACATCATCACAGTATTACTTCATCATATCATGACAGATGTAAAAAGAATATAAAACTAAAATGCTACCTTATTTTGGTGAGACCTACACTAAATTATTTGCATCTTCTGTGTAAGACCCATCCACAAAAGAAAATGTTGATTGACTAGAACGCATTCGAATTTTAAAAAAAAATAACGTAAAAAAATAAGTTTTTGACTATAAATCCTTTATGTACGAGACATAACTAAAAGAATGTTCATTATAATACGCAGCGCAAGACAATCCGAAACTGCAAAAGTTTAGATATGTATTTTAAAAAATCAAAAATTTTAGTTATGTCTCGTAAAACACGTTTAATATAATGCGCACCGATCGGGAATATATTTTTAAAAAGTATCGTCGCACGGCGCGACAGGAAAGATCGTTCAATATAATACGCACAGCGACACTCGAGCACAAACGTTAACATGCTAGATAGAGATAAATAGAGATAATCTAAAAATTCATTAATTTATTTACATTCGATCGATCTGAAATTTTGATACATCATTTTTATCATCGGTACGAGTCTGCCTGCAATATTTCAACTCGCTAGCATACGAGGAAGTGGTTTAAAAATCGATCCAAAGATTTTTTCGGCATTCAAGCAAGGCATCAAGCAGGCGCCACGAGTTAATATAAAGGATTTAAAAAGAGCTGCTAGGATTATTACTGGAGAATATTCAAAACTGACAAGAATAACACCATTAGTTAAATCATTAAACCTTGAAACACTAGAGGAGAAAGGAACAAAAAGCAAAGTTGTAATAATGCATATGGCAATTAATTCTAATTTGGAAATACAACACAAAGATACTTAATACAACCCTCAAACGGACATATGGATAAAACACTTTTCTTATTTCGTATGCAAGAAAAAACTCATACAAATTCTCGTTCTTCCAGTCTGGAATTAGTTGCATGAACAAATAAGGAAAACAAACACACTATCAACATTTAAAGTTTTTATAAAAATGCAAGACTAGGCATAAACCACGGATAAGCATAGGACGCAATAATCTTCTGTGTAGTAGGAGCGTCTGTAACAGATAAGATGGGAGAAGATCACATCATCAAATCTTCACATCATCACATCATTGACCCTTCAGGTATTTAATCAATCAAAGTCTTTGGGTTTTCAAATTGACTAAATCAATGTTTGTTTTTAATGGTGATTTGGTCTGTAACAATTATTTCAAGTTGACATTCAAAAACTTCAGTTAAGCCATTCGGAGACCTCTAGATGATTCCAGATCAAATAACCTAACTTTGCATTGGCCTTCGACAAACGGTCACTTAAGCTGGCGTTGATCATTCTAAAAAAGAAGAGATAGCTCTAGTGGGTATAAAGACTTCTGCTCTCACCAGAGACATTGTGGCAAGAGGGCAAACAAAAAATTTGGATTTTCTTCCCGTTGTCCGTAAACTAAGAAAAGCTCTTGGCTCTGTTTTATCGCGACATCGTCTGCCCGATATAGTCAGTAGATAACTGTCTGGGGCCGATACATGGTGACGCGAGCGGTCAAGTGTTCTGTCCATAACTGGCCTCAGGGGCAGTTTTAAAACGAATTATCTGAATTTAGGGCCGAGCAAATTGAGTTGTTAGTCTCATTAAATTAACGCAATATCCACTCAATCCATTGGGTTAACGTAATATCCACTCACTCCATTGGATTAACGCAATATCCACTCACTCCATTGGATTAACGCAATATCCACTCACTCCATTGGATTAACACAATATCCACTCACTCCATTGGATTAACGCAATATCCACTCATCCATTGGGTTAACGTAATATCCACTCACTCCATTGGATTAACGCAATATCCACTCACTCCATTGGATTAACGCAATATCCACTCACTCCATTGGATTAACGCAATATCCACTCACGCCATTGGATTTACGCAATATCCACTCACTCCATTGGATTACCGCAATATCCACTCACTCCATTGGATTTACGCAATATCCACTCACTCCAATATTTTTAACGTAATTTTACAGAGATATAAACTTTATTTGAAGTGCAGGATTAGATGCCGCTCTAAGCTTTGTTTTGCGGATGTAAATTTGTGAATGGTTTAGTGGATTGCTTGGTTGTTCATGTTTTGGTAGAGTGCAAGGCTCGTCCGTGTTTGTTGGCGATCAGGATCCTGCATTGTTGGAACTGAAACAACGAAGCGTCTGCCAAATGTTTATTCTTATTGTTGTTAACTATACGAAAACAATATCCAACAAGAACCAGAAAAATTATTTTTATTTGACTCTTTTCATCTATAAGTTTACGTAACGTTTCTTGAAACTCTCACTGGATGCTAGAATGATTTGTTTAAGTTGGAATTGTGGCGACCCTGTAAAAGGATAATAACCTCTGTATTAGATTGTGCTCCTTAAAGTCTGTTTCATTCCCCCCCCACACACACACACACATACGCACCTTTTTAAAAACATTTGCAATTCTCGGAATGGCATGGGAGGTGATATACAAGTACAGAATGGTGACTTAATTCAATTTTAAACTTGCTATGGAGAAGACAAATTCAAAATGGGAATGTAGATTGGCAAAAGAAGAGCGTAAAAAGATAATTATATATTATTAACATAGGCATGTTTCAAAATTCAGCAACAAATGGTTGATCATTGTGCGACGGCAAAGTAAATTTTCGGAAATATATGTAAACTGAATGTTAAGAGTGGTTGCTGTCGGCGCCTCATTTAGGATGTGGTAGCTGATGGGGGGGGCACTCAGATGGGTAGCTGATGTTGTGGTGGCACCTCATTAAGAATGCGGTAGCTGATGTTGTCGGTGGCACCTCATCTAGGATGTAGTAGCTGATGTTGTTGGTTGCCCCTCATTTAGGATGTGGTAGCTGATGTTGTCGGTGGCACCTCATTTAGGATGCGGTAGCTGATGTTGTCGGTGGCACCTCATCTAGGATGTGGTAGCTGATGTTGTTGGTGGCCTCTCATTTAGGATGTGGTAGCTGATGTTGTCGGTGGCACCTCATCTAGGATGTGGTAGCTGATGTTGTTGGTGGCCCCTCATTTAGGATGTGGTAGCTGATGTTGTTGGTGGCACCTCATCTAGGATGTGGTAGCTGATGTTGTTGGTGGCCCCTCATTTAGGATGTGGTAGCTGATGTTGTTGGTGGCCCCTCATTTAGGATGTGGTAGCTGATGTTGTTGGTGGCACCTCATCTAGGATGTGGTAGCTGATGTTGTTGGTGGCACCTCATCTAGAATGTGGTAGCTGATGTTGTCGGTGGCACCTCATCTCGGATGTGGTAGCTGATTTTTACGGTGGCACCTCATCTGGGATGTGGTAGCTGATGTTGTCGGTGCAGTTTCACCAGGAAACGACGTTTGTTTTTTTAAAGTGTGTGTGCCAGTGAGTTAAGGGGCGAGAATTGTGTTCACAGAATTAAAAGGTCACGTGACTTGATTGAAGCAGACGTAAAATTGTTCTGTGAAATATTGTATTTGATATTAAAATAAATAGATGTAAAACAAAGTTTTTGACTATGAATCCCTTATATATGAGACATAACTAATGTAGTGATTATGCTTAAACGCGACATTTACAGACTGAAACAGAATTATCTCGCCTGGTTTTAAAACCCGGCGCAGGGACGGTAGGGGGGTGAACATCGACGGTCGGCGTCAACGCGTGAACTGAACTGGCACGTGAAAGAATTACAAGCAAATAGTCGGTTCGATGTCCGATTAAACTTACAAAGCAAGTTAATATAAGGGATTTAATTAATAAACACCCTCAATTATCACTGACTGACTCACTCATTCCGTGACGCTAATGGACAACACTCTGCTTTTTTTTTATAAAAATTGAAAATATAGACTTAAAAATCATAATCATTTTGGTTTCCAGATTAACATTAACAATGACGTCATTGATTAGCTCATATTTTAATTTTGGAAAAGGGAGCGATGTAAAAAGAGGATTTGGGGATTCTTAATCATTGTTAATCATATCTATATTTACGCTCAAGTATGTATTACTGACTCACTCACTGTGGCCTAACGCTAATTGAAAATATAGACTTGAAAATCATGATCCTTTTGGTTTCCAGATTAACATTTACCAAACAACGCACGAACCTATGACGTCAGCTTTTGTGTTGTAAACAGTGCTGACTGACTCAAAGAGTTATTTTTTGGTGCAGTAATTTGGTGCGCTGCTTTCTAAAATAACTTTAAAAATCGTGTGGTGATTAGCACTATAAAAAATATTATTTACATACTTTGTGTACATTTCAGGAATATTTCGTATTTATCATACAAGGAAAAGTTACTTGGGCTTTTGACCAAAAATAAATACTTTTTGTACATTTCAGGCAGTTTAATATTACGTATTTTATCATACAAGGACAAGTTAGTTCGGCTTTTGAAATAGGTGGGCGCCGTAGGTGCCCTTAAAAAAAGTGGGCGCCGCAGGCGCCACGACACCGCAGCACAACCTAGTTATTAATATGTAGAACAAAGAAAAGGGTAATGGGGGGGGTGGTTGGGCGGAACAATTAAAGCTTGATTAATTTGACGTTAAAATGCCAAGGAGCAACTTATAATTTATGGCGTGACCTTGTTGTTCTGAGATGTACCTACATAGTGACGTCTTAAAACTGCCAAAATTGTCACCATGGGGTCGATGTGCTTTGACTGGCATTGTCACCGCTTATTGGTACTTAGACATTGTCCCCGCTTGTTGGTACTCAGACATTGTCCCCGCTTATTGTTACTCAGACATTGTCCCCACTTATTGATACTCAGACATTGTCCCCGCTTATTGGTACTCAGACATTGTCCCCGCTTATTGATACTCAGACATTGTCCCCGCTTATTGGTACTCAGACATTGTCCCCGCTTATTGGTACTCAGACATTGTCCCCGCTTATTGGTACTCAGACATTGTCCCCTTTTATTGGTACTCAGACATTGTCCCCGCTTATTGATACTCAGACATTGTCCCCGCTTATTGGTACCCAGACATTGTCCCCGCTTATTGGTACTCAGACATTGTCCCCGCTTATTGGTACCCAGACATTGTCCCCGCTTATTGATACTCAGATATTGTCCCCGCTTATTGGTACCCAGACATTGTCCCCGCTTACTGGTACTCAGACATTGTCCCCGCTTATTGGTACTCAGACATTGTCCCCGCTTATTGGTACTCAGACATTGTCCCCGCTTATTGGTACTCAGACATTGTCCCCGCTTATTGGTACTCAGACATTGTCCCCGCTTATTGGTACTCAGACATTGTCCCCGCTTGTTGGTACTCAGACATTGTCCCCGCTTGTTGGTACTCAGACATTGTCCCCGCTTATTGGTACTCAGACATTGTCCCCGCTTATTGGTACTCAGATGTGACTGCTGGAAAACAAATTATAGAAGCCTTTGCCTGGGAATTTAATTTTGTTTACTCCCAATATCATCAATAATTTGTGTACTTTAAGCGTTTTCGAAATTGTTCTGTGTATTTTCCAAATTATTAAGTCTTGTAGAAGACTGCAAATAGCGCTTATACCACCATCCTTTTCATTGACGTTTGCCATAACCTCAGCAGACGACCTGGTCATTGGACTAGAAAATGTCAAACGATAATTTTAAATTTCATATGGATGGGGAAATGTCTTTGATCTTACGTCTCTCATTATTTAGTCGTACTGTCTCGCCTTACATCTCTAGATTTCTTTAGTGATGTCCTACATCACCTAGTATGGCTGATGTTCTATGTTGATGTGCTAGGTCACTGTTGTGATGTGCTAGGTCACTGTGGTTATGTGTTAGGTGACTGTGGTTATGTGTTAGGTGACTGTGTGATGTGCTAGTTCACTGTGGTGATGTATTAGGTCACTGTTGTGATGTGCTAGGTCACTGTGGTGATGTGCTAAGTCAGTGTGGTTATGTGCTAAGTCAGTCACTGTGGTGATGTGCTAAGTCACTGTGGTGATATGCTAGGTCACTGTGGTGATGTGCTAGGTCACTGTTGTGATGTGCTAGTTCCCTTTGGTGATGTGTTAGGTCACTGTTGTGATGTGCTAGGTCACTGTGGTGATGTGCTAGGTCATTATAGTGATGTGATAGGTCACTGTGGTTATGTGTTAGGTCACTGTGGTGGTGTGTTAGGTCACTATTGTGACGTGCTAGGTCACTATAATTGTGTGTTAGGTCACTGCTGTGATGTGTTAGGTCACTGTCATGATGTGCTAGGTCATTATAGGGATGTCTTAGGTCACTGTTGTGATGTTTTAGGTCTCTGTAGTGATGTGTTAGGTCACTGTTGTGATGTGTTAGGTCACTGTGGTGATGTGTTAGGTCTCTGTTGTGATGTGCTAGGTCACTGTTGTGATGTGCTAGTTCATTTTGGTGATGTGCTAAGTCACTGTTGTGATGTGCTAAGTCTGGTGTTCTATGGTGATCAACTAGATGGATTACAAGACGTCTGCGCTATTCGATGGCTAGTTTAGAGGTGACCTCAATGACATTTTTAGTCAGCCTTTTCTTGTTTTACTCTGTAATCTACTCCGGCGTGTTTACTCTTAGCGTGTAGGAACTCTTTGATAGAGTTTAGTTGTGTGAAATACGTGTCTGAGTGCTCGTGTGTTTCTGTGTGTGTGTGTCTGTGTATGTCTGTGTATATGTCGGTGAGTATGTCTGTGTGTTTTTTTGTTAATTAATTTTCAATAAATAAGCCAACGATGCCCTCCCTTACATTAAGACAACAGCCACCCCCAGAACGCCCACCTCATCACCAAAAGCCACTCATATAGTTCTCCATCCCCCTCATCACCAAAAGCCACTCATATAGTTCTCCCACCTCATCATCAAAAGCCACTCATATATTTCTCCCACCTCATCACCAAAAGCCACTCATATAGTTTTCCCACCTCATCACCAATATAACCACTCATAGTTTATCCACCGTATCACTTTAGTAATGTTTTTACCGCTGTACAAGAATGAGATTTGAGTGACAGAGATTACCAAGATGTTAATAACAGACACACCGATACGGACCAATGCACGAAAAGACAGAATCTATGCTAATAAAAGGCAAAGCCCTCACTGACTGACTTATCACTAATTCTCCCACTTACCGTGTGGGTAGAAGAAAGAAACTTTGGGAAGTTGTTGAGCACCCTCCCAAAATGGTAACGGGCGAACAAATATTTAAATTATCACTCACTTGGGGGCGGGGTCCTGAATGTAGTTTTCTTTTTCTTATATAAAACAGACTCATCACTAATTATCCAACTGACCGTGTAAATAGAAGCAATAACCTTTGGGAAGTTGTTGGGTACACTCTCACAACGATAACTGGCGATAAATGAATTTTGAAATTACCACTCATGGGAGGCCGGGGCCAAATTGTAGTTTTTTCCTAATATGTGCTATATAAAAACTGACTTATCACTAATTTTCCAACTTACTGTAGTTTATTTAAAACCGTATAAATAGTATTTCATTAATCAAAGGGCCATCAAACTTTTGGTACGTTGTTGATTACACTCAAGCAAATGTTGCTGGCATAAAAAGTTGTTAAAATACCACTTATTAGGGGCCGGGGGCCCAGTATGTCATTTTTAAAACATGAATTATATAAAGTTATTTTTAAATGACTACTGGGTAAATGGGTGGATTATTGACCAAAGTTGATATAAAAATTAATGGCCCGTATTAAAATTAATGGCCCGTATTAAAATTAATGGCCCGTATTAAAATTCTATAAGATGCTAAACTCCTAACGTATATTCTTTCTGGACAGGGGACCCAAAAAAATTTTCGTAAACTTTTAAAGCTTTACTTCCCATTAGATTTTAAACAATTTAGACTAATACAAACATATCTCCATCATGATTGAAAGCTTCAGACCTTTTGAGATATGAACATGTTGCAACTTTCTTGCCTTGGGGCCGTTAATGTAAATGTATTCCCCATTTGATTTTACACGACGGCAGCCTTGGGTTGTTAAGGAAAGGGTAAGATTAGATGGACGATTGAAAAATAAATAGAGAAAAAAAAGACAAACTGTCAATAGCATGTTGTCACTTTAATGGAACATAAAGTAGACAGAAAACAGACAAAGAAAGAACAGACAATAGACCGACAATGGAAAGAACAAGTAATAGGCAGACGATTAACAGAAGTGACAACAGGGCAAAAACAAATTTTCTCTAAATCTTTAAAGCAGCTCTTCCAAATCAATAGAGCATTAACAAATTACAAGCAAAGCCTAATGTCTACAAGCTTCAAATAACACACGTACACACACAGGGAGAAATAAACACACACATCCACACAAACCAAGCACAAGAAGGAGTAAAAGATAGCAAGGCACTCATGCGTTACACATCTTGTCTAATGTGGCTACACTTCTGTTAGCGTGAACTTAGCCTGTCTCGTCTAATGTGGCTAAACTTCTGTTAGCGTGAAGTTAGCCTGTCTCGTCTAATGTGGCTACACTTCTGTTAGCGTGAACTTAGCCTGTCTCGTCTAATGTGGCTACACTTCTGTTAGCGTGAACTTAGCCTGTCTCGTCTAATGTGGCTACACTTCTGTTAGCGTGAACTTAGCCTGTCTCGTCTAATGTGGCTACACTTCTGTTAGCGTGATCTTAGCCTGTCTCGTCTAATGTGGCTACACTTCTGTTAGCGTGAACTTAGCCTGTCTCGTCTAATGTGGCTACACTTCTGTTAGCGTGAACTTAGCCTGTCTCGTCTAATGTGGCTACACTTCTGTTAGCGTGAACTTAGCCTGTCTCGTCTAATGTGGCTACACTTCTGTTAGCGTGAACTTAGCCTGTCTCATCTAATGTGGCTACATTTCTGTTAGCGTGAACTTAGCCTGTCTCGTCTAATGTGGCTACACTTCTGTTAGCGTGATCTTAGCCTGTCTCGTCTAATGTGGCTACACTTCTGTTAGCGTGATCTTAGCCTGTCTCGTCTAATGTGGCTACACTTCTGTTAGCGTGATCTTAGCCTGTCTCGTCTAATGTGGCTACACTCCTGTTAGCGTGAACTTAGCCTGTCTCGTCTAATGTGGCTACACTTCTGTTAGCGTGAACTTAGCCTGTCTCGTCTAATGTGGCTACACTTCTGTTAGCGTGAACTTATCCTTTCTCGTCTAATGTGGCTACACTTCTGTTAGCGTGATCTTAGCCTGTCTCGTCTAATGTGGCTACACTTCTGTTAGCGTGAACTTATCCTTTCTCGTCTAATGTGGCTACACTTCTGTTAGCGTGATCTTAGCCTGTCTCGTCTAATGTGGCTACACTTCTGTTACCGTGAACTTAGCCTGTCTCGTCTAATGTGGCTACACTTCTGTTAGCGTGAACTTAGCCTGTCTCGTCTAATGTGGCTACACTTCTGTTAGCGTGAACTTAGCCTGTCTCGTCTAATGTGGCTACACTTCTGTTACCGTGAACTTAGCCTGTCTCGTCTAATGTGGCTACACTTCTGTTAGCGTGATCTTAGCCTGTCTCGTTTAATGTGGCTACACTTCTGTTAGCGTGATCTTAGCCTGTCTCGTCTAATGTGGCTACACTTCTGTTAGCGTGAACTTAGCCTGTCTCGTTTAATGTGGCTACACTTCTGTTAGCGTGATCTTAGCCTGTCTCGTCTAATGTGGCTACACTTCTGTTAGCGTGATCTTAGCCTGTCTCGTTTAATGTGGCTAAACTCATATCATGTACCACAAACACAACACGCTGGTTTATCCAGTACCACAAACACAACACGCTGGTTTTTCATGTACCACAAACACAACATGCTGGTTTGTTATGTACCACAAACACAACATGCTGGTTTATCCAGTACCACAAACACAACACTCTGGTTTATCCAGTACCACAACACAACACTCTGGTTTATCATGTACCACAAACACAACACTCTTGTTAATCTTGAAATCAGTTTGGAAGCTGCATTTTTCGTTCAGTCTCATCGTCTAGCAAAGACGATCAATTGCATCAATGAACAAATATCATTGCAAGAAATTCGTATTCACATTTTTAAAAACATATGAAGCAACGAAGAATAATTTCACGAAAGTTTTGGAATAAATTAATTTTAAAATGATTTTATTAAATAATTAACATATTATTCATTTAGAACCTTCATCGGGTTTAAAAAAAATATTTTTTAATACTTTAAAATGTAAAAGAAGAAGAAAAGAACATTAAATTAATCTAAAATATCTGAGATAAACAACTCCATTTAATTTTTTTTAAATATTTATTTTCTTCGACTTCTTTCATGACGTAAAAATTAAGTCTTTTATTATCTACCTTGGTTTCTTTTTTTGAGGCTGTTTAGAATTCACATGTACGTTGATGAAGAGCGTTGTAAAGTTCTTTTATGTCTGTCAAGATGATCCCTGGGTCTAAAAATAGATTCCGATATTCCAAGGAAACCGATATTCGGACGTAGACAGCCGAACTTTGCTCACCAAACATCTTGCGAAAAGGGTGATGGGGGGGGGGTCCGTCTTGTGATAATATTGGTTCTTCCCGCGAAGATGACGAAGTAACATAAAAATTCCCCCTTCCAAGGAGCTATCACTAGTGTCTTGGCTAAATAACAAAAAAAAATGTCACTTTCCCTGTGGATCTGAGCATCTTGATGTGTGTGCCCGCAGCTAAACTTTACCTCCTAGGAATATTTCTCAGGAATGAGATCCAGGGCTATTAAAGCTATTTTAAACATCAAGTTTTCAAACATCAAGTGGGACAAGGTGGTCGAGTGGCGTACCGATGGTTACGGGTTCGAATCTATATGAAGCCAAGGATTTGTTCCCGGGGCCTAGGGCGTCCCTTAGTCACCCAGCTCCGAATGGGTACCTAACACTAGTTAGGCGGCTGGGTAATGCGTGGAACCCATAAAGCCGTGGCCTGTGAACGCTGCATCACTTGCCAACAGTCCGGCATGGTCTGTGGTCGCAATTATCTTCTGCATAGAAGGAGCGTCTGTATAGATAAGATAAGATAAGATAAGATAAGATAAGATAGATAAGATATGTTGAACATTGCATTACATAAACTATATCATATTGGGAATCACTAAACATAACCATACACCACAGAGAAAACTATAGGATAAACCACATAATGTGGAGTGAGTCGCTATAATACCAATCTCATGTCTCGGAGATCCCATGATGACTTATCATATACATTTTAACATACTCGATGGCATATCCCGTGTCCCTGAGTGCACCACCATATGACATATAATTTATTCATTAAAATATATAAGTTGGCATATCTTTTACACACGAGAGAGCTAGATGACGAATGACAGACCCCTTAAGACACTAGATGTCATATCCCTATTCCTGAGAGATATATATAGAGAGAGATAACTTGTAAACAGGGTTTATGTGAGCCTGAAAGGACGTAATAAAACAGCTGTATACTACGTCCTTTCAGGCCTCACTTATACCCTGTTTACAAGTTATCTATATATTACTCTAAAAGCCTGATAGCAGTCTTACCCATATTTTATTCCTGAGTGTAACTAATGTCATACCACATATCCTTACAAACCTATGGCATATCTCATACCCCTTCCAGCACTACATGACTAACCACGAATATATTGAAAGCATGTTTAACCATCTACATCACAGAAAGTTTTATATGACGTTTCGATCTACTGAATTCACGACCGGGCTTCTAATTCCCTTAAGTCCGTTTTTGTATCAGGCAGACGAACCCAATATTTCAATAAGCTGGTTATGTCGCCCTGTGTCCTGAGTCCGTATGAACCAACACTAAAGTCCGTACGTCCCTGACTCACACTGGGTTGAACTATTTTGTTGTATTACCCTCAGGACGTTTCTATTTCTCCGAGAATATTTCGGTCCCCAACATTTAATAACCAATTGATGTCCTTGGCCGTGAGGAGGTCACCGATAAGCTCGCCTTACATACCATCTTTAGATCACCTGCCTAGAGCCTCACACGTGACTTGAGTGTCTCAATACAACACAATCTCCTTACGTCCGCACACTCAGCTGACACGGAATTACATAAGGGGCCGTCCATAAAGTATGTCACGCTATTTTTTACCATTTTTAACCCCCCTCCCCCTGTCACAAATTGTCGCACATCTCGGACCCCCCCCCTAAAGTACGTCACACTTTCCAACAAAAATGTTGTTTTTTATTAACAAAATAATCAAAATTTAATATAAAACAGCGTGACGTCACGTCACACATGGCCGGACCCCCTTCCTCCTGTCACAAACTGTCAAACTTTCTTACACCCCCCTCTGGAGCGTGACGTACTTTATGGACGGCCCCTAAGTTACACAGCGGCTAACACACCATGCTGACCTAAGAATAGAAAACCACCCTAGAAGCCCACAGCATCTATCTAACGTTACAGCTAACAACTTTAACAAGTTGTAAAATTTAATTGGACATAGTTATATGTATATAATGAGCTCTCTTTCATTTATTTATCTTTAATTTTTTATTTTTTATAAAAACAATATAAAAAAACAGTTTGTTTAAAATATGTTCATTGTATTGTTCACATTATTTTTATTTCTAGCTAGTTACTAGTTTTCCTTGTCATCTATCACGCGCGGTTCTTAAACAAATGACCCATAACCTATGATTTAGTTTACATTTTGAAATAACCATACAGCACTTTGTAACACTTTGGAACTTTTCATTATATTATAAAGGTATATGATTTGAAAATGTATGTGTGTTATTTCGTACATTATATTTTTAAAGAAAGTTGGCGCAATAATTAATAAAAACTGTAGAGACGAAACCGAAATACTCAAACTTACATCTTTGAAACTCTGAACTCTGGAAGCTGGACTTTTATTCTGTAAGAAACTACATCAAACATTTTTCCCAATGACAAGCGGTCAGGAATATTATGTTAACACATCTCCTGATGTCACTAACATATCTCTGTAAATAACAACTGATGTTAAAATAATGTTCTATGACTTATTTCGTTGTGTGACCCACATTTATTCAGCACAATTAATGTCAACTAGATACGCCCTGCGGCGTAGCATGCGCCGCAGACTTGCTCGTGGATAGTGCAAAGAAAGGGAGGAAAGAACGGACACAAACTACAGCACGAAGAAATAAAAACAATAAATGTGAACATCGGTGGGGGAAACCGGCGACGCATTGTTGCTACGTTTATATGGGAAAATCTTTGTTTTTGCACGCTAGTAATATTCTCATGGAGTAATGTCAAACTACCTCTGTTGGGCTAAATACTTGGAATTTTAAGTAACAATTTGAAAGACGTTGACAGATGTACACTGATGAAATGAATCTCTATGCCACAAAATTTGATTGCAGTTTTTGGCTGGAGAGTCTGAATTGAGTTGAAGCGTCAAATCTTATTAAAATATCCGACTGTTTATTTCATTGAAATTCAATGACGTGGATCAGACGAGCGCTTGTCCTGAATTCCGAGAGGAAGGCGTGTGTAAGCTCTAAATATAGCCACTGCCTTCTTCTGAGTTCCTCCCCTTACCCAATACTGGGGTATTTTCTTTCTCATCAAAGAACCTAGTTGTTTTGTAGTTGAGCTACTGGTATATAAAAAAAGTAAGCGATTAAAAAGCTAACCCATGCATGTATGGCAAAGTAAGTTATATTGAGTTAACTAAAAATGTGTTCTGGCAGTTTGAGTTTATTGAGACTGAGGATTTAGACTTTAGAGTGAGATAAGTATAAATAACTAGATACGTGTAGTATACGCCGCAGACTTGCTCATGGATAGTGCAAAGAAAGGTTGGAACGGACACAAACTACAGCACGAAGAAATCAAAACAAAGCAAATGAACGTCGGTGGGTGGAACCACCGACGCATTGTTGGTCTCGAGACATTCGCACTGAGGTTATCTACCTGCCCACCACCCTTCATTACCTAGGTTGCCAACCATAAACTGTGATTGGCCGACCCTAGCGAGGGTCAGCCATGTTCGCAAAAAAGGGGAAGAAGAACGGGCAATTACACACATTTTTTTAAAATTAAAAAATAATGTTTTCGCTGGGCTTGAACCCAGGATGTTCCGCGTGTAAGGCGGGTGTGATAACCACCACACTACGAATCACATGTTATTTGGTGAAGGAACACCGCAAGTGAACGCAAACACTAGCCTAAACTCATTGGTCGACAGCAGCGAGGGTCATTCGTCATGCTCGTTTGCACATACTGGATTTTGGTGAATTTTATATATACTAGACGCCCCGCGGCGTAGCATACGCCGCAGACTTGCTCATGGAGAGTGCAAAGAAAGGGAGGAAAGAACAGACACAAACTAGAGCACGAAGAAATCAAAACAACGCGAGTGAACGTCAGTTTTTTTTTGGGGGGGGGGACTGCCAACTCATTGTTAGTTTCGAGACATTTGCAGGCGAAATTCGGTACACCCCTAACTTCTATGAAGTCAGCTATAAAACGATAATCGGTTTAAAATCTGAATTGTAATAAAATAATCGGCATCCTTCCGTCTCGCGAGACGATGGTGCATCACTGTTGAGTTGGGTTGCATTTCCTCGAGTGGCTGTGCAGTCCTATCCTTGAGTGACAGTCTTTACCACAGCTTTTACACACGAGTTCTGTGCTTCCAAATGTTTTGGCCTTTCTCCTAGCTCTTCTGTCTGTAGCCTCCTCCATCCTTCGCTCCTCGGCTACTATGACGCCTTCTTTGACAACTGTGCGCCACGTAGTTCGGTCTTCTGCCTTACACTCCCAGTCGCTTGTGCGTATTCTGGCTGCTTTCATGTCCCTTTGGCAGACATCTTTAAATCGCAGACGTGGGCGACCTGTCTTCCTCTTTCCGATGCCAGTTCTCCATATAGGAGGTCCTTTGGGGATGCGGCCAGGGCTCATTCTTTTAACATGTCCTAGCCATCTCAGGCGTCTTTCACTAAGGATTGAGAACATGCTTTGGGTATTGGCACGCATTAGGACCTCAGTATTAGGCACCTTTGTCTTGCCATTTAATGCCTAGGATGCGTCGCAGGCATCTCAAGTGGAAGCTATTAAGCTTGCGCTCTTGGGATGTATAAGTGGTCCATGTCTCGCTCCCGTATAGCAGTGTACTAATGACGCAGGCTCTATAGACACACAGTTTGGTTTTCTCTGTTAACTTGGTGTTTTGCCAGACCCGTTTGCTTAATTTAGCCATTGTGGCAGCTGCCTTGCCAATTCTACTGTTTATTTCCTCTTCAATGGACAATGTATTGGAGACCTTGGAACCCAAGTAGGTGAAGCTGTCCACAACCTCCAAGTTTTCATTGTCGATACTGATGGTAGGAGGAGGTTGTGTGTCTCGGGCCATGATGTTTGCAGCCCAAATTCTTTGCAGGCATTGGAGAAGCTCATAACTCCCCTTTTATTGTTGAATATTGTTTGAAAAACTAAAGTTGTTTTAGGGACATTTTGTATAAGCATTCATTGTTTGAGACAAATAATTTAATCTAAATATTACATTTTTATAATCAAAAACTATATACTAAAGATTATCTTAATGATTTCTTTTAAAAATTTTATCTTAGAGGCAATTTTTAAAAATAGAGAGAAAAAGTTTTATTTTTTCTAATGCAATGCTCGAAATTGTTGCATTTAAAATATATTTTCAAATTAAAAATAATAATAAAAATAACAATAATAAAAAAATAATAATAATAATAATAATAATAATAATAATAATAATAATAAATACTTTCTAAAAACGTATTTAACTTCAGTCTTGATTCTATTCAAAACATTTTGCTACTTAAAGGATTCATCAAGAATCTCGATCTTCTTTCCCAAAATAGCGAGAATTTGTATTCTGCCTTTTCTATATTAATTTTGTTATCTAGGGCAATTCGAAAGCCCTCCAGGGGGGAATTTTCAACCTCACCTCAGCCACACAAAATTTAGATAGAATATAAACTCAGACTGTAATAAGCTGCCCCCCCCACCTTTCCATAGCGAAGACTCCCTGTATTAAGTGGCAGCATTGATACAATGAGAGGCTCACTTTGTAACCGCGCCTTCTAGGGAGTCCTTATTATTTGGGGTAGACGTCATAACATAACTCTCCCCTTAACCCCAGAGCAGACACAAGACAGTAATCTAATGTCAGCAGACATGTCTGTAAGTGTTGGCAAAATATTACCGTGTGGAAGATTATTGAAATATTTTCTCTGGGTGATTTTCTTTTTTCTTTTTTTTCCCCCGGGGGTGGGGGAGGTAGTTTATTTAGTTTCATTCCCCCCCTACATCCAATCTTATTTTGCCTGGTGCAAATAGGTGACGTTCTCATTAGGGGGGTAGGTTTGATGAAAGATTGGAATGTTAGTGACATAACGTGTTAGATATTTTTTTAAGAAGAAGAAACATTTCCTTTTATTGACATTTCTAAGCATTAAATTTACTTAAGATGTATAACAAAATGTGACATATTTAAAAAGACTTAATGAACCATACCATTTTTTATTCCCACCCAGCCCCTTATATTGATATATTTTAACCTTCCAAAACCAACATGAAATAAACCAACCACCCATACTCCACTCTGCCACCAGCCACACACAGCCCATCCTGCCACCAACATCCCAATCATTCCGTACCACCACCGACCACAAGTCCCCGTCACTCCTGTCTTCCTCTAACACCGTAGACCACCCCATTTTGCCGGACTCTCTAAGCTGGATATCACCTAGGTGTCACGGCTACTTAAAGAACCTAAATGGGGCGGGGGGGGGGCTGCTGTGGGGGCGCAAGATCTCTTGGACGGCTCCGATTTGAAATGATTGGTTTCCCATGATTCTGCTGTGGACAGTCCTGGCCAGATTACTCTCAAGGGCTTGAGTCTCGCGATACTTTGATTAAAACACTGTGACCTAAGTGGACAATGTGGCTTAAATGAGAACTCAAAGAGCCCGAAATCAAAGGCGAGAGACAACTGGTGGGTAGAAAAGTAAGAGCCATATCGGGGGCAAACACATCAGGCCCGGATTTCCCAAAAGGTCATCTAAGGTCATGAGCATGGTCGTATACACGAGGCTCGTCAATGGAGATTGAAACAATCTACCACAAAAACAAAATTAATTAAAATTGAAAACTAATTTTTTTTTCCCCAAGTCCACCGAATCTGCTGTTTTGTTCAAACATTTTTCTACTCCTCTCACTCTCAGCAAAATATGTTAATGTAAAAAAAAATATACAGCTACGATATTATTAGAGATTTCAAGTAAATCATTTTTTATATCATTTGAATTTTACACTTGTACTGACATTTGTTTTGTAAAATAAACATTCACCCATTGAATATAATGTCTAGTTTAAGAGCCACTTGCCCGAAAATAGATTATTTTTCAACTAGGCATGTTCTCAAAATGAGGAATGGATTTCCAATTGTCGACCAACTGCAGTTTTGTCTTGTATAGGGGCAGTAAAAATCTTGACTACGCCACTAGACCTCGGTTACGCCATTGTAATCATCGCTTAGCTTGATAGTTTTGTTGTTGTTTTCTTTTAACCCATTATCTAACTTCAGAAGCCTTTTATAGGTCTTTCTAGTCTCAAATTAATCAATCTCAAAAGGTCTTTGAAGGGCATAATTTAAATTAGTATAGGGACTTACAGGTCAACATCAAACACAGTTATTACTAAAACAATGTTAAATGTATTTAAAATTCATTTAACGTATCTGTTTTCAAAGTTTTTAAATGCAATATAATTGCTTGTTAGAAAAAAAGAATGAGGTACGTTAAGAGAAAATTCTTTGAATATCGATTTTTGCCATTTAATTTTGAAATTAAACAACACACAATTTTTTTGTCCTTTACTGTAATACTAATTCAAGTGCACATTTCTATGAGTCTGAGGGCCCAATAAATATTTTAGCATGAATAAATTTATGGAAATACAACACCTTGAACATTTATTTTATTTGATACCACACAATCAGAAACGAGAAGGTTCAAACCCAAATGATGTACTTGTAGATCCCTATAAATAACAATTTGTTTCTGGTGTTGTGCACATGTTGTTTTTAACATTGAACTTGTTTGAGTTTTTCTTCACCTAAATTTGGACTGTAGCCGTCAGTTGAAAGGCTAAATTATTGATGGTTGTTGTAAGGGGAAAGTTACCGTTATAAATATAATGATTTATATAAACTATTATTTCTATGTCTTTCCTATAGCTGTGATGTTAAGCAGTGGCGTAGCGAGGGAGGCGAGGGGAGGAGGGGAAATGCCCCGGGTGGCACTTTTTTCGGGGCGGCAAATTCCTAGTTTTTAATTAGCTTCTATGAAAAACAATATTGAAATAAAGTTGAGCTTTTATCTTAATAAAATGGAAACCAAATACGAAATTAATGAAAGAAATATAGGTACTATCCTAACATATCTGAACAAATATTCTGCCAAAAATTCAAACTCAATATTGGATATAAATTCTTCTGTTACTTATGCTAATGAACATAAAAACCAACAGGCTTAATTAGCATGAGAATTTGACATTGATCCGTTGTTAACTTACTTGATTCTTCAAATTTGACAGCCGCTCCTGTTGTAGAAGCGAAAATTGCTTAACCCTAACGATTTTAAACATTAGCCAATCTAATGCTTAAGGCGGCACTTTGTTTAGGGCGGCAAATTCTTAATATTTACTTAGTTTATAGAAATGAACGCTTTAAATTAAGTTTAATAAAAGAAAAGCCAAGTTAAAAGTTAATAAAAGAAATGAAGGATCTGTTAAAATACGTGAACTTTTCTAATGCCAAAACTTTAAACGCCATAATGAATCTAACTAACTTCTCCTGATACTAAATCTGAAATGATTAACCAATCGGCTGAAGTAATCTAAGAACATGACACCGATGTGCTGGCGCCTATAACTGATTCAAGTTTGTCAGCCACTCATCTTGTAGAAGCTAAAATTGCTAGATCCATTAAATTCCAACAACTACTAAAATTTTAACAATGAATATGGAATAATTTGAGATAAGTGGATTACTATAAGTGCAGCAAGATTGAAAGAGATTCCAACATATCAACAATAACTTCTTCAAAATAGCCACGGATCTTACACCAAAATAGAGATGACACATGTAATGTGAGAACTATTTTAACTAAGTAAATTACTGGGGAAAAATTTGTTAGCGTACTTATGTGACTTATTGTACTAAATCATCATCATTTTAATTTTAATGTCTTCTGTTTTGTTGCATAAAAAATAATAAACATATTTTTTATCTAATGGAATTTAGTTGACATACAAAAATTCAAATGTAGACACTCCTGAACCAGTGCACAACATTTGCCAAAGTATTTGCTATTTGAAAGAATCAGAAATCGGATAAAAAAATAATAGACTATTAGAAAGAACAATAAGTTGTTGCAAAAAATATACAACAGAAATGGGCAACAAGTTCGTGTTATAATATTTGACATTATTAAATCCTGGCAAAATAGAATTTGGCTTTTCGTGGCCACAAGGAGGTAAATATAGGCAATATTCTGGAACTTAAGCATCTGCTAACAAAGTACTATCAAGTGCTACAAGAACAAAATTTGCAAAATGATTTTAAAAACACAACTTGTCCCATCGAATTCAAAATGAGACCATTGCAGTTTTAGGAGATGCAGTTTGCAACAAAAAAAATTATCTTTCCGGTACATGAAACCAAATACTATTCCTTGTACTTGTACGATTTAGCTCTCAATATTTCACAACAGTATCAAACAAATCCAGTTGTGTGATATGTAAAGATTGAAAATCAGAAAGGAGACGTTATAGAATCTTTCATAGATTTCTTTGGAAAAAGAAAATCTTCTAACGTCTTTTCGGAAATGATTTTAAATAAGCTTAAAGCTATGGTCTTAAATAATGGACTGTAGAGGCCTAAAGTGTGATCCTGCTGCTTTACTGCTGGAAAGTATCCAGGAGTTCAAGAGACTTTATGAAATAAATCTCAATGTCAAAACTCGCTCAAACAGTTGATTAAATCGTTTTTGTTTACATGTCATTTCACCTGAAATAAACTTTCTAACATTTTTATTACACTAGAACGTTGCTACGCATTTTTTCCATATCCATGCACTTTGAAAAGCTCCAATTTCTGCTACAGGCAAGGCATTCAACTGACTTCAGGAAATAAAATAGTGAAATACAATGGATCTATTTTGACGTTTTTTAAGCTATAGAAAAACTGACCGAGGCAGATGAAAATTTAGATACACGAATAGACGCAGGAACTTTGTTAGTTTCAATGCAATTTTTTTCTGGACATTTGGAAACATACACTTTATAAAGTCAATGAAGTGCAAAATTATTTACAAACTTATTGTGCAAAAAATGCTCTGAAAAGGCTACTCAAAGAGAAACTAATGTACTACTTAAAGGAGGCTTTGATTTCCACTAAAAGTTTATGTGGAGACCTTACGATTTTAATTATACCTTCCAGTCAAAGAACGACAGAGAAAATAGTGGCAATCAAAGCGAACATATAGTCATGTTTTGTAGTGAAATAGTTGAGAAGAAAGTTCTATTCTTTATAAGATGAGGTTACTGTAGAAATTCAAGTTAGGTTTGATAGTTACGATTTTCATACACTATTTACGTAATCTAATAGCTATTTTGGATCTTGATCATGGCATGGCTGACAACATTGATACATTAACGATTGTTGAATGGAGAAAAGCAGAAAACTTCAATTTTATTTTTTAATAAAAGCTTTCCTATTTATTACTAACATAAACATTGAATAGTGTACTTAGTATTACTTTCTTGAAAAATTGTCTTTCACTTAGAGTATGTATGTATTTTCCCGAGGAAGGGGGGGGGGCAAATCTTGGTTCTGCCCCGGGCGGCACATACCCAAGCGACGCCGCTGATGTTAAGCCAAGATAAAGATTTGTTAAATAAAGAAAAGAAATAACGAGTTCATAGGCGTCTCATTGAGATCGTGATTGGTGGTGATTCGTGGAGTCAGTTGTCTATAAATTATGCAATGGAGGATAGCATGGAGAATGCGTTTCATGATAATGTGTATTGATGAGAATACTATAGACAATGGAGGGTTCTATGTATAAAATAAAGAAGAATAGTATGGAAAGTGTCAAGGAGATACTGCGAGCATACAACATTTGAGACTATGGAAGATGCTCTATATTAGAAAGTGTGCAGTGTAAAACTCGATAAAAATTAGTCTTTTCGTGTATCTTCCATTTTAGATCTATTAGAATTAAGGAATGTACAATTTAGAATACGAATGACGCATCACGAGAGTGTATAATTAGGATTCCTTAGGAGGATACTATTACAATTAGGAAAGAAATTAGGATATTGTGTAAGGATAAAAAAAGGATGTAATTAAGGTACCATGTTTATTTTTTCTGTTGGAAATTACAATTAAATGTACAAGTTACTGGAAAAAATTAGGGTTGAAATACTATAAAACCTAATGTAAGATTACCGAACCTAAGAAAATAGGAAAGTATACAGCTATGTCGTTATTATTAAACTAACTAACTACGTCAGTCTATGGCCACATATCTATGAGCGGTGCAAGTACAATCAAGACAACTTGATGAAGTTTTCAAGATGTCATAAGTTGTCAAAATGTTACACATTTTCAACATGTCACAAGTTGTAAGGATGTTATTGTTAATAGTTGTCAAGATGCTACAAAGATGTTACAAGTTGTCAACATGTGCGACTCTGTTAGTCCTGGGTTCAATGTTATTGACCAGTGTATGGACTGGGAGAAGGGCTCTTTATGTGAATATCAATTAAATCTTGAGACGACGTATCTAATTGGAGACTTATTGGTCACTGACGTCATCACGTTACTAACACTCTTTGTGTTTGTGTGTGTTGGTGTGTATGTGGGAGTTCGTGCGTGTGCGTGTGTGGTGCAGTATGATTGATGTTGTAAGCCTAGTGGGGTCTGTGGTGGTGTGAATGTGTGGCCAGGTAGCCACAGGGAGGTTCGTAAATGAAGATGCGAGTTTGCTTTCTTAGTTACTGGTATAAATGCCGGTGATAAATATTTTTTTTGACTCGGCTGTTTTCGAGGACAAAACAAGGATACAATGAAATTAGACAGAGGGTGGTGTCGGTATGTTCGAATCATAGGGGCTTTGGCATTATGGGGGGGGGGCTTTGGCATTATGGGGGGGGGGCTTTAGCATTATTGGGGCTTTAGGCGGGTGTTGTAGAGCGGACTATCTGAAAGATTTGTTAGAGTAATGAAATGAATAACTGTATAGAGCAGTGGTTCTCAAACTTGTTTGGCCTACCGCCCACTTTCCAGTAAAAATATTACTCAGCACGAATTTTTTTAAAATTATTCTAACTCAGGGATAGGCAAACTACGATCCGCGGGCCACATGCGGTCAGCCAGAGTATAATATGCGGCCCGTAGGTATGTACATGTGACGATCTTGTTGCATGTTAATTTTCTTTTCTTAGAATTTTGGATATATTTTTGAAATTTTATTCCCAGCATTTGATTCGAATCTAGAGATATATAATCGGTTTTATGGCTTCAGAATCATTAGTCATTAATTGTTAACATACCTGTTCGAAACTACATTTCTGCTCAACCGGAATTGGCTTTTGTTTACGATTTACATTTCGAACGGTTTTGAAAATTTGTGATTTAAAAGCAAATAGACGTTGATTTAACAGTGAGTGCTACCAAAGAAAGTAAGATTGAAGACGAATGTCTTTTTTAAATGACGAATTAATTGTTAAATATTGCTTCACAAGCGTTGGGAGAAAAGCAGCCTGCTTTCTGTGCCGTGAGTGTGTGAGCGTCTTTAATGAGTGCGACTTAAAAAAGATGCCACCAAACAACAAAAAAACATTTGTGTTTCGGGAACAATTTAACGAACCAAGAGAGCAAAAGGAAATGCAAGAAGTTTTTTAATAATTTAAAGAAGCAGCAACATTTTTTCACCAAAAGTCTTAATTTTAAAATACAAGATGCTGCAACCGATGCCAGTTTGGAGATATGTCATAAGATCGTAAAACGGAACAAGCCTTTTTCTGACAGTGAATTTATAAAGAAATGCTTGACATATGAAGCAAGCGTTATGTGTCCAGAACAGAAAACATAATTTGACACCATTTCTTTATCAAGGGAACATTAGTCAGACGTTTTGAAGAAAAAAAGTGACAATTTGATGCACGAACTTCGAGATGCAAGCAAAGACTTTTTTGGTACTCTCGCATTGGAATAAAGTACCAATGTATAGGAACAGCACAATTGTTGGTATTTATACGGGGAATACATCCTCGATTCGAGCTTAACGAAGAATTACTCTGTGTTGATGCACTCAAAGACAAAACTACAGGCCAGGATTTATTCAATACTGTAGAGAACTGTGTTGAAATAACTGGATTGGTGTGGAACAAGATGGCCAGTGTAATAACCGATGGAGCGCGAGCTTTAACTGGAAAAATTAGTATGAACAATAAAATTAAAGAATTTCAGCCTGACCACACACTCCTATCTCTCCACTGTGGCAACCATCAGGAAAGTCTGTGTAAGGATGTGTTGAATTTCAAGCAGTTGTTAGTATGATAAACATTTTAAAAGCAAAGAAACTTAATCACATGTGTTAAAAGCACTGTTTGAAGATTTGAATATTATATTATCTACCACGGCAGTGTCAGCTGGCTGAGCCTGGGCAAGTTATTGAGGCGAGTATGAGATCTCAAGGAAGAAATAGTTATGTTGCTGGAGATGAAGGGTTTGTTTGTGATTTTGTTACTTCCATAGTTAATGAAGAGTGAAATTCAGACTTCATGTTTGCCATTGACATTATGGAAAATTTGAATGAACTGAATGTCAAACTTTAGGGCAATGGCTTCTTTGCACAGGAAATTTATGTGTATGTTAAATTATTTCAAACAAAACTCTCCCTGCTCTCCTGGAAAGCAAGTGAAAACAGGTTTTGCCATTTCCCTTTGCTAAAACAGAACACCATTTCTTGTTAAATGGCTGACAAGTGCAAGGCTCAGTTGGATGCCTTGGCTGTGGAATTTGAAAGGAGGTTCCAAGACGACAAGAACCTGGAACCACTCTTCAATATCCTCAGTTCGTAATTTAGTGCAGAAGCTGATTAAGCCCCATAGGATATACTGTTAGAACTGTTTAACCTAAAAGCAGATTATGACCTGAAGGAGAAGTTCAAGTTAGTTTTTCTGCTTGAGTTTTTTTGTTGTTTTTTTTTGCTAGGTGCGGCGTTTTCACACTCTAAAAAACTTTGCTGTCAAACTTTTGCCACTATTTGGGTCCACATACATCTGTCAGCAAGCTTTTCCTTGTATGAAAATAAATAAGTCTAAGAACAGATCGATGTTAACTGACTGCAATTTGAACGCATTCATGCTAATAATAAATAGTAACCTGGTTCCACAATACAAGAATAGTTCAACACACACACACACACACACGCACGCACACACACACACACACACACACACACAAACACAAATTTGAAATCATATAAATATAAAAATAAGACGATTAACCTGGTTTGCTGCTACCAATTTAGAAATCCACGGCTTTATTTTCGTCAGCAGTAATCTTAAGTAACCACGATTGACCATTTGCATTTTTTTTTAAAATTAGTTACCGCAGTGAATCTACCTTCCACTAAATATGACGAAGGAAATGTAATTACGAAATTTTAAATTACAGCCCATACTTCAGGATCTCCTTATCCAGCCAGAATTGTTTATAATTTGTAGCCGCTTTTGAATTTAAATTCATCATTTGGAGTTACTTTTTGGAATCAGTTTGCAAATATTTATCAAATAATAATTCCTGGCAAATGTGTTCTTCCTTTGTGAACCGCACGTATGACAAAAGTAAAGCTTCATTTCCTGGCAAAGTTGACTCCTTAAGTTGAATAGAAAACAGAGATGTTTTTAAATAGCCACACAATGAATCTTCAACACTTTGAGACTTTTCATCAATACTTATTTGCACTGTTTTATTGCTAAATGAATTTTTCTTGATAATATCACATGCTTGCTAACGTATCACAGTCCCTATTAATTCACTTATAGCCGGTACAATTTGTTCTTCACCGCTAGCGTGAGGTTTACCCGATTTGGCAATCAATAACGAAATATTGTAAGAAGCTAGCAAGCGATTGTCATCTTGTGTGGTTGCTGTTGAAAAGAGTTTTGTCAAAGTCAGTTGTTTGATAAATTTGTATTTTAGTGTTTGAAAATTATATAAATCCTTATCTTTTTTATCCCCGTTAATTTTATTTCAAATGTTCTTGCAGTCTGGAAGTGTGCAATTGCACATAGAAAAAAACCCAACTAAAAGCAAAAAAATGCGGTAACCAAACCAATGTCCAAACCGTTTTTTTTAAAAAGAAAAATAGAACCATATGAGCAGAATACATACATCATATTTTTCTAAATCTTCTCTTCCTTTTTTATGCTTTCACCGCCCCCTTACAGTTATTCACCGCCCTTCCCCTGGATCGCTTCAGTGCCCACAAGAGGGCGGTAGCGCCCACTTTGAGAATCACGGGTATAGAAAATGATTGTACAAACTTGTTCATGACGTCAGCGTGAATATTTAGTGGATTAAACAACAACTTATGAATAAAATCACCAGAGAGAAGAAACCAGGAAAATACCTGATGGTTGTCAATGGAAAGACTCTACTCACTAGAGTTCACTTCAGTCTCTGAAGAGACCACGGAGATTTGGGGTCTGGGAATTATTGAAATCCTGTCTACTGATTAGTGTCCCAAGAGACCGTTTAGACTAAACGGTCATAAACCCATGGCGTTTCCTTGTGACTAGGTAACTGGTCAATACATCATTCGTATAGCCCTGGTTAAAACTGGCCAAAACAAGGACTTATGCTACTATGAGAGCACGTGACTAATTGCCAAATTTTCCTTTTATCCAAAACATATGATAATAAAACGCCTTTGCTGAAATATGTTGTTTGCAATAAGCTTAAATAAGAAATGTATTTTTTAAATGAATTGATAGCTTGTGAAATTACTTTCCTTGTAAAGCACTGTAACTTATATACCTGCTTTAAAAATAATATATATTTAGTATATGTATGTATGGAAAAATTTACAGCCATTAAGTTAGCATTTCCGTGTTTGCTACCATGTAAAAAAACAAGGTCATTCCTCAATTTTTGTTTCAAAAAAAATTTAAATTTTACTTCACACTATTGGATCCAATGCCTCAATAGGATCTAGTTCCTGTTGGATCCAGTGCCCCAACAGATCTAGTTTCTGTTGGATCCAGTGCCCCAATAGATCTAGTTATTGTTGGATCCAGTGCCCCAATAGATCTAGTTTCTGTTGGATCCAGTGCCCCAATAGATCTAGTTTCTGTTGGATCCAGTGCCCCAATAGATCTAGTTTCTGTTGGATCCAGTGCCCCAATAGATCTAGTTTCTGTTGGATCCAGTGCCCCAATAGATCTAGTTTCTGTTGGATCCAGTGCCCCAATAGATCTAGTTTCTGTTGGATCCAGTGCCCCAATAGATCTAGTTTCTGTTGGATCCAGTGCCCCAATAGATCTAGTTTCTGTTGGATCCAGTGCCCCAATAGATCTAGTTTCTGTTGGATCCAGTGCCCCAATAGATCTAGTTTCTGTTGGATCCAGTGCCCCAATAGATCTAGTTTCTGTTGGATCCAGTGCCCCAATAGATATAGTTTCTGTTGGATCCAGTGCCCCAGTATATCTAGTTTCTGATGGATCCAGTGCCCCAATAGATATAGTTTCTGTTGGATCCAGTGCCCCAGTATATCTTGTTTCTGTTGGATCCAGTGCCCCAATAGATCTAGTTTCTGTTGGATCCAGTGCCCCATAGATCTAGTTTCTGTAGGATCCAGTGCCCCAACAGATTTGTTTCTGTTGGATCCAGTGCCCCAATAGATCTAGTTTCTGTTGGATCCAGTGCCCCAATAGATCTAGTTCCTGTTGGATTCAGTGCCCCAATAGATCTAGTTTCTGTTGGATCCAGTGCCCCAACAGATCTAGTTCCTTTTGAATCGAATGCCCCAACAGATCTAGTTCCCGGTTGGAACATAATCAAACCCTATTCTCAAACATAGCCCCATAAGTTCTTATATTAAATACTAAGTATATTTGGTACTCTTTGAAATCGTTATTTTAGCCTTCATTCTTAACCTCAACCCGTAATACTTGCCCGCGGGCCGAGGTCTGCACACATTTACTTTTCTATTATTTCTGTCATAGAAGCACGTGATCTCCCAACAGCAGCGTGATCCAGTTTCCTTGTCTTGTGATGGCGTGACATATCTTTTCAACAATCACAACAACAAAAACAACAGACGGTGAATTTCTTCTCATTGACGTATCTTCGTGACGTGCTTCGGCGCTGGCTGCTTGTTAACATATCCGACAATCACCGGAGAAAAAATAGAAGTTATAGGAGAAAACTCTTGGTTTCAAAGCTTGTCAGGTGCACGGCGACCTTCGATGTTCAAAAATATAATTATTTCTTTTTTTGACAGCTAAATTTAAGACCTGTCTTCAAATTCCAATTGATACAATATAAAGAAGCATTGGTGTTAACCGTCTCATTAGAAAAAGTGAACTGGGATAACAGGGAGTAATTAAACGAAGAGGACTCGAACGCCTCTCATATAAAGTCATTAAAATATTCACTTCTATCTTTTATTTCTTTAGCTGTTAACCCCCATATCATTTTATAATCTTGATGTGTTGGTCACACGATAACGATACAAATACATTCTCTCTGTTCACCTTGATTCTGCGCACCAATTCATTTGATTTTCGGGGACATGTCAATCTTTTCTTATCGATTTTATTTCACGTGGCGTCTGTTTGCCTTCTTGTCGGTAGTCCGTGTGAAATCTTGTCATTGACTACGTCTAGTTACTCAAAACACTAAAAATTTTGCACACATTTTCGGTGACAAACATTGTGTGTTTTTTTATAGATATGTGTGTTATATTTTGTTATTTTATTTTGATAGTTTGACTTTGATTGGGTCCAAAGTGATTATCTTTGCACAGAATTTACAATCGGAGCTCGCTTTAACTGATAAAACAATATTTTCAAAAATGAAAGGAAAGCATTTGCCCCAGCACTACTTCCCTCTTGACGTGTTCAAATCTATATATATATTTCAACAAAGCGAGTATGTGCAAATAAGCATGACGAATGACCCTTGCTGGGGTCGACCAATCACAGTTGGCAAGCGTAGTGGATGAAAAGAAGAAAACAAAAGGGGGAGGGGGCAACAATGGCTTCTTGCGATCACTTGCGTTGTTCCTTCACAGAATAACATATCATCCGTAGTGTAGAGGTTATCACGACCGCCATGCACGAGGAAAGCCCTGGGTTCAAGCCTCAGCGGAAACACTTTTTAAAAAAAATATTCTGCCCGTTCTTTTCCAACTTTTTTGTGAACATGACTAACCCTCGCTAGGGTCGGCCAATCACATTTTATGGTTGGCAAGGGATGGTAGTAAAGGGAGGGGGAAGGTAACCACAACCGCAGTGCTCATGTCTCCAAGTTTACTCCCTTTTTTGTCATTACTTTGTGCTGCTGTATGTGTCCATTCTCTCATCCCCCCCCATTCTTTGCATTATCTATGATGAGCAAGTCTGCGGCGTATGCTACGCTGCGAGTCGTATCTAGTATTTTTTATTTAAACAACGTTGTTATGTGACATGTGTTCAGTGTAATTGATTTGTTGAACATTTCTTTCAGATTGGTGGATTCCTTAAGATGTCAAAGGTGACGTCAAGCTTCACGTCTGCCTTATTCAAGGTCTTCCGGTGGCGTCCTTATCAAACCACTTTACGTCTTAGAAATGCTGCTGCCAGGATTTAACCATGACCCAAGCCTCGCACCACGACCTTGACCCCCACCATGCAGAAGACCATCCAAGTCATAATGCCCAATGTCCTGAACACCAGGTGGAACACGACAAGAGAGATACCACAGCTGTCACACGATTGGATGGTCATCATGGATGACCGGCAGCAAGATATTGACCCGTACTTGTCGACTATTTCAAACGATATATCGACTTCTCCCCCTTTGGATTTCACAGCACTAGAGCAAAGCGCGGCCAACCAGACGGAATACAAAGTAGCAAAGCTGGTGTGGCAGGTATTTGGACATTTCTATAATATCTTTATTGATCTCTCGATCAAATATTTAATTTTTGTTTTTAATGTTGCACTCAAATATATTATAATTTCAATAATTTTTATAATATGCCAAAAATTTATGAACCTCTAATATAGTAGTGAAAAAATTTTCATTATCTAATTTCTATATAGATTAAATAAAGCTTTAAGTTGTTTTTATTTTAATTCCATGAACTTCAACTGTAAACTTTTAAAAACGAAGGAAAACTAATAATGTTAGTTGTTCATAAAACTGGAGTGTAAGACAAAGCAAAGTTGGCAGGTACATAGCTTTTAGACATAATAACAAGTTTGATTTGCTGTTTCCTTTTATAAGATTTTTGTCCTCTCTCTCTCCCGTTCCGTGTCACATGATCAAGGTCTGCCCTGTGGTCCTGTTTCTGTTCGGAACATTCGGGAACGTCCTGATTCTGCTGATGATGCGCACCTTGCGACTGGGCAGAACCTCCATGCACATCTACCTGCGTGCCCTGGCCATATCGGACCTCTGCGTCCTGTACACAGGCCTCCTTCGCTGGTGGATACGGTGGACCTTTGACATCGACCTGCGCGACAAGCACAACGTCCTGTGCAAGGTGCACACATGGCTGGTCTACGTCTCAATCTACGTCTCGGCGTGGCTGCTTGTCGTCATGACCTTGGAGCGCGCCTGTTCAACATGCATGCCGCACCGCGTCAGCTCGTTCTGCACCAAGCGGCGGGCGTTCATGGTGATACTGTTTATTGTGCTGTCCCAGTTTGTGATGCAGGGACACTTCCTTGTGGGGCTGGCACTGGTGAACAACGGGGAAAATGTGACCCACTGTTCATCTGTGACGTCAGATTATAACAGATTCGCTCACAAAGTATACCCCGTGGTAGACATGGTGCTCCTCTCACTGCTTCCTTTCATCTTCGTCATACTCGGAAACGCTGTCATCGTCTGGAAAACATTTTTATCGCTCAAAACGGCGGCAGAATTGAACTTGACGTCTGGTAAAAACGCATTGTTGCGCAGGCGCCGTGCGTCGTCCATGACGGTCATCCTGTTGGGGCTGAGTGCCATTTTTCTGTTGACCACGTCACCCACTTGTGTGTACAATATATGGGAGCAGGCGGGGGGTAAAGAGGAGATGACTACGCCCCAAAAATACGCCCGGGCGGAACTGGCTTGGGCGCTGGTCAACATCGCCATGTACTGCAACAACACATTCAACTTTTACCTCTACTGTCTCAGCGGCAGAAAGTTCAGGAACGAAATGAAGAGTCAGTTCTCGCGCAGGCGCAATGACTCCCATTCGAACGCTCTCTCGGCGACATCCGTACAGGTGCATAGGTTTCCGTTGAATGACTACAGGTCCAAGTGCTTGACCGATCAAACGAACGGTAACGGGCAGCTCAGCTACCAATCATCATTCTACGCCCGCTCCAGCAACGCCTACCTATGACCGGATCAACGCCGCGTGATGTTCCATTTGTTGGTTTATTTAAATAGATACCTGTGATAAATCTGTGGTATTCCACTGGACTTCGATACAAACATCACAATGAGTTATGACAACAACATTAAAATCCGTCACTATCAGACATAAACCAGTTCACTAACACTCTTCATCTTCCATTGATGCCAGTTATAGAATAATTATTCAACAAGCAGCCTCATTGAACATTAAGTTATTTTAATTATCTACAGTCACTAACACTGTGTTTTAAAAAATGGGGTATACTAAATGTTTGTACAATCATTAAAAGAAATCATTCTCGCTACTTTAATTCCATTATAAAATTGTTGTTTTACAGTTGCCTCAAGGTCTTTGATTTCCTTCTTAGAAATGAAACCAAACACAAGTCACGTGATGTATTCATTGTGATAAGAAGAATCTCATGTCCTACCACAAACGTTGAAATTCCGTGTGATGTTCACCACGACATTTGGTTTAAATCTTTAGTCCTGACTTAACACCACAATTGGAGTTTTTTCAGTACAACAAAAGTGACTTAGATTTAAGAAATTAATAGCACAAATAGGTTAACCCGAAGTTTTAACTAGTGGCGATTTCAAGTCTGCTTTTGATTCTACACAGAGACTGGGGACATGCGTTGTTATCTGGGAACACACACAAAAAATTAAATTTTCGATATTTTATTATTTATTTTTGGATATGTTTGGTCTGCACTATAGAGAATTTAGTTTAATAATTCATTTTATCTTGCTATTTCTTTATTCAAGCTAAAATATATTTCTTCCCATAATAGGTGGTTTTTATTATTCTAATGTGTATACCAGGGACCATAACTCTGAATTGAAAAATCACTTATCCACCCACAGATTAGGGTAATTCTTGATTTCAGTTTTACGAGGACACCAAAATAAATTCTCTAGGATGTATATGAAAACAATAATCTCTCTAGCACGATATTACAGGAAAAAACTTACGCGAACAATGTAACATCCGAAACTCAATAAAGCATTTATGTAAAAAATGGATTTTATTTTTAACTATTTTGGACACTCCAATTTGTCAATATATAAATATTTCATTTTAAATAAAATTTAAATTACACATTTGTATTGTGGTGCCACTTCTTGCACATTACAATCAATGATCTTAGAACCAATTTGATTGTGAGGCAAACGTTACCTTCGATATTCTGCCCACCTAACTGCTCCTACCGTCACTGTAGGGTTGTAAGAATCATTCCTCCATTTAAATTGTAAAAGAATTCCGCATCGTAACTTTTGCCCCTTCCCTTCTTTTTTTCAACAATCCAGGTCACCTTAGGGGTCCAATCATCGTATTTAATTTTGTTTATAGCACAAGCAGGCGTTTTATTGTTTTATGATTTGATCTTTGCCCTAAATCCTCAGATATTTTTATGAGTTTGACCATTATGTCTCCTATTTAAAAAGCGATTGACTTAAAATTATAGAAACACAATCGGCAAACGTTTCGCAACTACATCTTGTCCCATTTAAAAATATGCTGAGCTTCTTTGAAATACATTCATAAATATTATGTCTTGGATGAGCCCCACACCAAGACATCCACTAACATGAGGAGCTCCACATAACCATATTCAATGTCTGGATACTTGAATGAACGCTGTGCTGGTAATTCGGTATCATTCTGTTCAGTATCCGATCAAGTTCAAAGCTTTCCGCAGCTTAAGACAACAAAATAATTATGGAATTCTAGATAAAGTACTTTTTGTACCACATGTAATAAAATAATATAATATGCCAGTGTTATGTTATTTCTACTATTGCTAGTTGGTTGTTTTTTTTAAATTATTATTTTGTTTCACTTTTTAACTTACCATGTTTAGGACAACTGTACCATGGATATATTCAATTCAATGCATAATATAAATCTGGGTTATTGTCGCTAAAGTTTTTTCTGAGAATAAGAAGCAGATTTTAAAATTGCATGCGATTTCCTGCAACACTTCATATTCCACCTCCGTGTTGAAAGGTCCAGCGCAGGGTAATTTTAACAGCTGGTGTTTTTCAAACCAAACTCAAGTTCATCCAGTGTAATTTGCATGTCATGAGGTTGTGGCTGTCATGAGGTTGTGGCTGTCATGAGGTTGTGGCTGTCATGAGGTTGTGCCTGCTGTCATGAGGTTGTGGCTGCTGTCATGAGGTTCTAGCTGTCCTAAGGCTGTGGCTGCTGTCCTGAGGTTCTAGTTGTCCTAAGTTTGTGGCTGCTGTCCTGAGGTTCTAGCTGTCCTAAGGCTGTGGCTGCTGTCCTGAGGTTCTAGCTGTCCTAAGTTTGTGGCTGCTGTCCTGAGGTTCTAGCTGTCCTAAGGCTGTGGCTGCTGTCCTGGTGTTCTAGCTATCCTAAGGCTGTGGCTGCTGTCCTGGGGCTCTAGCTATCCTAAGGCTGTGGCTGCTGTCCTGAGGTTCTAGCTGTCCTAAGGATGTGACTGCTGTCCTAAGGATGTGACTGCTGTCCTGAGGTTCTAGCTATCCTAAGGCTGTGGCTGCTGTCCTGAGGTTCTAGCTGTCCTAAGGCTGTGACTGCTGTCCTAAGGATGTGACTGCTGTCCTAAGGCTGTGAATGCTGTCCTGAGGTTCTATCTGTCCTAAGGCTGTGACTGCTGTCCTAAGGCTGTGACTGCTGTCCTAAGGCTGTGACTGCTGTCCTGAGGTTCTAGCTGTCCTAAGGCTGTGACTGCTGTCCAAAGGTTCTTACTACTGTCCTAAGGTTCTAGCTTATGTCCTGAGATTGTGAGTGTATTAAGACGTGTATCGGTTCTAATTTCTAATAGTTACGTTCTTTTTTCTCACGGGGTCTTTTTTCTTATCATTTATTAGTCACTGCGGCATCCATCAACACAACAAGCTCTTACATCCATCAACACAACAAGCTCTTACATCCATCAACACAACAAGCTCTTACATCCATCAACACAACAAGCTCTTACATCCATCAACACAACAAGCTCTTACATCCATCAACACGACAAGCTCTTACATCCATCAACACAACAAGCTCTTACATCCATCAACACAACAAGCTCTTACATCCATCAACACAACAAGCTCTTACATCCATCAACACAACAAGCTCTTCCACAAATCTGAGACCACGGATTGTGACATTTCATTAGAAGTGTATGATGTGTATGATGTGTGTGATGTGTATGATGTGTGTAATGTGTATGATGTGTATGATGTGTGTGATGTGTATGAATAGTGTGATGTGTGTGATGTGTATGATGTGTGTGATGTGTATGATGTGTGTGATGTGTATGATGTGTGTGATGTGAGTGATGTGTGTGATGTGTGTGAAGTGTATGATGTGTGTGATGTGAGGACGCGACTACTGGTCAAGTTGCTGGTGATTGATTGATTGGTTTATAACAAGCCTTTGTCGATAGACAAACGTTGATCGTTCAAAAAATTAGAAAGAACGTGAAGTGAAATATTTTTATTTGGAAACATTGAAAACGAAATTTGCCATTAAATTTTGTAACTATTTTCTACGCAGATGAACTTCCTTTATTATTTCGTGCTTTATTAGTTTCATTCTATTTACTTGGGTCATTTTTTTCCATTTTCACTATTATATCATATATTATAGATGATAGTGTTAATTTTTTAAAAATTAAAATAAAGAGTGTGTATACTCTAAAATCTTGGCAGAGAATTACATGCTAAATATTCATAGCGTTAAATATATGATGTTATTTGAGTTCCTTTCATTACAATTTTTTTGCTATTTAAATTTAGATGTGGATTTGTTTATTTACTTGGCTTTTTAAAATTTATGACATTTTTATGTTTTATTTGGTTGAGTATTTTTACTGAAGTAATTTGGTCTACCATATATGTTAATTGAAATTAGTTTTATTTTACAAATTAAAAAATAATCATAATTTGGATAAAAAGCTGCATTCTTAGCCAATAGGAGATCTTACATATAGCCAATTATATTTACTGACAGTCAATTAAATCACTAAGTTAAGTTTCAATTTAATTATAGACTATCGTCTAACAATACGGATGTAAAAAAAATAACTGCAGCATTATTACAAAAAATGTCTTTAAAAGCACTTCAATTTAATGATTAAAAAACATAATATATACGAATCTAATGCAGAGCATCATAATTTTTTTAAAGTTTTTATCTCTTTTTCAAATTTTATAAAACTTTGTTTTTGACAAATCGATGTTTGAGTTCTTGTTATCACACACTGGTTGGTGTTATTTTTCTTATATTACTTATTGTTTGATGTTTTTGACTTATTTAAATCATAAATTGACTGACGAATAAATACACGATTTAAATAGAAATTCGTTGTTTTAAATTTTAAACTGTATGGACTATTTAAATGTATAAATACTTTAATGTATGGGTTGCATATTTTTGGAATATGCAGAGATGAGAACAGGAATAACACGTTTAAAGTTTTTAAAAATATTGAAACTCTTAATGAATTACTGAAGTATATAAACATGTTATTTCCTAAAACATTCACTTCAAGGTGAAATGTTTTGCCTTTGATGCGTATTGTAAAACTTGTGAAGAGCCATAAGTATCAACTGAGTGTGGACACTAAGTGACAAGTACTGTAATTTCAAGCAATATTCAGAAAACTACGTCCCATGGGCAAATTGGTCAATATACAAGAAAGTCCTGGCTACTAATATGTAATAATAATCAATAACACTTCCTACATCGGTGTTACCCAAAGTGGGGCCCACGCCCCATTGAGGGGGAAGGGCGGTGACGATTTTATTCAGGAACAGTCAAACATAGAACTAGACACATCCTATGTTACAGTGTAACAATAATGTTGGCAGAAGAATAGACGAAATAAGTGAAGAAATTGAAATATAATTTGCTGAAAAGCTGAAAACAAGAACATTAAAAATGAGATGAAGAAAAAAAAATATTGAAAGACATAGAGTCTGTATTGATAACTTCCGCAAGAAAAACTGATAGGATTACTTTCGCTGATGAAATGTTGTACGGTAAGTATTTCGAAAGCACCACTACCGCCAAAGATGTATGTAAAAAGCTAAAAATACTTACTATATGATTTTAATTTTTAAATTTACAGTTAATGATTCAAATTTTTTTTTCAAATATGTTAAAGCATTGATTAACAGACCGTGCAATAAATAATTTAGACGTCCCGGCTCTTGGCGCAAGGCAGAAATAAACAAATAAAAACTCTATGTATAACCAACTATGAACCTTAACAAGATTACGAAACGAAATATCGGTCATGTTTTTAGTGCATGTTGTAGCGTATGGTGGTGTTAATTGTATTGCTCTTGTTTCATACAAATTCCATTTTTGTTTGTACATTCTTTGTATTGTTTTTTACGAATATTTTATTTTTAGTTTATGAGGTATTGTCATGGTTGTTTGTTTGTTTTAATTTCTGGGTTGTTTGTTGTTCTTTTTTAAGAAATTGATTTTTCATTAAGGGTTTAAAAAATGTAAACTTACATTTCCTATTTTTAAATAAATCTTTGTTCATTATTAAACTGTTCATTATTAAACTGTTCATTATTAAACTGTGAATTATCCCAAATCCTCACAACATTTCTCAATCTCGTCTATTTGACAATCTCGTCTATTTGACAATCTCGTCTATTTGACAATCTCGTCTATTTGACATTCTCGTCTATTTGCACATGCTCAGGATCAAAGTCTGTAGTAAAAATATACTCACTCCCAAGTTTCATCTCTCTCTCTCTCTCTCTCTCTCTCTCTCTCTTCTTTCTTCTCTCTCTCTCTCTCTCTCTCTCTCTCTCTTTCTCGCTCTTTCTAGCATTCTTTCTCTCAGTTTCCCATTCGTCTCTACCTCTTTCTTGCCCTCCCTCTTTCCCATACTATCTTTTCGTTCTCTTTCTTTTTATACTTCTCTTATATTCACAAACGCACAACCTTACACTCACTCTTCGCTCAAACCCGCTCTTGAAGCCTCTCTATTATTTCATCCTCTGTTTCGGCCTAGGAACCAAACAAAAATATGGAAATGACTCAACTAAGATACTGTGATCAGAGCCTTGGGTAAACTTTCAAAATTGCATTACCATTTTTTCCCACTTGTAAGCCCGTGGCTAAATTTATTTAAGTTCACAGTGTCGGTCGGTTGAGTAATGGGCCCTGGAAACTGGGACGCAAAGACAACAAAAATTTCGACTCATCGTTCAGAAAAGAAGATATTTCTTCCGTTACACCTTGTATTTTTTAATGAACCTTTGAACAAATAATAGCCTCCAGTGTTAAACTCAGTGTTTGGAGAAAACATTGACTAGTGTTACAGTTACAATGCCATTTTTGTTTTGTTTTGTTTTTTAAATTTTTTTATAAAAAGAATTTCAAGTTTTTACTGGTTTAATTTAAATGTTGAACAACATTTTAATTCCAATGATGAGAAACATACGTCAAATTGTATTTGTGAGAAACTTGCACTGTAGTTTTTAAAATGGTAGAAAACGCTTTAGTTATTATGGTTGTCAACATACACTGTAGTTGTTATAATGGTAAACACATACAAAATACACATATAATTTTATGTCGGGTGATGAAGCAAATTGCATAAATAATGGAAATTTAAGGCTTGACAAAATATCAAATAAAATATTAATACAGTGGTAAAGGTTCCATGGAGATACTTATAGCGGGTAGCTCGACCAGAAAACTATTTCTTCTTCCTAACCTCATGGTCGCTAGCAAACGTTTCGGTCTGTATCCCATAATCTAAGAGAGTTAAGGGCTGCTGCCCTCTTGTCCTATCTTTGCCAACGGCCAACACTGATGTTATGAAGACCTTGATCTAAGCCCTGTAGTGTATGACTGGTCATTGATTTTACTTCCCCACCCGACCCCCCACCTCAGTTAAACATTTCGAGTGTATAACGTCACTGGGCTTAAGGGGAGATCAATCCAGTGACATAACCTGATCGTTTGATTATTTACTCACTGCTCAGTCTAATCGCTATCTCAATCACTCTCAATGGGCAGTGCTAAGATCAGTGGTCATTCAATCTCTCTGGTCAGTACTCAGATCATTGGGCAATCAATCTCGCTGGTCAGTACTCAGATCATTGGGCAATCAATCTCGCTGGTCAGTACTCAGATCATTGGGCAATCAATCTCGCTGGTCAGTACTCAGTTTGATCATTATGTCACCCGGCCACGACTCGTAATAGCACCAATGCGAAAAGCTGTCAAGATACGTCATATTCTTTAATTTGACAAGTCATTTCATTTGATCATTTTGTCTACGCCATGTTGTCCATGGTATAAGCTCAACGCAATTGTTTGTGTAATTATGCGTGTGTGTATGCACATACATGTTTGTCTGTGCACATATTTTTGTATGCGTGTACATGTTAGTGTGTGTGAGTAATTTTTTATGTGCGTGTGCATGTTCTGTTTATATTTGTATGTAAAAGTTTATGTGTTTACGTGTTTTGAGTGTGCGTTTACAACTGTGTGTGTAGGCGCTAAGATGTTTGTGTTCCTTTAAAAACAAGAATGAAACAGCGAAGAGCTCACAGGCATGTTTGAATTTTACGCTGTTAGTGGAAAGATTTCTCAAATGAACCTACACCTGGAAGAAAATCAGCAGTCCCGAGCCTGCGCTCTTCGTGGGGCTTCCCGAAAGATCCCCTCAGCTGTCTGGCCCCCTAGGGGACGTAACAGCTGAGACCGGAGCGGTCGCTTCTGAAGCGGCCACCTGGGCATCCAGGACAGAAAGTCGAAACTGCCTCCCACTAAATTGACCTCACAAGGAGGGGTGGAATTCCCTACATCGACCCGCTACCACTTTGGCGCCACCCCGGCAAAGCACACGAGTCTCAATAGTTAGGACCGCCACAGAGCGGGGAATCATCAATGACCTACCTATGGGTGTTACCCCCACTGGAAGGTTTCCTCAGAGCTTGCGTCCGCTGCGTTCTTCGCGGTTCCTTTTGCTAATCAGTACTGGCGCTCCTGGCCCTAAACCGGCACCGCACAATGGCGTTGCTAGTAAAAATGAGGGGGACGAAACGGTCGCTTCAGAGTAACCCGACCCTCAACGGGTACTTCGGTTTTTATCATCGGCTTTGCATCTAAATGCTTTCCCTAAGATCCGTACAGCTACTGTAATCATGTGTGGCTAGCACCTAACACCTAACATAACGGACTTCGGCATTGCTTGCCAGGAGTTGTCGGTTTCGGGTTCCAGTCAGGTCCGCGACCCTACTCGTCCGTCGAGCCCCGTAGAGGCTAAACCATCTTGACGGGATTTCCTCAAATAAATGGCTCTATTTTTCTGTGACTTTACGACGCCACTTGTTAAAAATCTGGTGCTTGCAAGTTACGAACACCTTAGTTACAAATGTAAAAATGGCAACAAACGTTTTAGTATTTTTATACGAAATTAGAAACTTTGAAAATAATTCTGTCATTTTGGGTGTCTCTAAGTTTCTACGATTTTACTCAGTTTATACGAATTAAAGGCATGAAATCAGATTTTGAGCTTTTTTAAAAGTTATTTGATAATTCGGTTCAGCGTATGATTGGATTAGTGTACTATTACTCCAATATGACGTCAATATTAATATAAGCATTAAGACCAACATCTGTAAAAAAAAATTAAAAAAATAATAATAATAATTTAGAAAGAAAAAAAAAGAACTTTATTATCCCTTTAAAATAGCAGTAAACTTCAAACAACTCAAATTAAATACTTTTTTATAGCGGGCCAGAGACGATACATTTTAATCTTTAAACATTTTAACTGCCTTTCTTGGACAGCGTTTTTCAAAACAAAATTAGTTCCTCATACAACAGAAATCTTGCTTCCTGATTTTTTGCCAAGAGTTGTCCATGATATTCAAGTGGTTTTTGACGTTTTTCCCATGTAGAGCAAGAATCAGCACTTGAGGCTTGTCAGAATTTGTGTCTAGGCCATGCGTTTGTTTGTTTGTTTGTTTGTTTGTTTGTTTGTTGTTGTTTCTTTTTATTTGCACTTAAGAGCCAAAAGGGTCCAAATAATTGTTGCATAACGAGTGAGGAGTTTACTCATTTACACTTAAGAGTCATCTATTAGAGATCGGCCATTGTCATTTCTCTTGGTTTACTGTCTATAAGTTTACTGTCTATAAGTTTACTGTCTATAAGTTTACTGTCTATAAGTTTACTGTCTATAAGTTTACTGTCTATAAGTTTACTGTCTATAAGTTTACTGTCTATAAGTTTACTGTCTATAAGTTTACTGTCTATAAGTTTACTGTCTATAAGTTTACTGTCTATAAGTTTACTGTCTATAAGTTTACTGTCTATAAGTTTACTGTCTATAAGTTTACTGTCTATAAGTTTACTGTCTATAAGTTTACTGTCTATAATGTTTGATGATTTTTTAAGCACACTGAACACAAACAAAGTATACAAATAATAAATGAACTTTAAACTATCGTGTCCTTATCAAAAACAAATTACATAAATGGTTCATTGTCTTAACAATCACACAATACAACTAGCGTGGGTGCACGCGTGCTTTGAAAATTGACTAACAAATTACATGAAGATGGATCGTAAAATTTATTTTCACCTATAAAGATAGAGATCAATGGAAACAGTAGTTCGGTGAACGATGGAAACGAATGTCCAGAGTTTTAGTGGAGGCTCAATTTCTATTTTAGTTTTTAAAAAATGGATGAACCTTTATATTTTTATATATTTATTTGTTATTATTTTTTTTAAATATTTTCTTTTAAACTTGTAAAGCGTAATAGGAGATTTGGAATGGATTTGACATCTCTGACTGAAGAACAACGTAGAGCGCCCAAAAACCATGAGACGTAAAAGGTAAGCGGTTTCGTGTCTAGAACACGTAGAGCGCCCAAAAACCATGAGACGTAAAAGTTAAGCGGTTACGTGTCTATGAAAATGCTTTGTATTGTCATTGTTGATTGTGGGGGGAAACAAATCATCATGGAGAACGAAATGCTGCACTGTCAACCCGTGGTCATTTTTAGACTGTACAGAGGTCATTCAATGGTCAGTGGACGGTTCTCTTATTGTCATCTAAGGTGAGTGTGAGTACAACGTTTCAGCTTTCATTTATTAAGCTAGAACGAGAGTCAAACCTTGTGATATCAGACATCTAGATATGTTTTTATATGTGTGACGTTTTAACGAGAGTCAAACCTTGTGATATCAGACATCTAGATATGTTTTTATATGTGTGACGTTTTAACGAGAGTCAAACCTTGTGATATCAGACATCTAGATATGTTTTTATATGTGTGACGTTTTAACGAGAGTCAAACCTTGTGATATCAGACATCTAGATATGTTTTTATATGTGTGACGTTTTAACGAGAGTCAAACCTTGTGATATCAGACATCTAGATATGTTTTTATATGTGTGACGTTTTAACGAGAGTCAAACCTTGTGATATCAGACATCTAGATATGTTTTTATATGTGTGACGTTTTAACGAGAGTCAAACCTTGTGATATCAGACATCTAGATATGTTTTTATATGTGTGACGTTTTAACGAGAGTCAAACCTTGTGATATCAGACATCTAGATATGTTTTTATATGTGTGCCGTTTTAACGAGAGTCAAACCTTGTGATATCAGACATCTAGATATGTTTTTATATGTGTGACGTTTTAACGAGAGTCAAACCTTGTGATATCAGACATCTAGATATGTTTTTATATGTGTGACGTTTTAACGAGAGTCAAACCTTGTGATATCAGACATCTAGATATGTTTTTATATGTGTGACGTTTTAACGAGAGTCAAACCTTGTGATATCAGACATCTAGATATGTTTTTATATGTGTGACGTTTTAACGAGAGTCAAACCTTGTGATATCAGACATCTAGATATGTTTTTATATGTGTGACGTTTTAACGAGAGTCAAACCTTGTGATATCAGACATCTAGATATGTTTTTATATGTGTGACGTTTTAACGAGAGTCAAACCTTGTGATATCAGACATCTAGATATGTTTTTATATGTGTGACGTTTTAACGAGAGTCAAACCTTGTGATATCAGACATCTAGATATGTTTTTATATGTGTGACGTTTTAACGAGAGTCAAACCTTGTGATATCAGACATCTAGATATGTTTTTATATGTGTGCCGTTTTAACGAGAGTCAAACCTTGTGATATCAGACATCTAGATATGTTTTTATATGTGTGACGTTTTAACGAGAGTCAAACCTTGTGATATCAGACATCTAGATATGTTTTTATATGTGTGACGTTTTAACGAGAGTCAAACCTTGTGATATCAGACATCTAGATATGTTTTTATATGTGTGCCGTTTTAACGAGAGTCAAACCTTGTGATATCAGACATCTAGATATGTTTTTATATGTGTGACGTTTTAACGAGAGTCAAACCTTGTGATATCAGACATCTAGATATGTTTTTATATGTGTGCCGTTTTAACGAGAGTCAAACCTTGTGATATCAGACATCTAGATATGTTTTTATATGTGTGCCGTTTTAACGAGAGTCAAACCTTGTGATATCAGACATCTAGATATGTTTTTATATGTGTGACGTTTTAACGAGAGTCAAACCTTGTGATATCAGACATCTAGATATGTTTTTATATGTGTGCCGTTTTAACGAGAGTCAAACCTTGTGATATCAGACATCTAGATATGTTTTTATATGTGTGCCGTTTTAACGAGAGTCAAACCTTGTGATATCAGACATCTAGATATGTTTTTATATGTGTGACGTTTTAACGAGAGTCAAACCTTGTGATATCAGACATCTAGATATGTTTTTATATGTGTGACGTTTTAACGAGAGTCAAACCTTGTGATATCAGACATCTAGATATGTTTTTATATGTGTGACGTTTTAACGAGAGTCAAACCTTGTGATATCAGACATCTAGATATGTTTTTATATGTGTGACGTTTTAACGAGAGTCAAACCTTGTGATATCAGACATCTAGATATGTTTTTATATGTGTGCCGTTTTAACGAGAGTCAAACCTTGTGATATCAGACATCTAGATATGTTTTTATATGTGTGACGTTTTAACGAGAGTCAAACCTTGTGATATCAGACATCTAGATATGTTTTTATATGTGTGCCGTTTTAACGAGAGTCAAACCTTGTGATATCAGACATCTAGATATGTTTTTATATGTGTGCCGTTTTAACGAGAGTCAAACCTTGTGATATCAGACATCTAGATATGTTTTTATATGTGTGACGTTTTAACGAGAGTCAAACCTTGTGATATCAGACATCTAGATATGTTTTTATATGTGTGCCGTTTTATGAGTAACCTGTTGATCCAAATTTTGGAGTCTTAGCTTTTTTTTTCCATGCCACTCATTTGATCATCTGTATTTGAGTTTGAATAATATTATCATCAAGACTGAAGAGTTCTGAAAACGACATTTGTATTGAAATATGAACGCGTGGCTTAAGAAAATCAATAGTCAATCTTGGTTTCAAAAGTCTTCCAGCTGTCTCTGAATAAAAGGCGTTTGAAAATACGGAAGTTTCTTCTGTTAGCCGAGTAATGAAAGAAAAACTGAACCTTGATGTTCGAACATTCAATGAACTGTGTTTACCAAGTATTGAGCGTCTTCAACCTACGCCCCTGAGCGCTCTAATTGAACGTGTTTCAAATGTGTTGATTGTACCCTAGGTTGCCAGCCGATGTCACTATGTGGTCTATCGATATGGGAGACATTTCAATTGCTCGAAATTCCGTGATTTTTTTAATGTTCCGTTTTAAGATAAAGTTTGTAGCCAGGAAGAAGTAATTCTGGATATGAAGACGTTAAGATTGTAACAGCAAAAAGCTGTCTTGAGCCACGTTGACGTTCACGCGACTCCAACAATGGCGTCATTCAATATCATACGCAGGACAATGCTCGATCCAAATTCAACACAAAAAAAAATTAAAAAAGAAATGATGGAATTATTGTTTGTGTTTCATTTATTTAATGTAGGTCAAAGATTAAACAAATATTAAACGGCACATTTTAATAAGTCCAAAAGTCCGGTTAAGAGAGTTTGCAATCATTATTCTGCACCTGGTAGAGTGTGTAGTCCAGTCTATGTAAGTAACGCGTTGACGAAATGCTGAGTACTCAAACAAACTATAGAAATGGACCATCGTAATATAGTAGACCTATCCTAATCATATTAATCTATGATCCTTTACAAACCCTCCCTGAATAACTTAGTTATTATTATGGCCACGATCAGACAGGGACGTTAACGTATGCAAGATCCAATCATTTGACTTTATTTTATTTCCGTAAGATGAAAGGTTGCACTCGATGCCCCTTGTTATATCGCATACATTACACCATAAAATACCTACAAGCACACACATTACAACCCATCTTAACACACACGCTCGTGTAGCGTCGGTCGAAGTTTGATGCTGAATTAATTCTGTTCTTCTTCGGGCTGACCTCGTCCAATTTTACATTGTCAGAAATTACATTTTGTACAAGTAAATCACGATCAAATGTTGGATTGGATTTAGAAGTTAGGAAAGGCGTGAAAATAGCTTTACGTATACTTGGTGGTGTGTAAGGTACAATGAAATCAAGGCGTTTAAATGCATTGGCAAACTGGATTTTTGTCATGTCACGATGCTGCTTGTGTTATGACTATCACATAACTGTTCTGTATTGTGAATAGATTATAAATTTGTCTGTAGCATTTTCAGTTCAGTTGTAATTATTGATACCTCTATTGAGGCGAAAAGCCTTTAAAATACCCAGTTGGTGTGTAGTGTGTTCTTTATATACCCAGTTGGTGTGTAGTGTGTTCTTTATATACCCAGTTGGTGTGTAGTGTGTTCTTTATATACCCAGTTTGTGTGTAGTTTGTTCTTTATATACCCAGTTGGTGTGTAGTGTGTCCTTTATATACCCAGTTGGTGTGTAGTGTGTCCTTTATATACACAGTTGGTGTGTAGTGTGTTTTTTATACACAATTGGTGTGTAGTGTGTCCTTTATATACCCAGTTGGTTTGTAGTGTGTTCTTTATATACCCAGTTGGTGTGTAGTGTGTCCTTTATATACACAGTTGGTGTGTAGTGTGTTCTTTATTTACCCAGTTGGTGTGTAGTGTGTCCTTTATATTCCCAGTTGGTGTGTAGTGTGTCCTTTATATACACAGTTGGTGTGTAGTGTGTTTTTTAAATACACAGTTGGTGTGTAGTGTGTCCTTTATATACCCAGTTGGTGTGTAGTGTGTTCTTTATATACCCAGTTGGTGTGTATTGTGTCCTTTATATACACAGTTGGTGTGTAGTGTGTTCTTTATATACCCAGTTTGTGTGTAGTGTGTCCTTTATATACACAGTTGGTGTGTAGTGTGTTCTTTATATACCCAGTTGGTGTGTAGTGTGTCCTTTATATACCCAGTTGGTGTGTAGTGTGTTCTTTAGATAACAAACCTGCAATTATCGGTAGGGTGGATGTTTGTTAGATGATCTCTTGTTATGTCTCCCTCTCATCTTTGGATGACATTTTAATGCAAGTGTTGCTACTACTGCCATGGCCCTTGCAGGTGTATATACTGAGTTTTCCTGGAATGTGTTGGTCTGTATTGTGTTGTAATGATTATATCCTGGACGGTGTCGGTCTGTATTGTTATGCAATGATTATATCCTGGAATGTGTTGGTCTGTATTGTGTTGTAATGATTATATCCTGTCATGTGTTGGTCTGTAATGTGATGTATTTACTTATGATAGCACTATGTGTACTATCTTGTTTCGTGTACTGGAGGTTGAGATGTGTACGTTTGTGGTTGAAACTCCCCATTTAAATTTGCGTTTGCCCACAAAAGAATGTTTCGAAGCCCGCCCTGGGGCCGCCAAGCAACACGAATCAAGAGAAAGGCCAACTCTATTTTTATTCTTCACTACATGTCTATAGGCGGCTGGATTGCGAAGTCAATAATGCGCTAGCCTCACAAGCTGAGGTGCGTGGAATCTAGCCCACGTTAAGCCACAATAAAAATGTTGATTAATGACTATTGCTAAAAAGTCCTCCTCTGACTTGGAGAGGAGATGGGCGCCGCCAAGTCTACCAAGACCCGAGAAAATTCTAATGGAAACATTAGAACAACCCCTACGACCACGAGGTAATGGGACACACACACACTTCTATAACTGTAAAGATATCGAAATTCGGAATTGGTGTACACAATTATTTCATCAGAGAAACTCAAAAAAGCTCACGGAATAAGGGAGATAGCCGGGAAAAAACTAAGAAAAGAAAATATATAATGGGAGTTGTCTACCCAGTTCACTTTAGATGAGTCCTACTGTATAATTTGTACCACTATTTTGATAAAATTGTTAAAATTTGGTTTCAGTTGTATATAAGTTTTATTCTGAACTAACCGAGAATTTGTTTCAAAACAAATAAGTAGAAAACAAATTTAACATTGACTTTTATTAATTGGAAGACTTTGTTTTATTTATACGTTACATATGCACAGATAAACAATACATATAAACATTTAATTTTATTACCATTTACATCTCATTACCATTTAATATTAAATTTACATTCCCCTGCAAAATATAATATACAAAGAATAAGATTTTTGTCCATACGTCATGTGATTCTATAACTGTACTTGTCTGAGAACAGACGACTTCTTTTATTTGTTGTAAATTAAACACATGTATTATTCTACTTTCATACCATCATGTCTTTACAACAACTCTTTGAAAAAATCATTTCTCATTTCTCTACCAGAAATTTCAATCCTTAAGCTCAACCTCTCCAATCCTACAAAGATATTTTAATCTTTTTTTTTCTTCAATATTTTGTTAAATTTTTTTAAAATTCAGCATTTATTGGAATTTTTATAATTCACCACACAAAAATGCACAATCACATTTTAATACACAGAAATATAACATTATATGAACAGACATATTTATACACAATGACTATTTATAAACTTAATAGCTGGAATGTTGTTTATTTTCTGACCATTGACAGCGTAAAGCTGGCTTTTAGAATGATTTTTTTTCACAAAAAGGTCTTAGGTATTTGTTACAATATTAAGCAAAATTATAAGAATAATAATGTATACCAAACCATGCAAACAATGTACAACATAAGCCAAATGTTATCTATACCAAACACAGCCTACATGCTGTTTTGTATCCATTTTTCTTATTGTGGATGTTTGATAAGACAAGGAATAAGCAAACACATGAGTGCATCGTCATCTTTCAAATAAAAACAAACTTTGTTGTATGAATAACATGCAATAATCCAGAAAAAATAGAACATACAAGCATTGCATTTGGTATATTCATCTCTTTCCAAATCTATTAGCCAGTACGATACCCCACATATTTGTGAGGTTAGTTTCCAGAACTTGATTTGGTGCAAGAAATATTTGCTTTTAAAAACCCTAATAATAAATTTTAATGCTTATATCCATAGTTCAACCATTAAATATAAATATCAATCATTTTATCCCATTTAAAGTTAACCTATAATATGACAGTTGTAAAACAAACAAATAATAATAAGAGATCAGTATTTCCTTCACAAGCACAATTACAGCACAGAGACTTATGTTTGCCTTAGAAAGTTCTCATTCATTGGCTACTCTTTAATTTTCAGGTAAGAGAAGGTAAAAATTTAGTGATGAGTGAAACTATATTCATATTCTTGAGATTTTCAGACATAAATTTGGCCTAGTTTAGATATTTATAAATAAAGTATTTTATCATGGAGTTCTGCAGTGATGTGACACATAAGAGATGACATGGCCGGCAATGAGGAAATACATTAATGACAGGTCCATGTTCTTCAAGAGGTAGAGAATGATATTGGAGAAAGGAGTTCAAAGATCCATGCCCCAGTTATAAGAACAACCTAAACCACATACATGAAGCGTTAAGTCTATATTTATTTTAAAACTATATAAAATTTATAATATGAAAATTTGGAAAGAATTTAGAAAACATGTTATACATGCTAATATTGACTTTCATACCTGTGGATAACAGTATATCTTTCAAATTTAACTATTTACTATTTCACTTTCCATTATGAAGATTGTTCAAAAAAGGAGGGGGCATTGTTGAGATTTAATACTGTTGGTAAACACTTTAAAAATAATTAAATATTTAAATAGCGTGAGGGTATAACTTTCAGAAATGGAGTTAATAAATAAATCACCCAACCTAAATGTCAGATAATACCAATTTATTTATTTGAAAACAAGACCAAAAGCTTTGGGAAAAAAATGGAATAATTAATCAACATTTATTAGACCCGGAAATCCCAAGATTAAATGACATACAGAGATAATTTATCCTAAAAAATAAATAACATGAAGAGATTTATATCATACTCTTAACCATTCCATCTATTATATGAAAATATTGGAACAAATACTGCCAGTTATCCAGCCTTGCTCTTCATTTCAACCCCTCCCCCCAAGCTAAACTGAAGCTCTCTAAATGCTTGTTTTCACTTGGTTACAGGTATTCACTTGGTGCATTATCTTTTCTGTGTCAGTTGACAAGATTCATTGCACTCAAGTGTTTTAAAAACATTAACAAAGTAACAAACCTGAAACTAATGCTAGCAATAGTTGCACATGAGAAATAGCAGCTAAGCTGACACCATCCTCAACATAAAACTAACCCTAGATATGTTGGTGAGAAACAAAAACTAGGCATTACCAGCCTGGACATAAAACTAACCCTAGCAATGTTGATGAGCGACTAAGCTGGCCACCAACCTCGACCATGAGCCTGTTTAATCATCTCTTTCTCTTGAGGACTAAACTGTAAAATTGTCATCACAGCTTTCAACATCTGCTTCTTGCCAGCAGAGTCCGTTGATGTTAAAAACTTGACCATGACATTCTTGAGGTACTCAACATTGGCTCCCTCCCTTTGGGCGTGTCTGTCAATCTCTGCCAGTCGTTCACTCAGTGCACTGATCTCATCTCTCAGCTTCTCCTCCTTCTGACTGGCAGACAGCTGAACGTCCCGTAGGGCTGTCTCTAACTGTCGTTTCTGTTTCCTCAGCCCATTGAGCTCCACGTCCATCCTGCCTTTCTCTTGGGCAAAATGTAAATAAGCCGCTTCACTCTGAAGACCTGTGGACAGACTGAGGAGTCGACTTATGGCCTCTTGCTCTTCTGATGGCCTGCGGTGGTCGGTGTCCACACCATGAGGGATTCCCTCATCGGCCAGAATGTTTGAGCTTAAGCTCCACTGTCTGAGATGATCGACATCGACAGTCTGGCCCGTGATGGCTTTTAACCTCTGGATCTCTGAATCTTTTTCTGACAACATGGCGACAGTTCTTTCCCGTTGTTTTTTGGACTCCGTCTCCAACTGCCCAATCTCCTTGTGATGAGCTGACTTAATATGGGAGATTTCTGACTTGAACTTCTCCTCCTGGGCTAAGAGACCCTTGCTTAGGTTGTCAACTTTACCTTGGAACTCGGCAATTTCTTCTTGATGGTGAAAGTTACTCATGCGCAACTTATCTCTGAGTTCTGACACCTGCTCCTTCAAGAGCTCACACTCCTTGGAGGGTCCAGCTTCCTGAGAAATCAATTGATTAAATCACTCTCAGCATTTATATCATCAGCACAAAGTTAAAGTAATCCACTTAGAATTAACATTCTGTACTAAATAAAATTTTGAAAGAAGTTTTTAACTATATAATAGCTGTATAGTAGCTGTAAAATTGCCATAAAATTAATTAACTTTGCAGAAAGATCACAAAGTTCCCCCCCCCCAAAACAAACACACACATTTATTCTCCACATAAATAAATGACATAAAGACCAGAAAACTAAAGTTATATGAAATATTTACAAATATATATTCACATAAGATAAATGTGAAACAATATACATTTCTTTAAAAAATTGATAAAACTTAACCAAAAAAATTGAATTTTATTTTATTTTTATTATGGCTGCGGATATTAACGATTAATTAATCAATTAATCGTTAAAATTTTTAATTGATTAAAATTAATGTGATTGCTTAAAATTGGTTTAAAAATTTAAGAAAATATTTCTAATATTTTTTTCTCCAATTTATTAATTATTTTATATTTTTTGTTACTAACATACTTTTCCCCTATGGCGTATTAAGGGGGGGGGGACGGGACTGAACGGGCTAAAGCCAGGGGCCCCCAAATTAAGTATATTTTATAATAAAAATGGACAAATGTTAACACGAATAGCTGAAATTTTGATAAATTAAACAAATTAATAAAATCGAATCTATTATTATTGATTTGATCCCTATACCGATATAATAGTCTTAAAATAGTAATCGGAAAACCTGATTTGATAGGCTCACAAAGAGAAATTATATACGAATATCACTTATATGTCGTAAATTGACATTTTTTGCTCTGAGCTCAGCAGGTCTAATCGGAAGTTTATAGGCCTTTCATGCAAGCGGTCGCGGGATCGATCCCCCCGTGGGGTGGGGCATATTTTTTTAATTTTTTTTTAATTCTTTATATTGTTTTTTACACTCAATTTTACAATACCGGCAAACAGTTATTTCTTCGTGTTCGGTTTTTTCATATACAATCTATTTTGCTGAATAGTTATTAGTTACAGTCTTAAATTAGCTGCTAGCAATCATTTTATCTAAAGGTACAATGGCTGGATAGGGCCCCAGTTTGAATTGCAGCCAGGGGCCCCGTGCAGTCTTAATCCACCCCTGCTTTTCCCTCGTATTATTATTATTTATTTAGACGTGCATACGTATAAAAAAAAATAATTTTTTTCCTTATTTCTTGTATTGCAGAAAGAATTTGCTGTGTTACGTCACACAATTTTGGAGCCATGGAATTACCGCGACTTAACCGATTTCGCAAAATAACGAATCGTGGCTTAACGGGATCTATATATGCGTTACATAAAATATAATTAATCGGAATTAATCTATTAAATTTTTTTTTCCGATTAATCAAACAAATTTTTTTAGTCAGTACCAGCCCTAAATTTTATTTAAAGAAACAAAAGTGAAATACCAAGTTTTGACACTAGTATTTTTACCTTGTTCTTGTTTTTGAGCACAGACTGTGCCCGGAGCTTGTACCTTTCAAACTCCTCCTTGACCTGCTCCAGCTCCTCCTTATACTTCCTACACAGCTCCGACTCCTCATCTGCCTTGTTCATGTCTTCAACAAAGATGCCTGAAACAAGTGGATAAGTTGTTGAACAAGTCATCTAATGGATGACAATAACAGTTTGACCACTGGTCACTCAAGTGAATAGGTTCTTGTTATCAAGTTGTCGAGCAAGTGATCCAATGGATAACAATAAAACTATGACCTCTGGTGAAGTCAACAAAAATGATCATAGCAATTTAGAGGGAAAACTTTGAGTATTTCTTCATATTAGAAAAATAATTTATAAATTGACTTTTGTTTAAGGGTGTTTAGGAATGTTTAACCTAATAACCTCATAATTCACCACATCATGTGTACATTTTTTTCACTCAAATAAATGTATCATTAAAGTATCTAAAGTTATATCCCCGAATATTTAGAACGGGGTACATCTTTTGTCTGACTACGAGATTAGTTATTATTCATTGAGCCACAGCCATGACTACCTGAGTTGTGACAGCCTATTGTGGACTCACAAATAACTATCACATATCTTAGAATTAGATGGCAAATGTTAATGACTAAACTCCAGAGTTTACAAAGATGGTTTTCATTGCCAAGGCAGAGCAGAAGAAATCTTACAGACAAGTGACTTAAAAGAAATGCATTCTCCTGGTTAACTCACTACTTCTGCAATAAAAGTCAGAGAGGTACACACCAGAATCCCAGCACTATGAATAACTTCACCCTATTCGCAACATAATTTGATAGATTTTTCAGATTTGTCTATTGAATTCTTTAGCCTACTCACTGGATAGTTTGATAGATTTCTCAGATTTGTCTATTGCCATCTTCAGCATTGATCTCAGATACATGATCTTCTCCAGTATCTTCTCCACTGATGTGTTGTCCATGTCACTGTCCTGTTTGTCTGGGGACAGACTTGCTGCTCTGGCCAGGGCCGTGTTCTCCATGTCCAGCTGTGTCACTCTCTCTCTCAGCTTACTGAAAGAATTCATGCAAACTCAGATTAACTTAATTCTGTGAATTCTTTAGCAAAGATTTTTAAATAAGCAAGGCTTAGATTTGTGCTGTATTCATTCATTCATAACTTTTGACCCCATAAAGCGGGGGTCAGCAAACTATGGCTGCTGACTGGATCCGGCCAACCAACCCTACTTGAATGATGAATAAGCTTGATAGAACATATGGCACACGAGACATGTTTAAATGACAATTTAAATACATGTATTAAATTTAAAAGACTAGATCATCACACGAGACATGTTTAAATGACAATTTAAATACATGTATTAAATTTAAAAGACTAGATCATCACACGTGCAGGGAAATCCTGGGTGTTTTATGTCTAATATTTACTACTTTCAATTATTTTATTGAGATTTTTTGTGTGCACACAAGTCTTATGTAAATATTTTTTTAAATAATTTCCCTTCTTTTATAACTTTTTAGCAAATAAGTATGTTAGTTGTCTAGTGTCCACCTTTGACCCACGATTAACATAAAAGGCAAATCTTAAACTTAGTTTTTTGTCTAGAATGGTTGTGCAGCCCATGGTCATCACTTTGTAAGCAATTTGTTGCACCGAGAAAAAATTTTGCCGACACCCTTATTTTTATGAAGATTATATATTCAATAGAAAGAGACATTGTGGGTACAAAAGTCAAAAGTGACAGTAAACAATATCATTTCAGTTCATTGATTTCTTTTTTTCAGGATCTCTAAAATGTGTGACTAATGATTCCAGTATTTTCAGACAAACATTTTTGAAGCCACATTACGACATACAAAAATTATACAAAATAATATCAATTTCATTACTCAAACAGCAACCATGACCACTTTAATCATAATTTGTTCTTAGTTTTAACTTAGGGATGGGTGTACAGATGGTTGTACAGATGAGTGAACAGATGGTTGTACAGATGGGTGTACAGATGAGTGTACAGATGGGTGTACAGATGGGTGTACAGATGGGTGTACAGATGGGTGTAGAGATGAGTGTACAGATGGGTGTACAGATGGGTGTACAGATGAGTGTACAGATGAGTGTACAGTTGGGTGTACAGATGGGTGTACAGATGGGTGTACAGATGGGTGTACAGATGGGTGTACAGATGGGTGTAGAGATGGGTGTAGAGATGGGTGTAGAGATGGGTGTACAGATGAGTGTACAGATGGGTGTACAGATGGGTGTACAGATGGTTGTACAGATGAGTGTACAGATGAGTGTACAGATGAGTGTACAGATGGGTGTACAGATGAGTGTAGAGATGGGTGTACAGATGGGTGTACAGATGAGTGTACAGATGAGTGTACAGATGAGTGTACAGATGGGTGTAGAGATGGGTGTACAGATGGGTGTACAGATGAGTGTACAGATGGGTGTACAGATGGTTGTACAGATGAGTGTACAGATGGGTGTACAGATGGGTGTACAGATGGGTGTACAGATGGGTGTACAGATGGGTGTACAGAGGGGTGTACAGATGGGTGTACAGATGGGTGTACAGATGGGTGTACAGATGGGTGTACAGATGGATGTACAGATGGATGTACAGATGGGTGTACAGATGGGTGTACAGATGAGTGTACAGATGGTTGTACAGATGATTGTACAGATGGTTGTACAGATGAGTGTACAGATGGTTGTACAGATGGGTGTACAGATGGGTGTACAGATGGGTGTACAGATGGGTGTACAGATGGGTGTACAGATGGGTGTACAGATGGTTGTACAGATGAGTGTACAGATGGTTGTACAGATGGGTGTACAGATGGGTGTACAGATGGGTGCAGAGATGGGTGTACAGATGGGTGTACAGATGGTTGTACAGATGGGTGTACAGATGAGTGTACAGATGGGTGTACAGATGGGTGTACAGATGGGTGTACAGATGGGTGTACAGATGGCAGATTCTGGCTCAAAATATTCTTGTGCAGAGGATTGATGTGACATTTCCCGGGGGGAGAAATAGTTTTAGCCTTTGTTTTGTGCACTGCACCTGGTGATCTGTTTGTGTTACATTTCATCTAGCCTGTGTGTCAGGATAAACACAACGATCCTTGATCCTTGGCATTTTATAGGAACTGTAGAAAGACACATTCACATTCAATTCTGATTGCTACAAAAAAGCTAAACATTACCTTATGGCCTGTTGGTCTTGAAACCTCAGTCTTTCATAATTCCCTACCACTTGGGACAACTCGGACAACTTTGCCTCTAAGCTGGACACCCTCTCTTCACTCTGTTGGGACTGAGTTTGTAGACGGTGCTCTGCCTCAAGTGCTTTCTTCTGTTCCTTCTCAACCTGCTTCTGATAATCAGCCTGAGAACATCAGAAAAAATGAGTCATCTTCAGCACTGACCAATGAGTCCTGAAATTTTTATAATGAAATATTGATAATGGTTTAGTTTTTAAATTGGGGAAAAATACTAATTGGGTTTTTAATCAAATGTGTTACTTGACCCTACCGCCTCCGAGGCCCCCAGCCTAACTCTCCCCTATACCTGGGTTCCCTGGCATTAAAGAGAAAAAACGAACATACTGTAAAAAAAATTTTACTTCCATGCAAAGTAGTGCTTGGGATGGAATAAAACTTTGAAGAAATTGTAGAAAATATGTTTATCTTTTATTTGGTGCCAAGTTTGTACCTTTGTGCGCTGATCCACTTAGCAGAAAAAATATTTTTTTCACAATTCATGGATTTTCTGTATAAGACATTCTAGGATTTCACTTGTTGTATCTGGAATGGTTTTCTACACACACTACACATGTCATACACACAACTCACGACTATTATTAGCTCTAACATAGTGTTACTTGACCTAGAAATTATGACTAAAATTATGTGAAAATTATGAATTAGATACTGAAAAAATCAAAAGAATAAAACACATAAACCAAGTTCCACTTTCCTGTCAAGTGCTTGATTCATCAGACACTCGTCTTACATGGAATTTTCAAAAACATTTCACATAATAAACACACACAAATAATTCAAAACATTGGGGCAGCCATTTGCAATGACTTTTATTTAGGTTACACACCGATTGGTTAGTTATTTTTAGTACTCCTTAGGGTTTTCCACATGCTGACCCAAAAACCTAGAAAGAGGTAACTCGTTATATAGGTATTAAATAAATTACCTAATATTCTGTAACTCGAGACGGTAGGGTTAAGTGTATGTTTTTCATATGATATTAGTAGATTGGAAGTTCACCCAAATTAGCTGCCATTGTTTTGCAGGCAATAATTATTTATGTCGTGTAATAGGAGTTGGGAAATGAGAACATTAATGTAAATCAGGAGCAGTGGTGTATGGGTAAGAGAGGGTGGGGTAGCACTTAGGGGTCTACCGATATATCGGCTGGCCAATATATCGGCACCGATATCTGGATATCGGCAATATCGGTATCGGTAGCATGTAAAGGTCCCGATATTGACGTCACAGATATTTCATAATAAGTGACATTTTGACCCCCCCCCCAAAAAAAAACGGAAACAAAAAAACTATCATTTAGATTTACAATATCCCGACAAATTAATATATCGACCCCGATACCGGTATTGAAATAGTCAAAAGAGTTCTAGTATTAATATGTGCAGCCACGATACTGTGTGCCATGTGCTGTGATATTGTTTAGGTATCGGCCGATTTTCGTATACTTAAAATACTGTGTAAATAGTGCCGATGCCAAGTATACTGTAATTGGTCTAATAAATGTATAACATGTAAACATTATGTTCACGTAATTGCTCTAATACTAACAGCAAAGATGCACGCAGAATCGCAGATGTCTAAATCATATCGTTTCGTATGGAATAACAAAATGTACCGTGTGCAGACTTGCTGTCATTGGCAACCATTCGACCTTCAACCTCATTTTCACTTATTACTATTACTTTGTTCTGATTGTTTCATTCATAAAAGGTGCCCGTGTGCAAAAGCCATTAAACTAATGGTTAGAATTAATAATTATGAGTCAAGGTTGAAGTTTCAAAAGGACTTCCTAATTTTGCTTGTACATTTTTATAAAGGATTGTTCGTTTTGTTATGAGTCCTATGTAGGTCATGATCTGGAACTTGTAAACACATCGGAAACTTTGTTTCAGGGAGCAAAAAAATCGGTAATATCGGCAAAACTGGATATCGGTAGACCCCTTATTTATAAAATATAAATAATAAATAATTACGAGTGATAAATTTAAGAATGCCGTCATCAAATATGACCGCTGTTATTTTTTTCCTAACAAATACTCATATCGGCACTCATATCGGAAAAAAATATCGGTAATATCGGCAAAAATGCACATCGGTAGACCACTAATATTTTAAATAATTACGAGTGATAAATTTAAGAATGATGTCATCAAATATGACCGCTGTTATTTTTGTCCTAACAAATACTCATATCGGCACTCATGTCGGAAAAAAATATCGGTAATATCGGCAAAAATGCACATCGGTAGACCCCTAATATTTTAAATAAGTACGAGTGATAAATTTAAGAATGATGTCATCAAATATGTCCGCTGTTATTTTTGTCCTAACAAATACTCATATCGGCACTCATATTAGTCATATCGGAAAAAAATATCGGTAATATCGGCGAAAATGCATATCAGAAGTCCCCTAATATAAAAGATAAATAATTAGGAGTGATAAATTTAAGAATGATCTCATCAAATATGATCGCTGGTTTTTGTCCTAACAAATACCATATCGGCACTCAGATCGGAAAAAAATATCGGTAAAAATGCATATCGGTAGTCCCCTAATATAAAAGATAAATAATTACGAGTGATAAATTTAAGAATGACGTCATCAAATATTACCACTGGTTTTTGTCCGAACAAATACTCATATCGGTACTCATATCGGCAAAAAAAATATCGGTAATATCGGTATCGGCAATATCGGCAAAAAGGCATATCGGTAGACCCCTAGTAGCACTTACTGCGAATTTTATAGTATGTTATTTTAATGCACATTTTGTTGAGTGATGATCAAGTGTTGCACCCGCCAATAGTTTCGCATATTATCTCTGTTAAAATATATACCATTGCCACTTTGAAGTGAATCGTTTCAGACTACAAAGCTTAACTGCCAAACTCATAAGATATCATGTAAACATATACTGAGAGACAGTTCAAGAAATGAAAGCCTCAAATGAATTAGAACATTATTTGTTTACAAACTTTACTTGACCTTCATGCTGGCCATATCTTTCTGAAGTTCTATAACAAACGGGGAAGGCTGACTGGCCTTGACCTCTGCAGATTTCAGCCTGTCTCTTACTGTCTTCAGCTCATTTTGAAGCTGTTGGATCTGCCTTTCATAAACTTCAGACACCACTGGTGCATTCTGGGATCTCTGCTTGTTCTCTTTCATGATGAACTGGGCTTCCTCAAGCTTTTCATATTTTAACAAATTAATCATTTCAATTTTAACTGCATCTTGAAATTCAAAGGATTAAACATAAGACTGTTAACATAAGTAATTGATTGAAACATATTAGTTTCAAACAAAAATAATGTAATTTCTGTACAAGAGTTTATCCAAATAAAATTGTTGTTCTTTGCACCACTGAATTTTTAAATATTTTTTTTAAACATTCAACTACAATGTATTTCGTTATTATTTATTAACAAACTTGTCTATTTTTAAATTCAAGTCATTTTCAGAGCTTGAGAATAGCATACTGCCTAACGGTGTTTAAAATATGGAGGATAAATTTTATGTTCCTATTTCCTAACAGTGATGCCTTGCGAGTTCACATCATTTACTGACTTTAGTTTAATGACCAACCTGAGCTTCTAGAGCTTCTTTGTTGCTTCTCTCTTTGGCCAGAACTGTCTGCAGCTCTTTGAGCATGAGGGCATGATCTGTTTGTTCTCTTTCCCTTTCAAGCTGCTGGGTGCGAATGCGGCTTTTCAACTACATACAAAAGGAGAGTTTTATTAGACCATACGCCAAGGAAATATAATACATTAATTCGACCATAAGCCAATAAAATACTGTTGATTAATTTGTACATATTCAATAGAAAATATGATCAAATTTGGTTAATTTCTTTCGTGAGTGCCATTCATAAAACACATTCCATTTGAAAATTAATTTTAATATTTTCTGTCCAGAAATAGATCATATTTTAAAGGCACTTTTGCTTAAATATAAATGTGTTCATTAAAAACCTGTGTACTAGTATTAATTAGGCTGTGTAATTAAGTGCAGTCAACCAAATTTAAAAGATTCCACAGCCTGAAACATATTCAAAAATACATTTCAAAAATTGTGTAAATGTTTTTCTCACAATATTGGTGGGTTTTTTAAACCTCAATCATTTCTTTATTAAAAAATCTAGTTTTCCAAAACTCACATCGGACAACTGGAGTTCAAAGCCTTCTGCCTGTTTGGATGTTCTTTTTCTCTCATCTGCCAGCTGAGACTGTAGTTCTTCATTCTCATGCTAAATAATACAAATGTATAAATTAAACAAGCTCATATATGAAACCAATATGTTACAAATCGAAATATTTGATTCGATATGGAAAGCTTAAATCTCCACTAAAATACAATTTTTTCCTTTGTAATAGTTAAATGAAAGCATTAATCAGAAAATCTTACCCTTAAGTGTTTCCTTTCTGCTATAAAATTAGCTTCAATCTTGTTTTTCTCTTGTGTCAATGTTGTTAGCGAGGAACTCAGTGTCTTAATTTGTTCTCTTAAAGCTCCACATTCATCTTTTCCCTCCTTTACGAAGTTACAAAATTTAGTTAATCATAAGTTGAAAGCAAATGACATTCCTGTTCCATAATAAATAACTTTTTATTAATAAATTATTGTTAAAAAATTATTTATGCTATTTTGTTATTACTATTTAAAAATTTATTTTGAGAACAGTACTCATGAAGATTACATTTTTTATTGAATGAGAATATTAATGTCAACAAAAAAGTTTAATTTGTAAAATTAATTAGATTTTCTCAGTATTTTTTTCTTATTATTATATGCTAAACAAAGTTTAAGGTGCATAAGAATTGGTTCATAACAAATGCACTATTTAATTAATTTATCATTTTATTTTAAGAGCATAAATTATGGTTTCATTATTTGATGTATTAACTGGACTTGAATGTGATTATTTAATCTCTTAAATTTCCCCACACTGATTCCCTTTAGCATAGTTAAATCAAATGAAATGTTAGATGACCTGTTTGTTTGCACCAAGTGGATCAACATCTACTCCATTCTCATCATTGTTAGGCTTTGCTGCATTGTCATCAGTCAAATTAAGATTAGTGGCACTGCTTGAAGAACTTAATGCAGTAAAACTTGCTTCAAGGGCTTCTTTCTCCTTCACAATACTCTTGTAAGCAGCAACCACATCTAAGCACAAAAAGATATGCTAGAAGTTTTTGAGTAAACATTACTCTAAAGGAAAATTAAAACACAATTAAAAATGTTGTGTTTAAAAAACTTGAACCTTAGCCACGGGCAGTTGTTTTAACTGATAATCTAATTTCCAGTAACATAACTTAAACTTATTTTCTCTCTATTTTCAGAAAGTATTTATTTTTAATTTAAAAAAAACTTTCATACAGTAATATACAGTAATTATAAGGGGAGATTTTCTGACGAAAAAAAACTTTTGAGGGAAAAAAAATGAATGACCCCTTAGTTTAGATTTATACTGCTGTAGTTGATCTTTCTGTGAGTTGATTGTCTCAATGAGCTCTGCTCGTGAAAGTTTGTCCATGATATTTGAAATATGTTGAATGATCCAGTCTACATTCAACAATTGTTTTTAATACCTGTGAGGGAATAAAGGGTAGGGGAGAATTAATTAAAAGCTATCGCTGGCAATATAATTTTAACCTTTAAATATTTTGATTAAAGATTTGGATTTTCTTGTGTGGTGTATTAGATTTAAAATGTGTAAGTGCAATGATGAATTGTGAAGTATTTATTACTAGAAATACCTCAAATTTTCAAATTGTGATATACTGATTGATTGAATCTGAAATGATGGTAAAGACAACTTAATATAAAATTTTATTGGTCTCCGCCTTTTTGAAAAATATTTTAAAAAATTTATTTTCATGTTCCCTCTTGTCAGATGTGAATATTTACCAGTATTCAACCTTTTTTAAATTTGTTCTAACTTCTATGTTTTCTTTGGTAGATGGGTCCCATACAGAAGATATGCATATTCTAGTATTGGTCTTACCAAAGTAAGGTAGCATTTTAGAATTATGGTCTATTACATTTTTTTTTAAAGTTTCATTTTATAAAGCATAAGGTTTGGTTGGAATTTTTACTTATTTCATTAATATATGGACTCGATGACAGCAATAAACTTCAATAAACATTTTCTAGCAATAACATTAGTAACATAAATATAGTCATAGACTATACTACATTCTATAGGACCTAACTGCCTAATGAATTTATTCATTTATATAGGCGGCATTACTCCTCTATATATATAATTCACCAGAACAAGATTGAGTAGTGTGCAAACAAGCATGACAAATTACCCTTGCTGGGGTTGACCAATCACAGTTTGGTTGGCAAGCAAAGTGGTGCAGGGGGACAATGTCTTGGGACCAACAATGCTTTTTGTGTTCAGTTGCGTTGCTCCTTCTCAGAATAACATGTGTTTCATAGTGAAGTGCCTAACACCCCAACGGAAAACATTATTTTTTAAAATTTTCCAAAATGTTTATGTTTGTGCCCGTTCTTTTCCCCTTTTTTGCGAACATGGCTGACCCTCGCTAGGGTGGACAAATCACAGTTTATGGTTGGCAAGCTAGAGTGGTGCAAGGTTTGGGGGCATGTAGCTAACCACAGTACGCATGTCTAGAGACCAACAATGCATCGGCAGCCCCCCGACATATACTTGCGTTGTTCTGTGTTCTTCGCGCTATAGTTTATGTTCGTTCCTTCTCCCCTTTCTTTGCACTATCTATGAGCAAGTCTGCAGCGTATGCTATGCTGGGGTTCGTATCTAGTTATGTTTATATTTTATTAATATTATTAATACATGTATTTTACTATTACTATGAATATGAATTACTAACTCTATACTAATACTGGTAATCCCTTATTTCAGCGCATTTAAAATTTTTAGAACAAAATAAATAAAATAACTTACTTTTACCAATTTAAATACTTAAATCAGAAATAAAAAAAGTATTTAATGCTTTACAATTAGTTTTGCGTGTGTTTTGTTGAGTTTAAAGGGGTTTTTTTACTTAGAAAAAGGTTTTTAAAAGCAGACTTCCAACAACAACAATGGCGCCGTTAGTCACAGAAGATAGTGAAATATATAAATTTGTATTTCGTACAAATCGTAAAATAGTAATTTTATTTCAACAAAAAATAATGTTTTAATTTCAAAATAGATTTCATAACAATAATTAATGAAGTAAGTTTGAAAAAAATATTTTTTTGATGACTTGAAATATAAAATGCGCTGAAATAAGGGATTACCACTAATACTAATAGTAATAGTGATAGTAATAAGCAATAGGTTATATTATATAATATCAGACGATTACGGAGTGATTATTCGCACAGCTGTGGGAATATTATCCAGCGTTATTCACATAGCGACGCATGCGCATTGGTGTTTTATTGGGTAGTTGTAGTTATAATGTAAAAAAATGCCACTGATACATCAGCATTTCTAGATGAGTGGTTAGGACGACTCTACCTGTATTGTACGATAGGCGGATCAAATCCCTTGGCAGGCGCTTACTTTTTTAAAATTTTAAACCTTATATTATTGTTTGTATTACATATTCTATGAGCACTCAAGCAGGCTCAAAGTTCCATGAAACATTTTATTATTTTTCACCACGCCTGTACAGATGCTCCCTCTTATACTTATTGTATACAGTTTTATACCAAATTATAGTTTAGTCTAAATTACTGTTTTACAGTAAGGGAGCCATCCATAAATTACGTCAAGCTCCAGAGGGGGGGAGGGGGTGTAAGAAAGTGTGACAGTTTGTGACAGGGGGAGGGGGGTCTGGCCATGTGTGACATCACTGTGTTTTATATCAAATTTTAATTATTTTGTTAATAAAAAACAACATTTTTCTTCAAAAGTGTGACGTACTTTAGGGGGGGGGGTCCGAGATTTGTGACAGGGGGAGGGGGGAGTTACAAGTGGTTAAAAATAGTGTGATGCACTTTATGGATGGCCCCTAAGGCTTACTCCTACGCTTTTGCATGCTTCAGTTAACTTTACTTTAATGTCTTTTGGGAAGAAAAATAGTTAGCCTGCTATGAATTAGTAACGAGTTTGGACCAACTATAGTAAAATTCTGGTATGCGGGTCCGCTCAGGTTATTGTTAAAATTGTTATTGTTTTTAAAACATAACTATAACATTCCATTCACTTGAAAACTTGAAAGACGTTTAAAACGAGTCTTTAATTATTTTCATACCACCACACCAATAGATATCAATAAGCAACTTTATAGTTATATAAATAATTAGTAGTGATAGGAAAATTAGATATTACAAACATATAAATATATTTCATTATCGTACGGGGGGGGATGGCTAGAAAAACGTCAAGTCATTTTATGACTGACTTCAACAGATAGCAAAATGACCGGTACTAAGATTAGACGTAATAACTACATACTAACATACCAGTAATGGAATATTTTTCTCAAACTTAAAAGGTTAACACAAAGGGGTAAAAATAATTTATTATTAAAACTATTGGTAATAAATTAACTTTAAATGCCCCCATTCTTCTGGGAAATTATTTTGATAATCGTAATGAAATGAGTAGTGAATAATGACATAATGATGTCCATGTATTATGTATGGCCTATACTATACTGTCAGTATACTCAGCCTATTAATGCTATAGTTATAGTCAAGTTATAGGCTATAATATATATTATTAATAAGCCTATTTAAATTTAAAATTTACGAATTAAATACAATAGTCATAATTAGCTATTAATACTATTAGCCTAATGACATAAAGCCTATAGACTAGTATAGACTATAGATTAGTATGCTTTTAATTTTAATTCACTATAACTGTAACATTTTATTGACTGTGGGAATAACGCTAGACAATATTCCCACAGTCACAGCTGTGTGAATAACTGACGCTGGACAACTATTCCCACAGCTGTGTGAATACCGCTGGACAATATTCCCACAGCTGTGTGAATAACGCTTGCCATATAATATATATATTATATATATATATATATATATATAAATACCAGAACAGTCAGTATCACTCGTCACTTGTATCAGTCACAGTTCAGTGCCTCACTCTCACTCAGTTGACTCAAGTCTGAAGTTGAGTCAGAACTAGACTAAACTAACTAGTAAACAAAATCTAAACTCTAAACTAACACTACTATTACTACTAACAAAATATTTTTGAACCTACGTTAAATTTTATAATCAGTGGTAATCAATGTTTAATATTGCTTTAACAAATACTGTATTCTCTCTAGTGAGTTAATAAAATAATTAAACATTAAACATACATTGTTAGCATCGGTTTGTTTATTGTCATCATTTTTTTGTTAAGAAGAGTTGGGTCCCTTGTAAAGATAAAAAGAGAGTAACTAAAACTCCGAAAGATACCAAATGCCACCTTAACAGCAGGGGTCAGTTTAAAAACAAATTTTTGAAAGATTGTGACAACAAATAAATACATACTTGATAAAAAAATTAACTTCTTTTTTATTTGATAGAAATTTTGAACACAAGAGCATTCTAGTCTAGCATGCGAAAATATATAGTATAGAAGAAAGCAATTCGTTTGTGTATCTTGTATTTTAGCACTATAGTAGATTGTAGACTGTAGATTGCATTCATTCATACTCAATGGAAATAAATCTCGAAGATTGGAGTAGATGTACGGACCAACTGGGCAGATACTTGCGGACGCTATTGCAATGATCTGACCAATGATAGAGGACTTCGTCTCCTGGAATTTGCAAGATATAACAACCTCCTGCTAGCTAACACAATTGGCCAACATAAAAAATCCAGAAGATGGACTTGGCACAGCCCCGACGGGGAACATAGTAACCAGATAGATTACATACTGGTCAGAAAACGATTCAAATCGTGTATTAAAACAGCTAGAACTAGAAGTTTCCCTGGAGCAGATATCGGCAGTGACCATAATCTGGTGCTGATGACCTTCCATCGCCACCGGAAAAAGATTGCAAAACAAGGCAATCCACGTTTACGATTTGACCTGGACAAACTGAAAGACCCAGAAATCGCAGAAGTCTTCAGGGCAACCATTGGAGGAAAATGTGCTCCACTCACCACACTATATGAGTCAGAAACGGACATGGACATAGACCTAGTCACTTACACCTTCAATACCACAATAATTGAAGCAGCAAAAGAAGTACTTGGTAAGAAGCGAGCAATTAAAAGACCATGGGTCTCCTCTAATATTCTGGAACTATGCGATGAAAGAAGAAAACTTAAGAGCGTAAAGAATACTGCAGAAGGAGGACCCAGATACAGAGAAATCAATAAAAAGATCAGGAAAGATATGGTAAAAGCAAAAAAGGAATGGATAGAGCAACAATGCTCTGACATCGATGAAAATCTACTAAGGAACAATTCAAGAAAGGCTTACAAAATTGTTAACGACTTGACATCCACCAAACAAGGTCGTATCTCAACCATAGAAGATAAATCCGCAAAATGCATCACAGAAGAACAAGAAATTCTCAGAAGATGGACCGAATACTGTACCGAGCTGTACAATGAAAGACTCCAAATGCGATGCGTCAGTGCTCAACTGCCCAAAGTCAACTAACACTGACATGCATTCTATTCTCCACGACGAGGTGGAGCTGGCTGTACAAAAATTGAAGAAGGGGAAATCAGCTGGAGCGGACAACATTCCGGGTTAACTGATTCAAGCAGGAGGTGACCCCGTAATAAACATCCTAACCAACATGTGCAACACGATCTGGCAGACAGGAAAATGGCAAACCCCCTGGACGCAATCGCTGGTTATCACGCTCCCAAAAAAGGGTAATCTACAGATGTGTCAGAACTACCGTACAATCAGCCTGATTAGTCACCCCAGCAAAGTCATGCTTATGATCATATTGAACAGACTGAAACTACAAGCAGAGCAAATCATTTCAGAAGAGCAGGCGGGCTTCAGAGCAGGAAGAAGCACAACGGAGCAAATCTTTAACCTGCGAGTTCTCTGTGAAAAACATCTCCAACACCAGAGTGACCTCTATCATGTCTTTATAGACTTTAAAAAAGCGTTCGACAGAGTGTGGCATGCGACACTGTGGGGCAACTATGCACAAATTCAACATAAATGCAAACCTCATTGAGGTGATCAAGAACCTTTACAACAGAGCAACCAGCGCAGTACTCTTCAACAGCAAGATGGGAGATTGGTTCAAGACCACTGTTGGTGTCAGACAAGGATGTCTACTTTCCCCCATCCTCTTCAACCTCTTCCTTGAAAGGATCATGACAGATGTGCTAGAAGACCATGTCGGAACAGTCAGCATCGGAGGGAGAAGTATAACCAACCTACGCTTCGCCGATGACATTGACGGCCTAGCTGGTAGCGAGGACGAACTAAAAGAATTCCTCGCAAAGCTAGAGAAAATAACAAAGGCGTACGGCATGGAAATCAATGCAGAAAAGACCAAGGTCATGGCAAATAGTAAATTCACAAGTGAGATTCGGATAAACGGGCAAAAACTCGAAGAAGTTTCCACCTTCAAATATCTAGGGGCCATAATATCCGACGAAGGCTCAAAGCCAGAAATTCTTGCCAGAGTGGCCCAAACAATGGCAGCATTAAGTAAATTAAAGCCCATCTGGCAAAGTAAGAAGCTCTCCCTGAGAACAAAGATCCGGCTAATGCGCTCTCTGGCGATGTCGGTCTTTTTGTATGTTTATGAGGCTTGGACGCTCACTGCAGACCTCCAAAGAAGAATTAATGCGCTGGAGATGAGATGTTTCAGAAAAATATTGAACATCTCCTACACAGCGCACATCACAAACGAAGCGGTCCGCAACACAATATGTACTGTCATTGGCCCATACGAGGACCTACTCACATCAATTAAGAAGAGGAAACTACGGTGGTACGGACACGTGACAAGAACTGGAGGTCTCGCAAAAACTATATTGCAAGGCAAAGTCCAGGGAGGCAGGAAAAGAGACAGACAAAAGAAGAGATGGGAGGACGATATCAAAGAGTGGACCGGTCTGTCATTCAGCGACTCTCAAAGGGCTACATAGGACCGGGACAAATGGCGTGTGTTAGTGAGCAGTTCACGATGGTGCCTCAACGACGGGTTAAGGGATAGTTCAAATCTCAATCAACTAATTTATTATTTCAGAAGTTATGTTAAAATATATCTTAATTAACATTCATTATGGGAGCATAATTATGTTATCTTTTTTCATAAAGAAATAGAGTTGTTTTTTTAAAACGAATTGTGATCCTTCAATATTCAGATAGTACTTTTAGTCTTTGATTATGGATTCTTTTTCTATATATTGGTGTCTACTTGGGTTAAGTTTTATGTTTTTATACTTCTTATTGGTTGCATTTGTTTGCTAAGGAAAGCTTCTTGACAGAGAAGTAATTTTCTTGCTTCCTTTTCAATCTTACACATTTAACCTTTTTATTAACTTCCTTTCTACCAAACCTTATTACAGTCCCAACCCCTTATCTGTTTCTTCATCTATTTGGCTCTCTGCTCTTCTGATAAAAAATCAAACTTTACTTGGTCAATTATACTAGTCTTGAGTGCTGTATACCATACTTCTGGAATCTCCTTCTTCCTACCAAATTCTCAATATAAGGTCATGAATTGGGCTATCACTTTATTATTTCCTAGCTTTATCAGTTCTGTAATGACAAGGTTATTCCTTCGGTTTCATTTGTTTTCATGGAAAATATATTTTCTCTATGCTTACACAAGTGTGATCCAAATGCCTTAATTTTTTTTAAATACTAACATATTTAAAATGATTGAGTAATCAATAGAGTTCTGAATTTTTTTTTCTAGAATTAATTATTGTTTACCAGTTATGAAACTAGTTAACCTCATTCAGCAGCTCAAAAGTAAAAGTTAGGACTGATTGTTTAGCCCAGGGGTCGCCAGACCTTTAGTAACTGGGAGCCATTTTAAAGTATCAAAAAATAGTTGAGAGCCGCATTGAAGCACTATTAGTCATTAACCCTGGCTTGGAAATCTTCCAGTAATCCTTGCAACATATCTTTCAAAAATTGTTCGCGAGCGGCAATGTGAACACAGAAGAGCCGCATGGGGCTCGCGAGCCGCAGTTTGGCCACCATTGGTTTACCCTAAAATAATAGACCTAGGATGTTGTTAGCATCTTTGAACTGTTTGTAATATTTCTAGCTAAAACTAAAAGCTTTTTTTCCAAACTGGTTAAACACAGCACATAAAGACAAACAAAAAATATAACAAAAGAAATTATTTGTTTGATCAAATTTTTTTCCCCAATATACATAAATAAAATTTAAAATCAACAGCAGCATATAAAAAAAAACAGTACATATGAATATATTTTGAACTGTGTGATGATTTAAATCATTTAAGCTGTCAATATGAGATAAATATTGACATCAACTTAAGTTCAATTTTGTCCACCAATTAATAAAAAAAAAGAAATATTTCAGTAAGGCAGATTTTTTCTGAAGTGACTTGTTTATCATTTTCTAATTCATGATGGGATAGGCATTAAAAATCTTTATTTTCCTGTTCAAACAACAGCAAAAAATCTTAACTGGTAAGTGTTAATTAAATTTTAAGTGTGGCTAGCAAGAACATTGAAAAAATGATAAACTTCATCTTTGTCAATAACACCAACAACTGTATTGCATTCATTACACTTGACAGGGTTAAATGAATCATTGCAAGAAACTTGACTTGATGCTGATAAAGTATCTCCAGCCTCAGGCGATTTCTTCTTTTTTTTCTTCTTTGATTGCTCAGGGTACTCCAATGTTTCTGAGTGGTCAACCGTGCAGTTCATGACAAACATTGCTCTGTACTGGTGCTTGTAAGACTCGTGTCTTCAAAAAGAATATGAATACAATGATTACAAAGTTAAAAATACATAAAAAATATCTATGCATTATATGTAGGGTTAAGATTGATAAGCTAAAAATATTCATATAAGGAAGAAGATAGACCTAGCATCATGTTCACATTTTATAACTGTAATAAATCTAGTTAATAGCTCTTTTCCTGAAAAATCGGTCAATATCTTATCTTATCTTATCTGTTTACAGACGCTCCTTCTATACAGAAGATTATTGCGTCATACGCTATCATGTGTGTTTAGTCCTGCATTTTTATTAGAGATTTAAATGTTGATAAAGTGTTGGTTTTCCTGGATTCTTCAGGCAACCAATTCCACGCCCGAATTCCAGACGGGAAGAACGAAAATTTGTATGTGTTTGTTCTTGCATACGGAATAAGAAAGGTGTTTTTATCCTTATGTCTATCTGAGGGTTGTATTAAGTTATCTTTGTGTTGTATTTCTAAATTAGAATTAATTGCTTTATGTATGATTACTACTTTGCTTTTGGTTCTTCTATCCTCTAGTGTTTCAAGGTTTAATGATTTAACTAATGGTGTTATTCTTGTCAGTTTTGAATATTCTCCAGTAATGAATCTGGCAGCTCTTTTTTGAATTTGTTCTAGTTTATCAATGCTTTCTTTGGTGGATGGGATCCCATACAGAAGATGCATATTCTAGTACAGGTCTCACCAAAGTGAGGTAGCATTTTAGTTTTATATCTCTATTACATAATTTGTTAAAGTTTCTTTTTATAAAGCCTAAGGTTTTGTTTGATTTTTTAATAACTTCATTGACATGGGGATTCCATGATAGTTTCTCATTTATTAAGACTCCTAAGTATTTTGCATCTTTAGTTTGGGTCAGTTCTTTTCCATGAATGTAATATTTTGAATTTATTTGTTTCTTTTTCTTTGTTACTCTTAACAGTTGACACTTTTCTGGGTGGAAAGACATACTCCAGTTAGTTTCCCATTTTATCAATTCATCTAAGTCTTTTTGTAAAATTTTGCTATCTTGTTCTGATTTAATTGTTCTATAGATTATACAATCATCAGCAAATAACCTAACTTTTGTACCTGTTGAGATGTTGTTGGGTAAATCATTTATATAAATTAAAAAGAGTAAGGGACCTAGCACAGTTCCTTGTGGAACTCCTGAGTTAACCTTTATTGGTGCAGATTTAGATCCATTAATTATTACAATTTGCTCCCTGCCCAAAAGGAAGTCTTGGATCCAGTGATGTAAGGGACCTGAGATTCCAAAGTAGTTAAGTTTTTTAAGTAAACCAAGGTGGTGAACTTTGTCAAATGCTTTTGAGAAGGCAAGTAATATTGTGTCTATTTGATCATTATTGTCTAAGCCTTTTGATAATTCATCTATTAAACCTATTAATTGTGTTTCACATGATCTGTTTTTTCTAAAGCCGTGTTGATGTGGGCATAGAGCATTATATTTGTCTAGGTGGCTAACTATTTTACTATATATTATGTGTTCTAGTAATTTACAGGTGATACTAGTAAGTGATACAGGCCTGTAATTACCAGGGTCTGATTTATCCCCTTTCTTAAAGAGTGGAGTTACGTTAGCTAATTTCCAATCCTGGGGCACTTTACCCTGGTTTAGAGAGGCTTGAAAGAGAACTACAAGGATTGGGGACAGTTCATTGCTTAGTTCTTTTAATAACCTTGCAGACAACTCATCTGGGCCAGTGGCTTTGTTTATTTTTAAGTTTTTTAGGAGTGAATGTATACCTATCTCGTCTACAGTTATGTTGTCTATTTCTTCCATTTTATTTAAATTTATTAAAACTTCCTTGTCGCCTGAGGCAGAGAATGATGATGCAAAGTATGTGTTAAGGATATTAGCTTTAGTCTCCTTATCATTATAGGTTTTATCATTTGAGCCTTTTAGAGTGGCTATTCCTGTAGGTTCCATTTTTTTAGATTTGATAAAGGACCATAAGTTTTTATTGTTATCTTTAGAAATTAAATTGTTTATAATTTATACATTCATTTTGGAGGTTTCGACTAAGTTTTTTTGTCAAGTGTTTAATCTTTAAGTACTTTTTTGTGTATCCTTTTTGAATTGGTAGCCTTAAATTTCTTAAATAAGTTCTCTTTTTGTTTGCATAGCTTTTTTAATTTAAAATTGAACCAGCATTTGTTAATTTTATTTCATGTTAATTTTTTTGGAACATTCTCATCCATAATAGTTTTTAGATTAGTTTTTATATCTTTCCAAATTTCTTCTACTGGGCTATTTGTATTAAATTTTCATAGGAAATTTTGTTGAAAGTTAGCCGCTGTAGGTGTAGTTTTATGGAATTACATTTATTCCAAAGATATATTATTCTTCTAGGTAACTTATTAATTTTAGTTTTTATTGTATTGGTGACCCTAACAATATCATGGTCGGACAGTCCAGGAATTATTTTATAGTCTAACACTAGTCCTGGTCTATTTGTTAGGAATAAATCTAGTGTTTTATTTTTCCTTGTTGTTTTTTTTACTATCTGTTCTAGGTTTAAGTTGTTTATAGTGTTTATAAAGTGTTCGTTAATATCTTTATTTGTTTGATGGTTATCAATTGTATAGTTTTTCCAATTCATATCTGGAAGGTTGAAGTCCCCCATAATCCAAATTGCAGAGTTTTTATGATTTTCTTTAATGAAATTTAATTTACTACAAAGATTTTTCATGTATTCTAGGTTAGTATTCGGTGGTCTATATATACTGCCTACAATAAGTGGTGTTGAGTTTGGTGTAACTATTTTACAAAAAACAGACTCTATATTAAAATTTGATTGTGTAGTAATTTCTTCAGCTATTATATTTGATTTGATTGCAATATATATATTGTTTTAAAATTATTTTTTGAAACCATATTAAGGATATAGGGTCATGAAGTTATTTACTACAATTGTTTAAAGACATAAAATGAATCTGAAAATCTTTTATAAACAATATTTAATTTAACTTATATGGTGCATTTTTATTAAGTTGTAACCCCTCAGAAAAAATTAATAAAAAACAATAATAGTAAAAAAATCTAATTAAACCCCTATTTCTATTTATGAAATGTCAAATATTGTTTCCGTGATCTCTTCATTGGAATATCAATCAGTTTAGTGTACTTAACTAAAATCTTTTTTATTCTTTTAAGTAAAAGCTTTGCTGCGCATTTAAAATGGGAAGGGCATAGAGATACAAATACTGGAGGAATTCCAAAAAATTTAAACAATCAGTGTAAAAATAATGTTAACTTCTTTCTTTTCCTACCATATTTCCTAAGTTGTATTACATTACCTAAGAAAATGACACCAAAGAAGACCTTAGAAAACATGAATAGATGTATTGGATGAAGCTGAGCAAACTAAAAACACTACCTAGAGACTGTCAAATGACAAGCTCTGACATAAGCCTTATTTTCTTCAATGATAAATAGTGACATTTCTTAAAGAAAAGGGTACTTTGAAAAAGGAACAGTAAGAAAAGTTAGCAGGAAAACTGACTCACCTCTGACAGTCTAAACAGAGAGTGGTCATACAAGCTGGGCAGTCAAGCAAGGCATCACTGTTAGGTGCTTTAGACTTCTTCCCTCGTCGGCTTCCATGTTGACTATGATCACGTTGTCTATCCACCCATTCCTGATCCTCATCGTCCATATTTGGGTCATACAATAGATCATCATTTGATATTATAGCGTGTTTTTTTCTCTCTGTAAAAATTAATTTTTAATTAAATATTGGATATAAAATAAATAAAAGATGTAGTAGGTACATAATTTTTTGTTACAAGTACCAGTAAATGCTTTTAGAATAATTTTACTATTAAAGCTGAGAATGTTATTGTATGGTAATACTTTCATAAACACTGGTTTTCAAGTTTAATAAACTGTTATTCAATCTTAATAAAAAAAGGTATGATGGCATTCAGCTCACTGACTTGATGATTTTGTTTCTGTAATATCTTCTTCATCTGAGTCAAAGTAAACCTCATCATAAGACTCTGTTTCAGGTAAGGGCTTCAATACTGGGTTATTAGACAGCAATGCTGGAATAGATCCTGAGATCTTTAGTGAATCTTTGACTTCAACTTCTTGTTTGCCTTGCATAAATAAATCAAAAATATATAATAAAAAGTGTTTAAAAGAAAACATGTACATGTAAAAAAAATTTCATTTTGAATTTTTAAATCCCTTATATTAACTTTACAGCCGTCTGTCATTCGTCGTCGGGCGGAAAAATAAAAGTAAAAAATTACCCACTTCGCGTGATGACATCGAAATGAAATTTGGCACATAGACTCGTGTCACCTAACAATGCATCGTATCAAAATCGATCGAACGTACCATAATTAAATTAATGCATTTTTAGTTTATCTATATAAAACTATATTTAGCGGTCGCTATTGTTTACATTTTACAGGTCACTTGACTTCACGCCAGCCATCGGTGACCACATCTCGTGTTTTAACCAGGGGGAATTCACTCAGTTTCAGGCTGTAAATGTTTGTCGCGTTGGAACATAATCAATACTTTAAGTTCTGTCTCATATATAAGGGATTTATAGTAAAAAAAATTGTTTTTACGGGGGTTTTTTATTAAAATTTTTACAACAAACCTGCACCACCATGAATCTTTAAAACTCTACCTTTCAAAAACATATTTATTTATTATAATAAGCCCTTACATCGTGATTCTTCAAGCATCTTTACATGCTTATTAAGCTCTGCATTCATTTCTCTTTCAAATTCATCTTCACTTGATGACTTTGATTCATGTTTCCCACTTGTATTTCCTCTACTTTGCTGTTGTTTCTTGTGAAAATGTTGAAGCTTTCGCTTTTGCTCTGGGGTGCCATTCAAAATAATATTGATTTCATCTTCAGAGCTACATAAATAGAAAAAATTAAAAATCACAAAATTTCAATGTAATTGTTTTACACAAGCACTGATATGGTTAGATGTATTATATTTTTTATAGTGCGCATGCCCGACCATTGCCTCCCCAAGAGACTCTTCTATGGTGAGCTTACTGAAGGGCATAGAGCATGCGGAGGTCCACAAAAGCGCTACAAGGATGCACTTAAAACTGCTCTATAGGCCTTTGACATTAGACATGACTCCTGGGAGGCTGCAGCCAGTGACCGAGGCCGCTGGCTCTCTATGATACAGAATGGCGCAGCTGTCTGTGAGGCAACAGGCTGCCAAGACCAAACGTCAAGCCAGGAAGGACCATATCCGAAACCCTCCTGAATGGATCCCATCCATCTCTTGTCCGACATGCGGACGCATATTTCCTGCTAGAATAGGATTAATAAGCCACCAGAGGACACACGTGATGGCCTAGCACAGGACAAATATGATTAGAGTGGTCATTGTCGACTACAACGTACGAACAACAACAACAACATATTTTTTATGCTTACAAATTTTTATCACCAGCAATATTACTGAAATTAATGTCCTTAAGATCCAAAAATAGCCCTTATCAAGCTACATGTCTTGTGTTCAGTCTTTTTTTTTCAGGCTTGCATAATTGATTTCTTTTCTTCTTCTTCTTCTTCTTCGTTCTCAATTTGAGTATTGCGTGCCGACGAGTTTTGCGCCAATTGGCCCGTGGTCTCCGACTTCAGCCTGCTGTTTTATCTGGATGTGCTTCCATAGCCTTTGGTCAGCCAAGACCATCTGCAAGGCAGCAGTTGATTTTGGCAAGTGATGCAGCGTTCACATGCCACGGCTATAAGGGTTCCACGCATTACCCAGCCGCCTTTTATTTTCCCTAACTATGCGTTAGGTACCCACTCGAAGCTGGGTGGACTCGGGGACGCCCTAGGCCCCGGGAACAAATCCATGGCTTCCCATGGATTCGAACCCGTGACCATCGGTACGCCAGTCGAGCGCGCTGCCACTCGACCACCGTATCCCCGATTTCTTTTCAAATCTGGCTTCTGCTTATTTTCATACGCATTTACAATTGGTTCAACAAATCAATGCAAAGCAAATTTATTTAGCCAAAATTGCGTGACGTCATTTATGGATGGCCCCTTAAAATATTATTGTTACTTTTTAAATTATAATTTTGATAATTTTGGTACTGGCCTGGTAAGACTAAGATTTCGAAAAAGTTTATCATTATCTGGAATTGGAGCATGGAATAGATCATCTTCACAAACCAGGAAAACCAACACAATTTTATACACTGAATCAAAACTGAAAACTCTCGAGTAATTTGGGGCTAGTAAAAGTGAAACTGCAAGACTGGACATAAAATTAAGCCAGAGGGACCTATATAATTGTAAGCCTAATATTTTTTCTAATAAATAATACTATTTTAACTATTAATAGCAGGATATTCTGTCTTATTGAACCTTTCTGATTATGATCGTTTACATCATTATCATTCATTAGAATTATAACTTATAAAGAAGTCATAAGTGACGGTATACAATAATAATAATTATAAATACAATGTAATAAATATACTTATACTGTCTTATACTATAACTTACACTTATACTCTTAAGACTCTTAATATAATATAATTGTATTGTAATACTACTACTATTTACTACTAGTAAAATGTAATTAATACTAATAACTAATTAAATAATTTAGATTTCATAGTAGTACTGAACTGATAGTGAAGTAGTAAATAATATATTATTGCTAGCATACCCGTTGCAACTATTTAACAAGAAATGAAATTCGGGGACATGGTTAAGATTATGTTAAATTTACATAGTGTCATCTGTATAAATATATTGTTAAAAATGAATGTATCTCTGATAGTCCTTTAGACCAGTGCTTCTCAAACTTTTTAGTATGGCGGACCGGCAGTAATTTTTTCCATTGCAACGGGGACCAGTGCTCTATTTTACCTTCACTGACAATTTTTTCTGTCCTTTTTTTAGAACTTCTGCGGACCGGCGGCGGATGGCCCGCGGACCGGCAACCACTTTGAGAAGCACTGCTTTAGACCTTAACACACCTTTCATTGTAAGGAAATCTTTGTGTACACTTTCGCAAAGGAAACTGGCAAACTTTCTGTTACAATTACGTATCAATAGTGGCATGGGATCCAAACTGTCTTTTTTTTAATGTGAGGTATTTAAACTTACAAAAAATGTATTAAGCTTTATAGTATTTTAATATTGACTATCAAGTTGTTTTACACCAAGTTTGGTCAAGATACACCCATTTACCAGTTGTTAACCCTTAAAAATTTTTATATAGCTTATATAAGCAAAAACGACATTAAGAGAAAAATCGGTACAACAAATTAACTTTAAAATACCTGTTTATTTCAATCTGTATCATAATAGATATGTGTTGTTAATATTTTTCAAGACCGTGTAAAATCGTAATGATAATAACGTCTTTAATGCTTGCAGAAAAAAAGATATTGGGCCCCTGACCCAGAAGGAATGGACATTAGAAGTTCAATGCCCCATGGTACTTTAATATGGGCTATTAAGTTTGTATGTATCAAGTTAGGTCAAGATCCATTCATTTTCCAAGTAGCTAACGCTTAAACCAATTTTTATACAGTATATAGCTCATATAAGAAAGATATTATATATAATTGGGCCCCCGCCCCGAAGGAATGGACATTAGGAGTTCAATGCCCCATGGTACTTTAATATGGGCTATCAAGTTTGTATGTACCAAGTTTGGTCAAGATCCATTCATTTTCCAAGTAGCTAACGCCAATGCTTAAACTAAATTTTATATAGCTCATATAAGTAAAAAAAACATTTTGAGCCCCCCAATGATTGTCAATGTTCAACATTTTTTTTAAAACTAACCATTCCAGAAGCATACTCAACAATGTCCTTAAGTTTCATGGTGATCGGATGAATGGTTTAGTCAGCTATAAAGGACAAACATACATACTTTGATTTATATATATAATACTAGGTTGTGCTGCGTCCCCGTGGCGGCTGTGGTGCCCACTTTTTTTAAGGCGCCTTGCACTTGCAGATAAACAAAATGGACGTATCATGACCAGATTATGTATTATATAGAGCCGAAAAAATGCCTTAGACATTTTTAAAAATCACAAATTAGAGCTGTAATAGCTGAAATACAACATATAATAATGCATTTAATAAATTAAAAACGTAAGTTCTCCAGAGAAAATTAAATTTCGATGTGAAATAATATGTGTAAAATCTGCAGGATTACCACATATATAATATAAATATAATATAAGGCTGGTTATAGTTATAGCGGCCAAGATGGCTGCCGACGTTAGTGACGTCACTTTGACGCTTTCGTCTTGCTACCCCAGTTCACTCCCCTTAAGAAATTCTAAGGGTGGTGTCCCCTTACCTGCCCTGCAATTACCGAGTGATTTATGGGTTTGTGTTCTTGCGCCAATAGTGACAACTGACTACTGCCAAATCAGGGGTGGGGTTTGGGGAGGAGGGATCCTCCTCCCCTAATTAATTAAACTTATTCAAATTAAGACAATTAAAAATGAAAAAATGGAACAAGGGGGAGGGGTAAAGAGGGAGGGGATCTCCACTCCCCTTTTTTGCGCTTAATATTACGGAAAAATGCGGAACTATATAATATGCAGACTGCAGACTTGACAATAAGGTGCCGCGGCCTAGCCCGGGAAGATGTGACTTAAGTGCCTTAGGCATTCTTTTTGATTTTGTGCAGGATTTGTGTGAATTTTTCAAAATGAAATGTGAATTTTCCAAATTGGAAGGTGTTAAGGTTAGATTTAGTTTTATAATTTTTATTTGTGAATTTAGGGTTAGGGTTAGGTATAGAATTTTCATAGTTGAATTTTCCAAAATGAAAGGCTTTAAGTTTAAGGGTTAGGTTTAGTTGTAGTGCTTCAGATGCAGAAACCGTGAGTAACATTTTTCGCTTTTTTACAAAATCGGCATGTTGCTAAATAAGCTAAAATTTAAGAATCTCCAACCCCCCTCTTTATACATTGATCCCTTTTCCAAAATTAAAATATGAGCGAAAACAATGAGTCATAGTCATATAATATTTTTTTACAGTGCATCTTTAATTTGCACACCTTTTGATGCATTGTCATTGGTGCAGTAAATTGGTTTCCCCTGCTTTCTAAAATTAGTAGCTTAAGGACTGACAGACACTACTTGCGACACTTGCGTGACAATTGCAAATTATATTGTTTAATTATATATATATAATATATAAATAAAGTAAAGTAGTAGTAGTAAAGTAAAATTAAAATAGTAAAATAAAACTAGCCTTGCTCCATCTTCATCTGAAAAACTTTCATCGTCTTCATCTTCAAATAAATCATAACCCTTCTCTCTTGCGTAAATTGACATCTTATAAACCTTTTAAGCACTAAAAATTTTAAGTTACATAAGAAATTATTTTATTTAGGCCTACTAATCCTACTGAGTCCAAGCTAATCATTCACTTCAAGTTACACTTTAGTGACTTTAGTAAGGTTTTCGTGCTTATTTTCGTTCAGATTTTTAACAAATTTGATCGTTAAGTCTACTTGCCGATAGAAAAATTCTGAAATATAGACGATAAGACAGAAACACTCCTATTTTGCAACAATAAATCACGCAGTACTTTGTCTCTTCCTAATTCTATTCAGGTGGCTAGTTCTGATATACTGTTCAAAACATCGACTAGGAATCTTGGCTACATTATTTCTGACAACATGTCTACCAACAACTTCATCAATCACATCTGTCGCTCTGCCTACACCGACATTTGTCAGATCAGCTCATTCCGTCATTACTTAACAGTTAGTGCAACAAAAACTCTAGTCTGTGCTCTTGTTCTAGCTCGCATTGATTATTGCAATTCTCTTCTGTCAGGTGCGCCAAAACAATGCATTGAAAAACTACAGAAAGTTCAAAATTCAGCTGCCAGACTAGTTCTTAAGGCAAAAAAAACATGGCCATGTTACTCCGCTACTTTACTCACACTTCATTGGCTACCTATACAAGCTCGCATTGATTACAAACTAGCTGTTCTCTGTCACAACTTCTTTTCTGACTCATCTCCTTCCTATCTTACTGAACTTCTGTCGGTCTACTCACCCAGTCGTCAGCTACGCTCTTCTGCAGACACATGTATTCTCTGTGTTCCTAAGACACGAACTTAAACTTTTGGCGAAAGTTCATTCTCTTTTTGTGGAGCCAAACAATGGAATTCTCCACCATTACACATCCGTAGTATTCCAACTACCAAGTCCTTCAAGACAGCACTTAAGACGCATCTTTTCAAAATGTATTTACAAAATTAATGAAACAACATTTGTTTTTAATGATTAGCGTAGCTTATGTGTAATGTACTGTCCTTAATGTTGTTATTATGGGATGAATGGTTATTTAATTATATATGTATGTTATGATCTCCATGTAAAGCGCTGTGAGACCGGTTCCTTACTGGGATACACTATGATACAGCGTTATATAAATTATCAATTATTATTATTATAATTAATATATTGAATATATTGTTTCAAAAAAAGAATAAACATGAAATTTAATCTTATCATGGTTTTTTTCAAATGAATTTAAGTGTTGCTAACTGCTAAGCTTTCCATTAAGCATAAGTTATTCAAAGATACACTTTTTATTTTAAAAGAGCTTTACCAATTTTTGGGGGATCAAAGTCATTAGGTAAGCTGCGTTACTTAGACTCAGTAAAAACAGAGGAAATCCTTCCATTTAAAAATAGACGAACCAATGAACGCAAAGCTTAGATCGACATAGGAAAGGGTGCTGTCAGTCACGCAGAAAATTTCCTGGCTGTGAAGTAGTAGAAAGTTGGTGAGTTGTTTTCACTCTCATCAAAATGGGATAGTAATTTCTAAAATATTCAAACATGGATAACTCAAGACCAGCAAGAAAAATTCTCCGCTCTCCATCTGTGAAGAGGAAAAGCAAAGCTTTACCAGTAAACCAAAGGGTTAGTCATATCAATAAAATTCAATTCAAATCTTAATCACACTATTACTATTACTATTGTTTAGTTACTGTTTTTTAACACTTATAAATTATCAACAGTGAGTTACTAGTGAGTCAGTGACTGTTTTAGGGGCCGTCCATAAAGTACGTCAAGCTCCAGAGGGGGGGGGGAGGGGGTGTAAGAAAGTGTGACATGGGGAGGGGGGGGGTCCGGCCATGTGTGACGTCACGCTGTTTTATATTAAATTTTGATTATTTTGTTAATAAAAAACAACATTTTTGTTCGAAAGTGTGACTTACTTTAGGGGGGGGGGTTCCGAGAGTTGTGACAGGGTGGGGGGGGGGATAAAAGTGGTCTAAAATAGCGAGACGTACTTTATGGACGGCCCCTTTAGCCTTAAGTATTTTGATTTTTTTCATGAGACTTAGACTTAGGCCTACCTTCAATCTCATTCTCATACTCTCATGTCATATATATTTCATGGCTCATATCATTGAATTCTCTAATATTATTAGTATTAGGATTAAAGTTAAAGTCACTTATTCACTTATAATTTAGGGCTGTTATCGATTAATTTAAATTTAATCGTTAACTTTTGAAAAATTATCGATTAATCGATAATTTCGATTAAAGCCAAAAATACAAATTTATGACGTCATTAAACTGAACATTTCTCACGGACATTGAAAATTAAGAATATTTTGAACTAAATTTTATGACAATGTGTTGATACTTGATCGGATGTTTGTGCTGAAGGTGTTACGTCAGCGATGTATTTGATCCTTTAAAAGAGAATTATTTATGTCAGTGAACACAGTAAACATTTTTCACCATCTTCGACTTTGCCTGCCATACGCAGTTAGCTTAAAAACAAAATTTTTGCTCAACTTTCTAGTTATATGTTTAAATTTAACTGCGCTGATGCTGTCAGCCATTTTTTAGTTGACGTCTGCCGGTCCACATAAATTAATAAAATAAATTATAATATCACGTGGGAGAAGTTTGTACGTAAAAAAATATATAAATTATTATTAATAATTAATTATTATTAATAAAAAATTTTTTAAATATTAAAAATATTTTCTTTAATTTTAATCGAATTTTTATCAATTAAAATAATTTTAATCGATAAAACATTTTAACGATTAATCGAGAAATTAATCCTTAATTGCCGCAGCCTTATTATAATTATAAGTTATTTTACTTGTAAGTTTAAGTTAAATTCTCATTCGAATAGAGTTAGAGCTAAGTTAGTTTCAGCTAATCAGCTAAGTCTAATTTTAATTTAATATATAATATAGTATGGTGGTATACTTTATAGTCATTATCATAGTTCATAGTATAGTATTTTATACTAATTAGGTAATCCTGCAAATTTTACACGTATATTATTTCACAGCGAAATTTAATTTTCTCGTGAGAACTTAATTTTTTAATTTATTAAATGCATTAAATGCCTTAGAAATTAAAAAGACTAAAAAATTAGCACTGTAATTGCTGAAATACAACATATAATAGTGCATTTAATAAATTAAAAACGTAAGTTCTCACAAGAAAATTAAATTTCGCTGTGAAATAATATACGCGTAAAATCTGCAGGATTACCTTATACTAAGTATAAAAATAAAAACAGTATAGTCTACCTAAAAATAATAGTTGTTTAAAGAGCCACTAACATGAGTTTTGAAAACAAAATGATATAATAATATTTGCGCATGGAACTGGAGAGCCGCAACTTGACTTCGAAAGAGCGCAGGTGAAAGCTGCAGGTTGTTGACCCCTGCTCTATACCATAACTCTACTGTATTCACTATACTAATACCATGCCAATGATGGTTGATGATGGCCAGATATATGTTTTCAACTTGGTGCTGTGGTTGATGAGCAGCATGCGTGCTCGGCTTGTGTACCGAGGTTAACTGGTTCAAATTGGCAGTGATTTATTGTGCCTTGACTAACCTAATTTTAAAAAAATAAAGTGCATTCAATTTCTCATCTACATGTACAAAGTAAATCGCACATTCAAGTAAATTTCAGTGTCTTGCTTAACGACAACTAACCTATAATTTTTATTGAATCCTTATCGTTATCATCTGTTATAAATGTTATAGATTTGTTGCTAAATTTAGCCAGTTCCAGTTATTGTGCTTCTCTTCCCAACAAATTAACCACAGACCACAAATAAATAATTGTTCAAACCTAGGCCTACTTTCTTTTAGCCTTAGAGTCAGATAAAATAATGACAAATAATAATATTTTATATGCAGGACAGGACTTAATACTTTACACAGCTGTTTGTATGTTTTTTTCTTTTGGTCTTTTAAACTATGTTTCTGTTACAACTTTCACAATACTTTTTTTACTTGGTATAATTTATAAAAACTTAAAATGGGTCCATACACTAATTACCCTTTCTAGGGCTATAGTTATTGAACTGTATAATTTAAATTTTAATTTTTGAATGTTTTTCACCCCTCCTAGAACTATAAAGTTGCAATGCAGATAAAAATCATTTGCCTACTCTTTTATTTTGGCCATATTCATTGTTGGCAAAAGAAAAGTAGGCTATACTTGTATATTTATTTTGTTCATCCTTTAGTCTTATGGAACTTCTATTTAGGTGCAGCTACAGAGAGTGCTTGGAGTAACAGTTTCATCTAATGCTGGCCTTTCATGTGACTCTAATAATGGGACTATTGCTTATCCTGCTGGGTAAGTTTAACAACTTATGTCCAAAACGTTCAATGGTGTTATGTACCTTTATGTTTCAAAAACATTTTGGGAGATTATTTTGGTTTTGCTACACAAGAGATGTATATCTTGGCATATGATAAGTAATTGTATTTCTAAAAGATACATATTTTTTTGCAGTAACAAACACATGAAGCAGATTGATTTATGTAAGGTGACCAGATTTTCCGGGGGGCAAAGCGGGACGGGGCCCCACGGACGGCCGGGGGGGGGTCCCCCAGGCTACGGCGGATTAAAGGGGGGGGGGTGAACGGGCTAAAGCCGGGGGCCCCCGATGATTTAAAGTTGAAAAAAATATATTATGAATTAGAAGTTGCATAGGACAACAAAGACTGAGTCATCACCATCGTTCCCTTTAAGCTGCGCGGTTGCGCAGCCGCGCAGATATCTGAACAACGCCGCGCAGCAATTTCACATTACCACGCAGCAAATTTTATAAAATATTGCACAACAAATGGATGCTGGGAAACTTTGCACACCATTTTTTTTTACTTTGCACATGGACCAACGAACCTTAGGGGGAACATTGGTCATCATTCTCTCTAATGAGCATTGAAAAGGAAATCGTAAGCTCACTTAATTTTACTGACTTGATTAAAAATCTCGCCATGAGAAAAGTTCGCAAACGAAGTTTCTATAGATTGAAATAAATAATAATAATATTTTAATTAAGTGTGGATTCGTGTAACTTTATATTAATTTAATTGACTTCTATTTAATTTTTTGTCTTATTACACCCTGCATTACAAGTTACACAGTCTTATATTAGCTGCTAGTGATCATTTTATTTAAAATTACGCTTCCTGGACAGGGCCCCAATTTGAATTGCAGCCAGGGGCCCCGAGCAGTCTTAATCCGTCCCTGCCCCCATGTTTCTGGATTAAGAAATCGGGACGTATGGTCACTTTAGCGGGACATGAAGTCTGAAATAGGGACGTCTGGTCACCTTACGTATCGACATCGCCGACAAGTCACGGGAAAGCCGTATCAAGGAGTAAAATGTAAATAACCACAGAAATCGACGCACCAACTGGCTTAGCTAATATAAAACAGCAATTTAAATTTATTTTGAAAAAGCACTGTTTTAAATATTTAATGAAATTTAAGAAAATATTAATTCATTCTTACCCAAAATCACAATAAAGCTAATTGTATTTATTTTACGAAATAACGTATTGAAAAAAGCGGGACAGACGGGCGTCCCGCCGGGACGACAAGTGAGGGTCAGCGGGACATGGGGTCTGAAATCGGGACTGTCCCGCCTAAATCGGGACGTCTGGTCACCTTAATTTATGGAATATTGAGATTATTATTATAACTATTGCAATTTTTATAATTAAAGTTATGTGGTCATCATCTTTTCTACTGTATCATACTGATTCTTAAAGTCACCTAGAATACAGAGTACTTGGCTCATCAATATCCTTAACCTCTTTGTGACAAGTCATTAGTTTTAATATTTACCCATAATGATTGTGTGCCCTATAAAAAGAAATAAATTTAATAGATCTGTGAAATAATCTTTCCTATAGAACTCTACTTCCATCTTTCAGGGTGTTACCTGTTTTACATACTTTATTTTTATGTACATGTATATTTTTTGTTGTAATGTTCAAAAGAAATGGTATTTTTCATAACTGAAACCAAAAAAGGTTATAATAGTTTCCAAATGAGAATCTTTCTCATTTACAGAAATCAAATAATGTGTGCTGAATAGTTAGTTTTGAAGCTCCTGTATATAGGACCAACACCAATTTTAAGAATTTTCAATGTTCAATCTTATTTAGATTTAGAGCTGCATTTATTCCAAATTTGCCTATATGTAGTTTGTTAAAATCCCCGGCCCATAAATTTACGCAGCTGATAAACATGCCACCTGACCAGATTTTTGTCTAAACTTAGTCAAAATAAATTTTGTAATTATTCCTCTCCCTGACTTAACCATATGTGTGAAATTGGGTGTAGTTTTCAAGACTCCCTTAAACTGGAATTTGTTGTCTCTTACTAAGATATCTTCTGTCTTTCACTACAGTCAGGGTAGGGTTGCCAGACGTCCGGCAAAAGGAGGACATGTCCTCCTTTTCAGCTCAATGTGCTCTGTCGGCAGGCAAAGATAAATTCGTTAAAAATGTCCAGCTTTTCTTACATTTCAAAATATAATTTTTATGTATTGTTGTTACAACTATTACATCATATGTTTACTTTTAAAAAAACAAGATAATGGCTTTTTGTTTTAAACAAAAAACTTACAAACCTAGACAAGCACGAATAAACCTAGATCTAGGTTGAAAAATATTGCAGTCATTGAAAGAGAACCAACATCAATATTGGAGGTTATGAGCCGTCTTCACACAACCTTGGAAGTTTTGAAAAATTGATTTGAGGAGACATTTATTTCACTGAAAGTCAGGGAGATGTTTCCAAGACTTAAGGAAAGTGGTCGAGAAGAAGAGTATACACATTTTATGGCAAATGTGAAGTTGGTGTATGCAGCATAAAATACAAAATACACAAACAAATTGTGCAATGAAAACAATAAATTTGAGCTTTATTTTTAGACTGATACGACAGTAAACGTTTCGGCTAATGCCTTCATCAGTACAACATAAAATACATTCTTACAATACTTACATAAGTAATAATAATATTCTTACAACATATTTTATTTTAAAATTTTATTATGAGGATGAAAAGTTAAAATAAATCTCTGGATTCCTTGGTTTTACCCAATGAAGATCATTTACTATTTACAATGGACGTTTCTTCATTGTACACGTCTATTCCTCATGCCGATGGCCTCTCTGCAATCTCATTTTGTAAAAAAACTTTTTACAACCCAAGGACAAACGATCCTATTATTTGTAATAACGAAATTGTTAAGGAGACCATTGAAGAACTTATAGATTGTGGTCAATTACCATCCTCTGCAAAAAATTTACGTATTTATGACAGTGATCTTGGTAAACCATGTTTATACTTATTACCAAAAATACACAAGCTGGGAAACCCTGGAAGACCAATTGTCTCCGCCTGCTCTTGTCCTACTGAATTAATTTCAGATTTTTTGGATACTGTTTTTCAACCTATTGTTGCTAATTTACCATCTTTCATTAAGGACACTAGCCATATGTTAAAATCTCTGGATTCCTTGGTTTTACCCAATGAAGATCATTTACTATTTACAATGGACGTTTCTTCATTGTACACGTCTATTCCTCATGCCGATGGCCTCTCTGCAATCTCATTTTTTCTCAACAAGAAGGCAAATCTCAAGATCCCCGCAAGTGCCATACTACGATTAACTGAGCTGGTCCTAAATTTAAACTCGTTTGAGTTTAACGGACAGTTTTTTGATCAAATTAGTGGAGTTGCTATGGGAACGAAAATGGGACCAAGTTATGCATGCATATTTATGGGCCATTTGGAACACCTATGGAGTGAAAATTACAAAGGTATCTCTCCAGAGTACTACAGGAGATACATTGACGATTGTATAGGAATAACAAAAATGGACATGCAACAATTGCAAAGTTTCATTGACTTCGTTAGTAATTTCCATTGTGCAATCAAATTTACTTATACCATCCATAGGAGTGCTGTCAATTTTTTGGACATTCAAATTAAATTAAAAGAAAACAAAATATCAACATCAATATTTTACAAGTCTACAGATAGCCATAGTTTCCTTATGTACACATCGTCCCATCCTCAATCATGTAAGAACGCTATTCCATTTTCGCAACTATTGAGACTTAAAAGACTCTGCAGTGATGAGGCAGACTTTTTGGAGAAAAGTAATGAAATGCTGGATTTTTTTCGAAGAAGGTCATACCCGGAAACAGTTTTAATATCCGCTGTCAATCGAATTAAAGGCATGACCAGACAAGATACATTTAAATCATCTGTTTCTGATCAATGTGATCGATCAAAATTTATTTTAACTTTTCATCCTCATAATTTTAAAGCCCGCCAGGTGATTCTCAAAAACCGACCAATCCTTATGGCTGACCCTCTAACTCAGCAGGTCTTCAAAAAACCTCCTCTTTTTGCTTTCCGGAGAGATAGAAGCCTCAGAGATATTCTTGTAAGAAGTCACCTTCCCACAATGAAAGCACATATTGGAACAAAAGGTTGCAACCGTAACCGTTGCAATACTTGTCCATATGTGATGGAAATTAACAACATTTCTTTCCCTCTTGAAAAATTCTTAATAAAAGATGGATTCACTTGCACAAGTCGCAACGTGATTTATGCAATTCTCTGCAAGAGGTGTAATAAAATTTACGTGGGTGAGACTGGTCGTCGTCTTGGAGATCGGTTTAGAGAACACCTGTATAATATAAATAAACAGGCTCAATGTCCTGTTTCTAAACATTTTAACAGTGTTGACCATAACGGCATATCAGATATTGCAGTAACTGGTATTTTATATGCAAGCAATACCCATGATAGAGTCCACATGGAAAATAGACTCATAAAAAGATTTGGTACGTTGGCTCCATATGGAATTAACCAAATTCATAATTTTACTTAACTGCATAATCTTGTTCCCGTTGTGGTTTTTACTGTAACTTTGGATACTTCCCCCTTTTTGCTATATCCTGTGTCCATGTTTGTTTTTGTTTTTCCTTTCTTTTTATTTAACATAAATATTTTAAAATAAAATATGTTGTAAGAATATTATTATTACTTATGTAAGTATTGTAAGAATGTATTTTATGTTGTACTGATGAAGGCATTAGCCGAAACGTTTACTGTCGTATCAGTCTAAAAATAAAGCTCAAATTTATTGTTTTCATTGCACAATTTGTTTGTGTATTTTGTATTTTATTTAAAAGCTTTATTGCAGTCCCATTCTATATGTTGTATGCAGCATGCATTAGTTACTTAGAAAAGTGGTTGAAACCTTTTGATGAATTTCCAATGCTTTAATTGGATGCACTTTGATAAAATCAAAGACTGTAAATTTGATGACCTTTTAGCATGCATATTGTATCTGAAAGAGAAGGGTATTATTGTAGATGATGTGCAATTGTTTGACCAATACTGCAATCTTAAATCATTTGTACAAGACAAAAATGAACAGTTTTTTTAAGGACTCATTGGCAGCTATTACAATAAAATTATACTGAGTGTGAGTTTAATCCCGGACGACTCAAATGAAATATTCAAATTGCTCTCCTTCGTCGTCCTCCTTTTTGTTTTATTATGTCCTCCTTTTGGTGTCCACGTATCTGGCAACCCTATTTCAGGGCGGCCCTTCCCATATCTGGGTCTGTTTGCTCAATGTTCACATCTGTGCTGACATGTCTGCGTACTTGACTTGTCCTCATCCTCATTTCAATACTTCCCTCACCTTTTTATTTCCTATAAAGAAGTGGAGTAAAACACACTGAAATGGTAACAATGGACTGAATATCTATGTAGTTATATTAGTGTTGCATTCCTGAGCACTACAAGTAGACAAAGACATAGTTATCCAGTCCTTATGGATACATTACACAATGTGGTGGACACTGACACATTATGCACCAATTATTAGTAATTCAGAATTGTCAATATTACTTGTTTCCATTGGCTAAACTTTTTCACTAGCAGTTTTTGCTCTTATGTAGATATAAATTTGCGTTTTTTTTGTTTTTTTTTGGTATCTGTAAATGATTCTGATGTGATTTATTTAACCCCCCCTCCACAAACACACACACACGCGCGCTCAATTTTTAAATTAAAAAAAAACAACATTAGTAGCTTTAGAATATTGCTGAACAATTTGGTAAATGTTGTATTTCTTCATTACTTTCCTTGCACAAACACTTAAAATGGAGCTTCTTGTTCAAGGGAAGAATAACTTGCCCCAGACAGGATGTCTTGTGGGTCGGGGGACAGTGGGGTGCGATATTCTTACCATATGAAGGTTGCCAATACACTAGACATGGTGTTAACTTAGTCCTCACTAGAGCAACTGTTTAGTGAAAGGATACAATTGTGGGTCATCTCCTGTTATTTAAACTATGTTTCCATAGAAAAGACGGCCACTCAGTTGCCTCCATCTTACCAAACCTACAATCAAGGTATTTATACAAATTATGTGAATAGGCCAAAACTTAACCTCCATTGATCTTCAAAGAATTTTTCAAGAGACCTCTAATACTTTCATTTTTTTACTAATATGTTTATCAGAAGCACATACACAATACCTTGCTTGTGAGAAGGAGATTACACTTTCAGGCAGCACCTGGTTCGCTTGTTGTTACAAGCAAATATCTTGTCAGGGCCAGCAACACCAGATCTCCAATTATCTTCTTCCCGAAAGCCCCCCAAACCGTTTTATAGTTTCAAAGATCAAAAGTTGTTATTGTCAGCAAATTAAAAAGATTCACCCCCACCCATCCAAGCGTGTTCTTTGAAGATCCCATTTCTCTGTGTGTAGGACACGTGAAGGAATTTATGTTAAAGCACTAGCATAGTGCCTTGTTTAGGGACATTTAAACCCAGACAATTGTCTTTTTGTTTCACGCTGGAGGTGTGTGCGCATTTTAAAGATTCATTTTTTACATTTTATTTTTTTAAAAAGAAACTTCTTTAATTTTTGTATTATTGATAATCTATGAGATTTGTCGGAGCAGAGTTCTTGTTGACACAACTGTCTCGTCTGGTGATTATGTCTTTATGACCTGTAAGGTCGCACCCGAGGTGATAGTTATAGTTGCGGTACGCTGGGTCGAGAGAGGGACGGAGTTTGGGGGTGTTGTGAGATGGGGTATTCACATCTGACCATCTTGCCATTTTTCGTTGGCTGCCTCAACTTTGTCAGATATAAGGGACTTGTCGCGACGACTTATTGAATGTTCAGAATCCTCTACATTAATCCTTGAAGAGTCTGCTTCCCTCCGTCCTCAAAAAATTCACTTGCATGTGTAACTATTTTCTGATGAAATCATATTCATTTTATTATTTTAGTAAGGTTGCGAGTTTTATTATAATTATAGGCTTTTTGGAAACTTCTAGTCAGCGACATGATCCTAAGTGTGATGCATTTGAAAAACGTGTATACCGGTAACAAAAAGTAAAGACCAATTAACTCAGATAATTAAGATGTGATGGCCTAAGCGTTGTTTGCTGCATTTAATATTAACCCGCTTAATATATGGCAATGTCTGCTATTTTCTTCTTTTTTTTAAAAAAGTCCATGGACACCCATCGTTCGAGTACTGCTTAAATTATAATATGAAGGATCCATCATATCAACTTCGTTACATAGTAATCAGCTGGTCTTACTATGGCCGGACGAGAAATATCAACAAGATTAACCTTGACCTTCACCGGGAGCTAGATATAGACACGACGTGCTGGAAAGCGCTCCACTATCTGACATCAGACCAAACCATCGTAATCTTGCATATCGATAAATTGCTGTGGTAGATGTTTTTAAAGATTTTTTCAAGATGTTGGAGTTATTGCATAACTGATATAAAGAAAAACATTATAAACGAAGGTTTTATTTAGTTATATATATGTTCTTTTATTTGGCGTAAGGTTGTGGTCTATAGATTTAAATTATTTCTTTTTCTATGCCAGAATTCTGAGGTTGGATCTTTCAGTCTCCGCCATTGACATAGCTTCGTCTGTTCATTACAGACTAATTCGTCTATATATAGTATGATTACTTTTCCCCCGTGGCAATAGTGAGTTCCTTTTGCCATCTGACTTTACATTCACAACATGCTTGTTTCGCTTTCGACAGTCTGCAAAATAAATGCTCGGAAATGTATTTTAGAGTTCGCTGCCATGTGTTGGGAATGGGCAAAGGCAAATAATACTGCACAGCAGAGGTTAAGAGAAAAAATTAAATGAAATAAAACGTACAGGTAAAAGGGTCAGGTATTGAGTTACACCTGTGGTAAGAGTCGGGTTTTGGAAGGGTGGGGTGGGGGAGAATTTACGTTTAAAAGACAAAAGTCGGTGTTCCTTTGAGTCATCTTTCTGGTTGAAGAACTTTTACCACAGATGTCAAGTGAATCTACTCTTGGAGCAATACGGCAATGGATCGGTGCAGGTAGAGAAGTGGGGTTGTGACTTTGACTGATAAGTTCACTTCAGGTGAAATCCCCGATTTTCCTTTCCCAGGGTCTTACACTTTTTAAAAATCGTTATTAGCTTCGTGAGAGATGTGAGTTTAGCAAATATTTTTTTAAAACTGCAAAGTTTAGGCTTAGCTTCGTTATTTTTAGCTGATCACCCATAATGCCATCTCTTTGTTTCTGTCGTAAACATCATAGAAGAAAAGTATCTTCATTCTCACCGTCAATTCGTGGCCAGGGGCTTAGTTGATTTTAAACTAGCAAATGTTTATCTCATGTTGGAATGATGATATTCAAAACATCATAGTCGTTTTCAAAGTATTGTCTGAAATCCACGCAACTGTTAACATCCCTGAAGTAAGCTAAATCGTTTCATACAACGTTGTATATTTTCATTCTGCATCGCGTTTTTTCCCCCGCAGAATTAAATTGTTAATTTAGTAACTATTTTGTGTTGAGTTCATGGAAAGATACGCTGTCAACAAAAATATCTGAAATCTTGGTAATATTAATTCTTCAATATATTTCGACCAATAAGAGATCTCGTTTCAAAGTGAATGTGTCTGCTCAATATAAAGTCGACTTATACATCGCCATCGCCCCCCTTCCCATTCATTACACTTTTAATTATAGCACCTGGCAAATGTCGTCACCTGGTTTAAACAATTTTAATCTCTAAGATCGCAGGCAATTAAATTGGGTTACCTGGTTAAGGAGAGCGAATCATGCAAACTAAAATAAGATTGGCTGCGGCTAAGCTCCCACATTACCTTTTAAGCCACTAATTATACGTTCCTTTTGTTTAAATCTGAACAGGCCGTTATTATGGGGATATATACAGCTTTCACATTAAGTATTATTATTCAGATTCGTCGTTTGTTCGGTCGTTTTCATTTAGGACACAACAGTTCTAATATTTTAACTGAAAGTTTAAAAACATTGAAAAGCAAACATTGTAGCAATACTGCCAACAAGGAATTTGTTTTTCTATCAAATGAGACTTCAAAGTGAGTGACGGGCTTCACATCAAGTCAGAAGGTGGTCAATTCAAGTCCAAGCGATCACATTTGTTTAAATGTAGTCATTTGTAACACTTTTAGAATGGTTTCAGAAAAAAATGACTTCAGAACTTAAGTTTATAGTTCGGTGTTTTGATTCAATTCTGTGGTAGATAGTTCAAACTTCAGATCCTCGGAGAGACTTTTAACGCAATTTCCCTTGGAAAAATTGCGTTTATACATTCGAAATGTGTGTCAAGCTTGACAATGCAACTCCTCCTGAACCATACCAGACATAGGGTTCGGGTCTTTTGCAAATATGCTCAGGAGGTCCCGAGGATGTGCAACGGCCAACAACAACAAAATACCGAGAAAGGTTTACTGGATTTCCTGGAAAATCCAAAAAACCCGAAAAAGATCAGTATTTTGTCAATTTCTCGCCAACCATAACATCTATCGGGTTGAAACAAATGTCAAACAATAGCTAATAATATTTAGAACAGTGTTGGGGAAAGAATGTTTCAAAAATCTACCTTCGTTCGACTCCCGTAATTTTAGAAGCATTTTTTTTAAAGCAATTGTTTTGTTTAGTTTCAAAATTATTGATTTGAAATTACTTTTAATGTAATTGTAATCTAAAATGTTTCGTTTATATCTTCTGACAGATCTAAACATTCATTTAACACAAATATGTTATTGTTACCTTATATTTGCTACACATGGTTGTGTACTTAGTACGTTTACTTACTTTTCGTTCACTTAATACCTGTCATGTTCCCCCCCCCCAGAAAGTGCTCCATGAGTTAGGTTTGGACATGTGTTTGCAGTATACTTCGATATAATTTTTTAGATCGTTAAAGGAATGACAGTGTTAAAAGATTTCTTTCTGTTAAAGTAAGAGTGTGTCTTTAAAAAAAAATGATTCCCCTCCGCCCTACAAGAAGCACATTTAAAAAAACGGTGTCACAGGTGGAGAGGGTAACGTTAATTTGTTGGGAGCCACTTGTCGTGGGTTTGATTGGTCGGTGCACCACTTACTTCACGGTACACCGCTTCCTTGATGGTGCACCACTTCCTAGACGGTGCACCACTTCCTAGACGGTGCACCACTTCCTAGACGGTGCACCACTTTCTTGACGGTGCACCACTTCCTTGATGCACCACTTCCTTGACGGTGCCCCACTTCCTTGACGGTGCACCACTTCCTTGACGGTGCACCACTTCCTTGACGGTGCACCACTTTCTTCACGGTGCACCACTTTCTTCACGGTGCACCACTTTCTTCATGGTGCACCACTTTCTTCATGGTGCACCACTTCCCTAGTTTCGATAGGTGGCCGAAAGTTTGTAGGCAGTTCATAACATGGTATTTATTGTGTTTTTTTTAAAGTCGTGATTTATTGCAACGCACGGGGTCCATTCAACTATGTATCCCCGTTCTCCATTCACTTAAATTTAGCATATCAAAGGAAGGCGCCTGCCCCCAGATACTAGCAGATCATGGATATTTCTTTTATCGTTGATTGCATGCAATTGCCTTTTTGCTAGGTAAGGTTTTACACCGTCCGGAGCTTTCCCATTTTTTTCGGTAAACAACCTCACGGTTAAGAATGGCAGAGCTTTTGCCAAGTACAAGTAAATGTTAGGCCTAAGCCACAAGTGTCCAGGTTGACAATCCATTGACGCTCTCGGACATTTTTTGACTGGTTCAACCTCCGGTATGTTGGCGTGTGTCTGGCGTGAACGGAAACGGTGGAGTCGCTGAAAATATCTGTCAAATCTATGGCGTTGTGAAACACGTTTGTTGTTATATCATCTGTTCAATACTTGAATCTGAAAATATCTGTCAAATCTATGCCGTTTTAAACACGTTTTTCGTTTTTATATAATCTGTTCAATGCTTGAATCTCCTTGTAGACCCGTCTAGTCGTCATCTCCACAAGAGTCTTGAGGGAGATTAAACGGTCTTGGATTTTTTTAGTTTGTTATATCAATACAGTTTAATTTTGAAAATGTTTATTCGCTGTTAAATCAATCCACTTATTACGTTTCCACTGTTGCAATTAAATATCTCTACAAAAGCCAAGATCTAGAACGGCAGCGTATACACACTAACTGTTGACCAGACAAGTGAACATACAAATCAACACGTGGACAAATGACCACACAGACAACGGAACCTGTAGACAACCGAACCTATAGACAACCGAACCTGTAGGCAACCGAACCTGTAGGCAACCGAACCTGTAGGCAACCGAACCTGTAGACAACCGAACCTGTAGACAACCGAACCTGTAGACAACTGAACCTATAGACAACTGAACCTATAGACAACTGAACATACAGACAACTGAACTCACGACCAGTGAACACAAAACTAATCGAAATTGAATAAGAATATGTAAAACGTCGAAACGTTCAGAATATTAATTATTTAGACATATCAAAGTATCCGAGTGGGTACAGTTGTATATATAATGTCAAAAAGATTCACAATATAAATAGAACCATTAAAAAGAATTTGTCAAAAAGAATAACCAGTAAAAACAGGTGTTGTTATTTTGTGTTTGCCAGTAAAATACAGTCCGACCTCGCTAAGTCGAACTTCCTTAAGTCGAAAACCTCCCTATATCGAATTAATTGTTAGGTCCTTTATAAACACGTTTGTCGTTGTTATATCATCTGTTCAATGCTTGAATCTCCTTGTAGACCCGTCCAGTCGTCATCTCCACAAGAGTCTTGAAGGAGCTTAAACGGCCAAATTCCATAAGACTAATGTATTTTAGATATCCTTAACTGGAAGATTTTTGGCTTCCAGTCTCCGTTAGTGGAATTTTCCAAGGCGTTTGGGTTGACCCTCCCACTGTGGAGGGGGTGGGGGTTTTCTCAGTGGTTGTGATCCTTTCATATGAAACATCAGACACCGCCTCTCCTTCATGTCAACCCTTCTCGCCGGTATGGCTCCCCCCCCCAATATCTACATTGTCCTTGATTAATCTGCGCCTATTACCCCAGTTTCTCTATCTCGAAAACTCCGTAAGTCGATTTTTTCGGGTCCCTTAGAGTTCGACTTAGAGAGGTCTGACTGTAATATATTGAATGTGTCTTAGAGATGTCCGACTGTAATATATTGAATGGGTCTTAAAGTTTCAGTTAAATCCCGCACTAAGCAACGCTTGAAAGGACTTTGAATTTAAATAATGCAATAAAAATCTTAAGATACGTTTCCAATTAAAAAAAAAGGTTTCAAAAGTTTATAGCAAAAATATTTCAACTATACTTACATGAATTAAACAAATTATTTTTTTCAACATAGGTGTACCTACAGCCCAGTATTCGATAAGTAATTGTACTTAACTTAACGTATTCAATTTATTTTCAATTATTGTTTGTTCACGTGTCTTGTATTTAGATGCCTTGTGTTCATTTATCTTGTGTTTAGATCTTGTTTTCAGTTATGGTGAGTTCACTTGTCCAGCGTTCAGTTGTCTGAGAGCCACATGAACTGTATCTGTGTGTGTGAACCGTCTAACATGGTGTAGCTTTTTGTAAGGAATATACATTATTCAGCGATCGTTTCCGTCGTTTCCGTACAATACCGTTAAAATCCCAACAGTATGTCTGGTTTATTTTTGTACATTTGATATCACTCTAAGAATTATTATATTAACTAGCCTATCGATTTTATTTTTCTCAACACCTTCATTCAACTCAACAATCAAATCGAGCTAACAGGTGGTTCATACGCCCATCACTGATGACCATAGAGGTTAAAAAAAAATAACATTTCAAATTGATCTCTTTGAAACAATACTTATGAACAGTATACCTTGCAAAGGTTATTACTATCGAAGTCCAATCTACCTGGGAAAACATTGTTCATTGCCGCCCTACTGGCACTTTTGTGCGCTCAGCTTAGGTCTGCTGACAAGGACTGTGTTGATATAGAGCCAATCTGCCAGTAGGCCCCCAATAACCATTGAATACGGCAGGTCTGTACAACAGGTGTCGTACTCTCTACCACTAAATGGGTAAACAACACGCTACACATGGGCGACTGATGTACTCACTCAAATATTGTTTGACTCGATGGCGCCCACACCATTAAAGCGTGCGTGGGATTAATTGAAAAATGAATGGGATAGCGTTCATTAAACCTCAGTTTAATGGGATATTGATCCCTGAGCACGTGCATCAAGTGACATCTTGTGTATTGCTAGAGAACTTCTTGGAGCTCATTAAATTTTTCCAAGTGAGCACAACTTTTTGTGTTAATGTCTACGGTAGTTTCATAAAACTATCCTTGTGGGGTAGACAGACATTCTCTTAGGGGAAATGGGTAAAAATGTGGGACTTTTTAAAATTTTAAAAAGATGTGTGTGTATTTATATGACATGTATTTGCATTCTAATTTTTAAAAAAATATTTATGAAAATTGTTCGATTAAATTTTCTGTCAGCCTCACAAGTTTCAAGTTCTATAAATTCAATTTAAAATGTTAAGTCTGAATGTAAGCTACGTGTGGTATCAGGTGCTAAAATGACCGGCTCCTCAACGGTTATTTATAATTGAGAGACATGTAAGGCACCTTAAGCCTTTCGTAGAATTACAAGGTTTATGTTACTTAATTACAGCCTTGTTCTTCTGCGTTTCTCGAGTATTTTGTGTGTGTGTGTGGGGGGGGGGATTTGTCTTTGCTTCTGTTGAAAATATGTTGTTAAAATGCATTTGGTCGAGAAGTGGGTGGGTTCCCCACACAACCCATCTTGCTGGGTCTGTTACGAGGACGCAAGCCGCTGCGGTACGCTTACCTTTAGATTGTTGGTTATCTCAGAAGACACTCCAGCACGTTATTTCATCCATCATGCTCTTGTGACCAGCTTGAATTTGGCTCAGTGCTGTTAACTCCTGGGAAATTTCCCAAATCGTGGGATTTTCTTTTAAAGCCAAATTAGGCAAATTTATAGAAATGGGAATTTATGAAGATTTGGCCTTAAATATGGGAATATTTGAGATTGCTTCGCCAACAGAATTTAATGCATTTGGGAATTTTTAGTCTAATTTGGGAATTTTTTTACTCCTGCCTGGGAAAATTTGGCACCTTGAGTTAACAGCACTGATTTGGCTTTGTGTCATTGTTGTCTGTGAGCTTCAAGTTGGTCACTATTTCACTGAGTGCAGTCATTCAATGCATGCCCTAACATGCATTAACACGACTTTATAAAGAGTTTAGCCATTGTTAACATATAGAGCATAGCGATTTCTGTAGTTACATATTTTCCCGAGTTTTCCTGTTTATATAATTCCTTTCCTGGATTTTCAGTTATAGTCGTTGAATTTTGAAAATTCATTTCTACCATTACTGTACTTTACCCAAATTTCCTATTCGAATTTATATTAGTTTAAATGCACGCTTTTATGTATATGCTATATAAAAATATAGGTTCAGAAATGTTATCTGTATATATTATGTTATAGTAAGATGTTTTACTAATTTCTTTCATTTTATGGTCCGTTAGAATTAGATGTTAATTTTGATAGAATATATCAAATATAGAATATTTATTGAATACCTGATGGTCTCGTGACTAACTCTGTGTGTGTGTACATCGGTTAGCTCAACATGGCACCGTAGCGGTGTGACTTGTACTTCAAGAGATCATTTTGAGAATTATTAATTAAATTTTTAAAAAATTATCTTACTTGTCCAACCCAAGGCACGTGGACATTTTTAAAAAAACAACAACCTGAGCATTATAAAGGATTGTTTCACCACAATGTGTCAGTCGTAACAAGTGTAATACAAAACCAGATTGTTCCTACGTCATCATGTCAATGATAACAAGTTTTCCTTCACAAACTACGCGCTTTTACTATATTTTTTTAAACTGAATAATTGTTGCTATGTTATTCATAATAATGCATCCTTTATACAAAAATATTTGTCTAGTTTAATTTCTGTTCAAAAAGTTAGATCTGTGTCGCTCCAAATAAATCACATCATCATGGATGTAACCTTGACATTTTGTTTGGACTGTCAAGCTCTGGTTCTTGTTTGATGGCAACGAATCTAATGAGACAAGGGTTGTACGCATGTCATGACGAACTTACCTTCCAGTGCTTCTCCAGGTTGTGATGTCTTGTACCTCAACGTGTTCTAATAACAGTTTAACCCCTAGTATATACCGGTGTTTGCAGCCCTATGGTATAACCTCCTCTAACAGGTAAAGCGTTGAAATCACTTGGGGGGGGGGCACCAACGTGTAGCGTTACTAACATAAACATACTGCTGCTCACTGGAAGATAAAAATAAAACCCTCCTGGGAAAATCTAGTCTGACTCACTGTGAACCTTTTTTTTTACTTTAGTAAATGAATTAGATATTTTTCCCACCTCTTCCTTCTAAATGTGTAAAGGGGTAAAAAAGAAAATATCGGTTTATTTTGTCGTGGCATCACAGATTTCTACATAATTGTCGTTAAAGCCATAAATCTCATGTGTTTGTTCATGTTTTAAAATGTCATGTTCCATAAATACACCGTGTAGTTACGGTGTAAGAAAGTCGTTCCATCACATTGGCCAGTTTGTTAACTGATTACCCCAGGTAAGTTCAAATGGCGGAGGTTTTCTCGGTCGGGGTGATAATGTTGATATATATTCAGTCTGCACCATGTCAACCGTTGAAAGGTTTGGCACCACACCTTGACTGGTGTACGGGGCATTGTAGCCATCAGTCACATCCTAACTAAATGATCTTTATTTGTTTGGCACCACACCTTGACTGATTTACGAGGCATTGTAGCCATCAGTCACATCCTAACTAAATGATCTTTATTTGTTTGGCACCACACCTTGACTGATGTACGGGGGATTGTAGCCAACAGTCACATCCTAACTAAATGATCTTTATTTGTTTGGCACCACACCTTGACTGATGTACGGGGCATTGTAGCCATCAGTCACATCCTAACTAAATGATCTTTATTTGTTTGGCACCACACCTTGACTGATGTACGGGGCATTGTAGCCATCAGTCACATCCTAACTAAATTATCTTTATTTTTATTTGTATTAAAAAAGTCTGGTCAGACATAGAGACAAGTACAGTACTCCTTGAACATATGGGCGAATTAACATCAGAGGGAGGTATATTAAAGACATATAGCTTTTATTATATTTTTATTATTATTATTATTATTTTAATTAGTTGTCTGAAACGTAATTATTGATGAATTAAGTTCACTAAAAGTGGTTCTCTGGTGAATGTAGACTAATGCCATTAAAAACAAAGAGGTTTTCTAACATAGAATTACTAGTGAGTAAAGACTAATGCCATTAAAAACAAAGAGGTTTTCTAACATAGAATTGCTAGTGAATAAAGACTAGTGCCATTAAAAAAAAGTTTTTTGTATCAGAAACTAAAGCCAACTCTAAGCCAAAAGGTGCACAGTTTGAGAAGCTCGGGCCAGGCATCTTTGCCCTGACATTTACCTTAGAAACGTGCCGCACGTGTCAGAGATCTACCTATAATATCAATACAGCCCGTGGGAAGACAACAGCTTCTATCATCTTACACCTTTTTAAGTCAGCGACTACCAGGTGAGGGTGAGTTGTGGGGGGGGGTATAGAGGTCAACAAGATTCATATGCATGTATTCTGTATAGTTCATGGCGGGGTATCTGGTCTAATAATATACATAGTGTTATTGTGTGAGGGCATCTAACCGTCATTTTTCACTAGTAGGATTCTAACACTAACATTCATTTTCGGAAGCTCTGCATTTTTAAAAAGTTTGGAATTATAGATCAACTTAATATGGTCGAGTCATGACTTCTGACTGTCGGATTGTATTCATCATCATCATAATCAGTCCTGTGACCGTTGCGGTGGTTGGAAGGGGGAGCGCATGGACACATCAACAGACAACGATCTCCACATTTGCCTATCTTGAGCGGCGGCCAATAATTCATTCAATCTCATCCCTGTCCATTCCTTTATGAGGGTTATCATCCAATGTTCCCTTTAAGGTTCGTTGGTCCGTGTGCGAAGTAAAAAAAAACTCGTATTCAAAGTTGTACAGCATTCATTTATGTGCAATGTTTTACAAAATTTGCTGCGCGGTAATTCAAAACTGCTGCGTGGCTTTGTTCAGATATCTGCGCAGCCGCACAGCTTGAAGGGAACATTGGTATCATCATGTCGCAGTACTGTATTACATGGATCTTATTAAAAGGTAGGCAATAATAGAAACATAACAATATGAGGCAAGTCAACGTTACAAATTGTGAGATCAGAACTCCAAAACTAAAATTTCTCTTTTTATTGCTCCAAACCATTCACCCTTAAGCGGGAAAAACAAGTAGAAAGAAAAACTTAAAATCAGGGGTGGACAAACTGCGACCTGAAACAGGGTTCTGTGCGGCTCGTGGAAGCCTGTAGCGAATTGGAAAGAGAAAAAAAACGGGTAATTTATGTTCAAGTCGACATGTTTGCGCTGAAAACAGGCGCATTTTATGTGCGCCTTTTGACGTTTCATGACCCACTGATTCAGTCCCCGCCTCGAAAAGTTTGCCCGCTACTGCTTTAAAGAAAAGTGTTCGTAATACTGATCTAGAGCAACAAAGAGACACTTATAAACATTCCTAAAGATTTTTTAAAAAATGTTGTGGAGCTTTGGATTTATAGCTATGTCCATTTATTTGATGGTTGCTGATTAAGGCTCTTACAGATAATATAATTTACATCGGATTTACTTATTTCATACGCTAAAACGATTGCTTTAAGTTTCAAGATGCACTGTTCTTTGTAGAACGTCTCCCTAACGGGAGTTTCTGCCCTTCACAAGTAGGTACGAACGTTTGTTCTCTGCCTCCCGTGACTGCAGCGCATTGTCATAAAATTAGTTTCCCCTGTAATTGAGATTGCTATTCCTGGTAAACTCTCAAGGTCATTGTGAGTGGGGTTTGCGTTGTTGGGTGGGAAAGTACGCGTTTTTTACGGGTAGGGGGCAATCTTGTATTGCCGTGTTTTTTTGTAAGGGGTTTTACTTCTCTTTCACCTATTGCACCTGGTCGCAAATTTGAGTGAGCGATTCGTTAAGTTTGGAATGTAACAATCTGGAGAAGGCACATATCTTTTGTTAGCACATATGTCTAATCTAACGCCCCTCAGACCCCCCTACATACCCCACCCCACTGCAAAGAGCCACCGTGTATGAGAATTTGTCAAATAGAACATGGAAACATAGACGCGATCTTACACACATCTTTACTTGGACAATTGAGGGAAACATAGGCGTGATCTTACTCACATTTTTACTTGGACAATAGAGGGAAACATAGACGCGATCTTACACACATCTTTACTTGGACAATAGAGGGAAACATAGGCGTGATCTTACACACATCTTTACTTGGACAATAGAGGGAAACATAGACGTGATCTTACACACATCTTTACTTGGACAATACAGGGAAACATAGACGCGATCTTACACACATCTTTACTTGGACAATAGAGGGAAACATAGATGCGATCTTACACACATCTTTACTTGGACAATAGAGGGAAACATAGACGCGATCTTACACACATCTTTACTTGGACAATACAGGGAAACATAGACGTGATCTTACACACATCTTTACTTGGACAATAGAGGGAAACATAGGCGTGATCTTACACACATCTTTACTTGGACAATAGAGGGAAACATAGGCGTGATCTTACACACATCTTTACTTGGACAATAGAGGGAAACATAGACGCGATCTTACACACATCTTTACTTGGACAATACAGGGAAACATAGACGCGATCTTACACACATCTTTACTTGGACAATACAGGGAAACATAGGCGTGATCTTACACACATCTTTACTTGGACAATACAGGGAAACATAGGCGTGATCTTACACACATCTTTACTTGGACAATAGAGGTAAACATTGGCGTGATCTTACACACATCTTTACTTGGACAATACAGGGAAACATAGACGTGATCTTACACACATCTTTACTTGGACAATAGAGGGAAACATAGGCGTGATCTTACACACATCTTTACTTGGACAATAGAGGGAAACATAGACGTGATCTTACACACATCTTTACTTGACAATGTTATAACCATGACTTATACTGTGAATTAACCATGCCGAGTAAGGGGCCGTCCATAAAGTACGTCACGCTATTTTTGACAATTTTTAACTCCCCCTCCCTCCTGTCACAAATCGTCACAAATCTCAGACCCCCCTCCCCCCAAAGTACGTACCACTTTCGAACAAAAATATTTTTTTGATTAACAAAATAATTAAAATTTATTATAAAACACCGTGACGTCACACATGGCCGGACCCCTGTCCCCCTGTCACAAACTCTCACTCTTTCTTACACCCCTCCCCCCTGGAGCGTGACGTATGGACGGCCCCTAGGTGAATATGCCACCCTTCATTTGTAAAACACAATGACGAATTATCTCCGTGTTTGTCTTTAAAACCACTTTTAGGGCACTGTTTTTACGTGTATTGGTATTCAGGATAACCAACGCGTAACATACTTATTAATAAAACCATTTATTTAAATATAAATCTGATGTTATCACTATCTGTAAATGTGTAATAAAACCATTTATTTAAATATAAATTGGATGGTATCACTATCTTTAAAAGTGTTGTCCGCCAGCTACACTATTACGAATTTATAAAGTCGCTTCATCCCAACGTGCGTTTGTAGAACAAACAGACAACCAATGCATCGCTGACATCCTTCAACCCTGGCCTCGATTGTAAACATTTACAGTTTTTAATGACAGGTAGTACGTTCTTATCTTGTTCTTGTCTTCTGTTCTCTGCATGATCTCTGCTCCTTCAGACACGTGACTCTCCTTACACCTGTGTGGGGATGGCTAGGTTAGACCTCTCTCTTAGACACGTGACTCTCCTTACACCTGTGTAGGGATGGCTAGGTTAGACCTCTCTCTTAGACACGTGACTCTCCTTACACCTGAGGGGATGGCTAGATTAGACCTCTCTCTTAGACACGTGACTCTCCTTACACCTGTGTCGGGATGGCTAGGTTAGACCTCTCTTAGACACGTGACTCTCCCTACACCTGTGTGGGGATGGCCAGATCAGACCTCTCTCTTAGACACATGACTCTTTCTACACCTGTGTGGGGATGGCTAGATTAGACCTCTCTCTTAGACACATGACTGTCTCTACCCCTGTGTGGGGATGGCTAGATCAGACCTCTCTTTTAGACACGTGACTCTCTCTACACCTATGTGGGGATGGCTAGATTAGACCTCTCTTAGACACGTGACTCTCTACACCTGTGTGGGGATGGCTAGATTAGACCTCTCTTAGACACGTGACTCTCTACACCTGTGTGGGGATGGCTAGATCAGACCTCTCTCTAGGCATGTGGTTCTCCTTAAACCTGTGCGGGATGGCTAGATTAGACATCTCTTTTAGACACATGACTCTCTCTACACCAGTGTGGTGATGGCTAGATCAGACCTCTCTTTTAGACAAGTGACTCTCTCTACACCTGTGTGGGGATGGCTAGATCAGACCTCTCTCTAGGCATGTGGTTCTCCTTAAACCTGTGCGGGATGGCTAGATTAGACATCTCTTTTAGACACATGACTCTCTCTACACCTGTGTGGTGATGGCTAGATCAGACCTCTCTTTTAGACAAGTGACTCTCTCTACACCTGTGTGGGGATGGCTAGATCAGACCTCTCTTTTAGAGACGTGACTCTCTCTACACCTATGTGGGGATGGCTAGATTAGACCTCTCTTAGACACGTGACTCTCTACACCTGTGTGGGGATGGCTAGATTAGACCTCTCTTAGACACGTGACTCTCTACACCTGTGTGGGGATGGCTAGATCAGACCTCTCTCTAGGCATGTGGTTCTCCTTAAACCTGTGCGGGATGGCTAGATTAGACATCTCTTTTAGACACATGACTCTCTCTACACCTGTGTGGTGATGGCTAGATCAGACCTCTCTTTTAGACAAGTGACTCTCTCTACACCTGTGTGGGGATGGCTAGATCAGACCTCTCTCTAGGCATGTGGTTCTCCTTAAACATGTGCGGGATGGCTAGATTAGACATCTCTTTTAGACACATGACTCTCTCTACACCTGTGTGGTGATGGCTAGATCATACCTCTCTTTTAGACAAGTGACTCTCTCTACACCTGTGTGGGGATGGCTAGATCAGACCTCTCTTTTAAACACGTGACTCTTTCTACACCTGTGTGGGGATGGCTAGATTAGACGTCTCTTAGACACGTGACTCTCTACACCTGTGTGGGGATGGCTAGATTAGACCTCTCTTTTAGACACATGACTCTCCTTACACCTGTGTGGGGATGGCTAGATCAGACCTCTGCCTCTCTCCACATCTGATTATTCTTGACTTATCCTTGACTGTCGATCACGTCGGATCAATCTCGGGGTTAATATTTGATACTAATTTCTTTTTGTTCCCTAATCGTCTTGGCCATTAATTCACGATAAGCTCATGGGGGTATTGGTCACGTATCTTACACGATTTACATGTTACCAAGCTTATGGTAACAGTTCCTATGAACAATTTCTGTGTGATCCGGTTCACGTTAGTGATAGATGTTCCTAATACACGCATCAGTTTAGCACAATGACCATGCGTCGTGTCATGTCGTATCATTATTTAAATGGGGTCGTGGTTGTGCTGTCTACAAATAAACTCTCCGAACTCACTACTAGAAATTCGTGGTCGCAGGGCACTTAGTAATCATTGATAAAATCATTGGCGACTAATGTGGTTCATTTCGGACATGAAACTCTTGACCAACATAACTACAGTGGTAAGGGCATAGAGTTGATCCACGATATCAGTGCAGATTGCGACCCAGCAACTCATACTACTGAGTAGTGATGTCTACACTTACTGTTTGATGGCGTACTGTCATTTGTTGCTTTAGGCTACTGGACTCTGGGTAGTCATGAGCCAGATTAGTTCCTATAATGGTCTGAGCCCGATTAGTTCCTCTAATGGTCTGAGCCAAGTATCAGTGTCGAGGTCTGGACTCTGGGTAGTCATGAGCCAGATTAGTTCCTCTAATGGTCTGAGCCCAGTTTCAGTGCCGGGGTATTTTGTTTGGGATGCTGGTATGGCAGATAGTTAACCTTCGAATCCATTAGCAACCTTTTCACTGATGGCCACGGCATTGGCCACTGTAAGGTTTGGTGTTCACTTTGAACTGCTACATATTGTCAGATTACTATTAACTTTTTAACCGTTTCCATGGCAACTATTTGCGAACCTTGTTTTCTCCCATTAGTTTTATGTTTTATTGAGAAAAATTAAGTCTTCATCTATTTAATACGTAAGAGCAAGAAATGCGTGTTCTTCAAATTACGATATTTGATATAGTTTATTATTTTAATACAATTACCACACTTCTTCTTCTTCGTTCTCAAAATCTTTTGATAGAGGATTTAGACAGCAAGTCCTATATTTGTGATGAACTGCGCTGTGGCTGTCAGTTGTTCCAGTCCACCATAGAGTTTGTCATCGAGGGTAGCTTCCTGGGGCCATATGTCTGTCCGGGTATGGTGGTACAGAGGGCAGTTTTGGAGAACATGTTCCGCATTTTCCGCAGCTATCCCGCAGGGGCACATTTCGCTTTCTCCAATTCGAAGTTTGCGGAACATGTGTTGCCTAAGTTTGTTGTGGCCCGTCCTTAGCCTGAAAATGATGTTTTGTGATTTGCGGGGGAGTTTGAAGTATGCATCACTTTTTGGGTGGTTTTCTTTGATGGAGGAAATTACCACACAAGAAAAGAGACAAATACATAATAGTATGTAATAGTATGTAATAGTATGTAATAGTATGTAATAGTATGTATCACGATTAATTATAGATGTCAAAAACATTTTTCTTTGTTTATGCACACCTTTGCATTATCATTTCTTGGTTGCTGTACGTAACATAAACCCAATGGTTATTTTACCGCCCTCCCGTGTCGCTGGCGCCCACTAATTTCTTCCCTTGTGTTGTACTTTGCAGCTGTTTGGTGGTGCTCTTCAACCCCAGAAGAAACAAACAGTCTCACATCTTCAACGCCACCAAGAAGACGATCACGGCCTTGGCTTTTTCGCGAGATGGCAAGCACCTCATCACTGGAGAGGTAAAATTTTCACCAATTTGTCTGGACGCCAGGCTCCTACCTAGTCTGTCCATATCTGCTTATCTAGATGATTCTTTTACAGAAGGTAATATCTGACTCTACCCCGTTTTTTAAAAGCCTTATTATTAAGACAGGTGAGCCAGGTGTATGCCAGTACTGAGTAGTTGTATTAAGACAGGTGAGCCAGGTGTATTTCAGTACTGAGGTGTTGTGAGATAATCTCTTGTTATCTGGTGTAGAGGTCAGTTAATGTCCCCGTGTGTTTATTTTGGCCGGCTCGGGGGGGGGGAGGGAAGGAGTCCTAGTTTAGATTGCTTATTGAATCCTGAGGCCTTCGATAGGGTGGGCGTCTGTCTCTTATCCTGACAAAATTTGGTTAGTGGTCAGGAAAGAGTATTTATTTATTTAAAGGTAGATAATCAGAGTTCATCATTCATGCTATGTCTTAGATACCCCATCATTCATGCTATGTCTTAGTTACCCCCATCTCCTCCCCTAACGCTTCCCCGGTATTTCTACTTTATTGGGAACATCACTTACTGCGTCACATCTTTGGACAAAAACATGGTTTATAAAAGTAGTACAGTGTATTAGTTTTATATTCATGTCAGTTAATAAAGTGAATAAACCTTTAAGAAATCCATATGATATCGTATTTTTGTATTGAAACCAAATATTTAGGAACATATATTCACATCTTTGTGATCCAATATCTGTGAGAACATCCGTGCTACTGACGCCTCTCATTGTTTCTGTGATCCAATATCTGAGAACATCCGTGCTACTGAAGCCTCTTGTTGTTTCTGTGCTACTGAAGCATCTCATTGTTTATTTGATCCAATGTCTGTAAGAACATCCGCGCTACTGAAGCCTCTCATTGTTTCCGTGCTACTGAAGCCGCTCATTGTTTAGTTGATCCAATATCTGTCAGAATATCCGTGCTACTGAAGCCTCTCATTGTTTCCGTGCTACTGAAGCCTCTCATTGTTTCCGTGCTACTGAAGCCCCTCATTGTTTCCGTGCTACTGAAGCCGCTCATTGTTTAGTTGATCCAATGTCTGTCAGAATATCCGTGCTACTGAAGCCTCTCATTGTTTCCGTGCTACTGAAGCCGCTCATTGTTTAGTTAATCCAATATCTGTCAGAATATCCGTGCTACTGAAGCCTCTCATTGTTTCCGTGCTACTGAAGCCTCTCATTGTTTCCGTGCTACTGAAGCCGCTCATTGTTTAGTTGATCCAATATCTGTCAGAATATCCGTACTACTGAAGCCTCTCATTGTTTCTGTGCTACTGAACCATCTCATTGTCTAGTTATCCAATATCTGTAAGAACACCCGTGCTACTGAATACTCTCATTGTTTCTTTGCTACTGAAGCCTCTCATTGTTTAGTTGATCCAATATATGTAAGAACGTCCGTGCTACTTAAGACTCATTGTTTCTGTGCTACTGAAGCCTCTCATTGTTTCTGTGAGAACACCCGTGCTACTGAAGTCTCTCATCATTTCTTTGATTTCATTCCAATTCGTCCAAGCTCACCTGTCCCCTTCAGATCTTTGACCCAGTTCTTTAGCCCACAACCGTAGAATAGCAGAGATGGTCTGTTGCATACACTAGGTATTGGCATGTTGCCCGGAGTTACCGTTCGTAGGTTTGTTACCGGTGCATCAAAGACATGCAGTTGTCTGCCCCGAGTTGAGTAGAGAATTAATAGATATGACGTAGTGGCTGGCCAGTGCAGAAATTGAATGTTGTTAGGTGTAGCATCAAAGAAACCAAATCTATAACACTATCATGATTGTTTGGTCAGCTGGGTACATCTACCCACACACACAACGCTCTTTTGTCGCATATTTAAGTCTAAAATCACACACCCCATCGTAAGAAAGAACAACTTGTTTCTTTAACACCCCTCCTCACGTCTCTCCAGGAAATACGTGCGATATAATGTCCTCTCACTTCCCCTTGTTGATTTACTGACACCCGTCATTGTAGTTGGAATGGTAGGGTGAGCTGCTCATCCTAAGACATGGGCATGTTAGCTTTAAAGTGAGAACCGCTTTCCTCCAACTGAAGATAGGAAAGCTGGCTACGACGGTGTAGTGTAGTTGTAGTATCTTCTTACACCCCCCTCCCCCGCCAAATGACCGCATTCCGGGGAAATTTCTAATTGAACTTGTAGAACTAGTGACAGCTTAACAGCATCCTCCGCTTGTTTATGTTTGTTGTTAGTGACGAAATAGTGCGCTATTGATTGGAGGGGGGCTTAACCTGTGTGATAGGTGGGCTGGGACTCACCCACCTTGGGATACCTTGATAGGTGGACTGGGAATCATGGGACTCACCAACCTTGGGATACCTTTATAGGTGGACTGGGACTCACCAACCTTGGGATACCTTTATAGGTGGACTGGGACTCACCAACCTTGGGATACCTTGACTCGAGCTGGTGTATGAAGGCGTCATTTAGACGACTTGTCTTCACCAAAATAAAGAATGATTTAGTTATAATTGAGATGGCTGTAGTGTGTGTGTGGGATATAGAACATAACAATATATAATCCTAAATGTCACTTACAAACTATAGGGTGATTTCATTTTAAATAAGCCTCGATCTAGTTAGCCGTTGAGACCCCGGGGTATGAACGTTTAAATGGGAAATCAATGTTGCACAGAGTAAATGAATGTGTAAGAAAGGGGTCAGGGCTAATAGAGTGAGACTCTGAGCTGGGTTTGAGTACAAATGTGCTACCACCGGTCAGTAATTGTTGTATTGGGCCATGCACCGAGCAGTAAATGTGGTATACAACAGCCAACTCATTATGTCACTGTATCATAATGTTAACTGAAGTGACATGATGTGTGGGGTTATGGTGTTATGTTTGCCTTGTTTTAAAAATCCTGTCAATGGTCTGAATTTAAGAAAGTATTCAAAGTATTTAGTGTTGTCGTGCGTCAGGCTGCTAGCTGTGTACAGTGTACAAATAATGTGTACGAGCTTGCTGACTGTCAACATTGTATGCTGATCAATTTGAACGTTGATCTGTTTTCTTACCCATCAGTTGGTAAAGCAACACCTGATGAACAAAGTTATGTTCACCGGTGTAGTGGGAGTTGATACGGTGTAGTGGGAGTTGATACGGTGTAGTGGGAGTTGATGCGGTGTAGTGGGAGTTGATACGGTGTAGTGGGAGTTGATACACTATGGGTTAGAAATGTCATGGACCTTACTGTCTAAACAATAGATTTCGTCCTCAACACTAAGGCACGTAATGATCAGCAACGTTAGACTCTGAACCGTATTGCTCTATATTGCTCATCAGTAGCTTGTTTTCCCACTCTACGAAATGTTGAGGTTTAAACAGATGTTACCTTAGTTTTTCAAATTTAGTGACAATGCTGTTTTAAAGTGCTATGTTGTTTGTTTTTAAAATAGACATTTAATATCTATTGGTCCACTGCTGTCAGATTAGAATGGTCATTCTATTATCTTAAGGGATCAATTTTAACACACTTCCTCGTAAGCTAGCGAGCTGAAATTTGCAGGCAGTTTCGTACCAATGATAAAAACAATGTATCAAAATGTCAGATCGATCACATGTACCGTAATTGAATTATCGATTTTTTAGATTATTTTATTAATTCCCATGTATCATGTTATTTTTTGAGATAGAGTGTAAGGGTGCGCATTATATTGAACAACCTTTCTGTCGCGCAATAAGGTGCGTATTTTATTGACAACACTTTTTATAAACATATTCCTGATCGGTGCGCATTATATTAAACATGTTTTACGACACAACTAAAATTGTGTATTTTTTGGATGGTCTTGCGCAGCGTATTATAATGAACATTCTTTTAGTTACTTCTCGTACATAAAGGATTTATAGTCAAAAACTTGGTTTTTACGGGTTTTTTTAAAATTATGCCTTCACTAATAATCAGTAACATTGTATGCTCTTGCTGAAGAGTAAGATGTAGCATGTTGTTTTAAAAAAGAAACAACATATTTTGTTGTTTCTAAGCATGAAAAGTGTCCCTATTAAGTTCCGAATTTCTCACCCAATTAATTAAATTAAACCATGGATTCCTCAAACAGTTTTATGTATTGATTTTTCATGAGCTGAAAAAAACGTCTCACTCACGATTGAAGTCTTCTTTCTTCTGAAAAGAATAACATTTTGTGAACCGCTACGTCATGGGAAAGCGTTGGATATTCCCGATCAGCAGATAACGTTTCTTGTAGAGATCAACGTGAGATAGCCGCGTATTGAATTGTTCACGGTGGGTGGGGGCGCTGGTGTGCCACAAGACAACGCGGGTGGGGAGTGGGGGAGGGGGGGAATCAGCGTGCGTACAAAGGTTTGATATTTCACGGTGTGAATCTGATACAAAGTCAAGACTAGTGGAGATAATAGACCGGAAGAACGCCTGTTACAATTTCAGGGCTTGATGTACATGTACATGGAAGTGGTGATTTACTGGCCTACGTCTGCTGTCTACACGTACAGGAAGGTTTCGTTGTATTGTATGTTTGTGTACTTGATACCGCCTTATCTATTTTAGGCCGTGATAGTGGATACTTGTAGATGTTCGTTTTCATTCTTTTCAGTTTTTTAATAAGTACACTACTTTTAATATCTATTTTAGGCCTTGATAGTGGATACTTGGAGATGTTCGTTTTCATACTTTTCAGTTTTTTAATAAGTACACTACTTTTAATATCTATTTTAGGCTTGTAGTGGATACTTGTAATGTTCGTTTTATACTTTTCAGTTTTTTAATAAGTACACTACTTTTAATATCTATTTTAGGCCGTGATAGTGGATACTTGTAGATGTTCGTTTCTCTTTTCGTTTTTAATAAGTACATTTTTATCTATTTTAGGCGTTAGTGATAGTAGATGTTCGTTTTCACCATTTTAAAGTACACTACTTTTAATATCTATTTTAGGCCGTGATAGTGGATACTTGTAGATGTTCGTTTTCATTCTTTTCAGTTTTAATAAGTACACTACTTTTAATATCTATTTTAGGCCGTGATAGTGGATACTTGTAGATGTTCGTTTTCATACTTTTCAGTTTTTAATAAGTACACTACTTTTAATAATAATAAGTGACATTTTCTCAGATAGCACCTGGTATTTTAGAAGTAAAATATAATGTATGTTATTTTCCAACCTTTAATTGTTACTGACACTCACTCCTTCGTACATACACGTATCCATACTTGTCGGCTATCGCCGGTCTCATTAGTTTTATTTGCATACACATGCTTCTCGCACGCCCCTTTCTCTCTTATACTCAAACTAGGGGCAAGTACCCGGCTTTTTCCCGGGTTTAAAATAAGGTTTTCTGTAGAAGCGTACAAAACTGTTTATTTGCATCCTATCGAGCTGATAATTTAATTTCTTTTCGTATTTTATCATTGCGGGAGAGTACTCAACAACTTCCCAAAGTTTCATGCTCCTACGTGCACGGGAAATTGATATTTAATGATGAGTCTGTTTTATATAGCTCATATTAGGAAAAAACCTACATTTGGGCCCAAGGCCCCCTAGTGAGTGATAATTTATTTTTTTCCCGCATGTTACCATCGCGCGAGAGTACTCAAAATCTTCCCAAAGTTTCATGCTTCTACTTACACGGTAAGTTTGAGAATTAGTGATGAGTCAGTTTTAGATATGAAAAAAAAACTACATTCAGGCCCCTGGCCCCCCAGTGAGTTATAATTTTAATATTTTTTCGCCAGTTACAATTGTGGGAGGGTGCAGAACAACTTCTTAAAGTTTCATGCTTCTACCTACACAGGAAATTGGAGATTTAATGATGAGCCTGATTTATATAGATCATTTAAGAAAAAAACTACGTTTGGGCCCCCCCCCCAGTTAGTAATAATTATTTGTTTTCGACTGTTACCATTGCGGGAAGGTACCTAACAACTTTCCAAAGTTTCATGCTTCTACCTACACGGGAAGATGAGGAATTAGTGTTGAATCAGTTTTATATAGCCCATATAAGGGGGGGGGGACGGTTTTGGGCCCCCGACCACTCATGATGAGTGGAAATGTTTACATTCTTTTCCACCCATTATCGCCATAAGAGTGTATTCAGCAAGTTCCCAAAGTTTCATGCTTCTACCTTCACGGGAAGTTGGAGAATTAGTGTTGAGTAAATATCTCATTTAAGAAAAAATCTACGTTTGGGCCCCCCTCCCCCAGTTAGTGATAATTTTATGTTTTTTTCGACTGTTACCATTGCGGAAGGGTACTCAACAACTTTCCAAAGTTTCATGCTTCTACCTACACGGGAAGATGAGGAATTGGTGTTGAATCAGTTTTATATAGCCCATATAAGGGGAAAAACGGTTTTGGGGCCCCCGGCCACCCATCGCCAAATGATACTTAACAACTACAGAAAGTTTTATTCTTCTACCTACACGGGAAATTTAATTTTTTTAATTATTTTTTTAAATTATTTTTTTATAGAGCTCATATAATGAAAAACTACATTTTGGGCCCCCGGCTCCCAGTATCTTATATATATGGAACGAAACCTGTTTAATAACCTTTCCGGTATAATTTTGTGTACGTGTACCAAATTTCACGTTATTTGGTTGTCTGCATCTTGAGTTAATAGGGAACATCCAGACGACAGACAGACAACAAATGCGTCTTATATGTATAGAGATATATCGCAAGTCCCTTTCTCTCTTATACTCAAATATATCGCAAGTACCTTTCTCCCGTAAAGAAAAATGTATATCGCAAAATCCACTTCTCTCCTTAACTCAAATAACGCCCGTTCGTTGTAACGTTTCCTCGAATAGAACAAGAACTGACATGGTCTACTTACGAGCAAGCCTGAAATGATGTATCATATTTATTCCCCTTCCCTGCGCACATAATTCGTGTCATCGCTCATTTGCCGGTGCATAAATGTCTAGTTTAATATTGGATGTTCTTATTGCAGCAGACTTCACATTAGACTACTTGGTCTCTGACATTGTTAGACGCGAGGGAAGTCACCATTAATGTGTCACTACAGCTGGCCTCGGCGGACGAATTTTCAAGGTGAAACTTGTCTCGCCTCTGTTACAAATCTGTAAGTTGTAACAAAAAGACTGGTGTTATGTCCTTAGTTCATGCTTCGTCTCCGAGTTGTTCATCTTTTACCTTACTCTTCCATCGGCATCTAATTACAACCTTCGGGGGTAACGTCAGCCATATATTTCCCATTGCACAGTATCTGTGTTTAGCAAGACTGACTGTGAACCGCAAGTCCTGGTTAAAGTTGCCCTTCAACGTCTGGACACATTGGTTATCATGCCCTATTGAACTTATCTCGCCTTGCTATAGTGCCCTAAACCTTTCTTGGGTTACCATGCCCTATTGAACTTATCTCGCCTTGCTGTAGTGCCCTAAACCTTTCTTGGGTTACCATGCCCTATTGAACTTATCTCGCCTTGCTGTAGTGCCCTAAACCTTTCTTGGGTTACCATGCCCTATTGAACTTATCTCGCCTTGCTGTAGTGCCCTAAACCTTTCTTGGGTTACCATGCCCTATTGAACTTATCTCGCCTTGCTGTAGTGCCCTAAACCTTTCTTGGGTTACCATGCCCTATTGAACTTATCTCGCCTTGCTGTAGTGCCCTAAACCTTTCTTGGGTTACCATGCCCTATTGAACTTATCTCGCCTTGCTTTAATGCCCTAAACCTTTCTTGGGTTACCATGCCCTATTGAACTTATCTCGCCTTGCTGTAGTGCCCTAAACCTTTCTTGGGTTACCATGCCCTATTGAACTTATCTCGCCTTACTTAATGCCCTAAACCTTTCTTGGGTTACCATGCCCTATTGAACTTATCTCGCCTTGCTGTAGTGCCCTAAACCTTTCTTGGGTTACCATGCCCTATTGAAATTATCTCGCCTTACTTTAATGCCCTAAACCTTTCTTGGGTTACCATGCCCTATTGAACTTATCTCGCCTTGCTGTAGTGCCCTAAACCTTTCTTGGGTTACCATGCCCTATTGAACTTATCTCGCCTTGCTGTAGTGCCCTAAACCTTTCTTGGGTTACCATGCCCTATTGAACTTATCTCGCCTTGCTGTAGTGCCCTAAACCTTTCTTGGGTTACCATGCCTTATTGAACTTATCTCGCCTTGCTTTAATGCCCTCAACCTTTTCTAGGGTTACCATGCCCTATAGATGTTCTATCTCACCTTGCTGTTGTTCCCCAAACCTAGTCAAAGTTCATTCTTTAGAGAAGTCCTGAGAAGTTGATCTTAGACGAGAAACAGTGAAGTGTTGTTTGGGTGTTTGACTTGGCGTGATGACGTTACATTGTGACGTTTTTTCTGAGAGTCGGTGACTTGCTGTAAAAACGCTCGTCTCTTTATGCCAACAATGGGGCATTTCTCTTGGTGCATGGGCCACATGAGTGCTGCATGCTCTTGAGTAGATTTATACACCTCAACTTCATATACATTTTGATCTCTAGACAATAATGATAATAAAGTAATATAAACGTTAAGAAATTAACGTTCTCTTTACCAACACTCTAACTACATAACTATACAGAGTAGTCTTCCTTGGATAATGTATTTGTTAAATGTTTATATTTTATATTCTTCAAATTTGACATATTGTGTTTCTCTATCGATTAATCTTTACCTGGGTCACCGTCCACCATCTTATGTCTACACGATTCTCTGCTTTAAATATGTATATAGTATATGTGTTGGGCAGAGGTAGTCAAGTTCCTATAAAGTCGTGAAAACTAGGTGTATATCTTTTTTAAATGTATATTTTTTTCACGGTCTATTGCTGACGAGCGGATGAGTTTGACCTCTCACCTGTCAGAAGCCGTTAGGTAAGGCTTCAGGCCGTCATTATTATTCATGATGGCTCCCCCACCACCACCCCTCCCCTCTCAGGTGTAGCTATAGGATGAATGTGGCGGGGACAAACGTCTTGGGGTTAGCATGATGACTAGGCAACTTAGCCTCACATACAACGGCTCTTCTATTAGGAATAACCACAAATTATTGGGGATTATACTATTGATAACTTGTTTCAGCCAGGAACAGATCAGAATTAACCCAACCCTTCCACTACAATCTATACTCTACACTGCTGTCTAAGCAAATCAAAAATATTCATCTTTAAAATAAAATGTAAAAAAATTTAAGATCAAAATATTTCTTTGTAATCGAGTTTCCTAATTTAATAAAGTCCCAACAGACAAACTTAATGACACAAACATTATTAATATACATCAGTAGATACTTTCAGTTCTAGACTCTAGACCTATTGTAAAACGTAAGGTTAATTCCGCTTGGTGCGTCGATACTGACATTGTGCAACATTTCATGAGTCAAGAACTCGTCAGTGTCCGCATTTCTAACACCGTCATACAACGCCTCGTCCACGCGCAGTAAGGGAGGCGTGGCTCCATTGATCTTATTAAACTACCATATCACTAAACAGTAACAGTTGCTTTAAAAACACGTCATTTGGACAAGCACGGTTATATCGTGATTATGTTACGTAGAATTGTATTACGTGCTTGCGTTCATATGTCGTAATCAGTTATTCATTTAAATATTCTTGTGTTATCGTTTATACGACCCTGTACGCGCTCTAACACTACGAGAAGCATTGATGTCCAAATATATTGTCGGGGATCCGTTAATATCAGTACATACGTGTCCCTGTATTTGGACACTACGTTTACAGGTGTATTCCAGGGATTATTTCCATGTAAAATGTTTAAGTCTTGCCTGCATCACACCTGCATTTGTAGTTCATGGCAGGCACGTGAATCTGGTCTGCCATTTGTTAGAGACGTCTGTCGACGAACACAACCCGCTGTCCATAGAAACATGTTGTTAAATGAAGCATGAGATAACATCCCAACAGTTGAAGGAATCTGTTTAACAACAAGACTCCCTTAAAGGTTTTATTTCATTCTCTATCGCCGATAAACCTTGAAGTCGGTGGCCTGGAGATGGGTTAGGGCACTCAGTCACTGGCGGCGTCTTCATCTCAATGGGAGGGGTGGCCCCCTTGATATGAGTTTTGAAACTCGTTTCGGCATCTTGTATTCTAGTTCATTTGAAATATTAGGTCTAACGAAGACAGTGATTAGAAGCAATGGGCCGTTAGTCAAGAGAATTATATATATATATATATATATATATATATATATATATATTGATGGCGTCCCAGGTGTTGCGGGCTAAATAAACTGAATGCTGGTTTACGGGTGAAGTGGAATAACTTTGGACTACGTTCAAATAAAACTAAAAAGTATGCTGTTGATGCACTGAGAATAACCCATTAATTAAATGAACTTCTAATGTAATCATTGTGATTGTGTGTATTATTGTATGTCAAGTTTGTCAGAGGTCCGAGTTCAATAGATAATCTCTTCAATATTATATCATACATGTGGAATAGCGTCAAATGCCCTGAGCTTAATGCTCTTATGTCCCCGGACATTCTTTTAGTAACCCTGCTCCCCCCCCCCAACACAAAAGGAAATACCAGCTGGGGGACATCCCCGGGGCTCCTTTATAATTATTTTTTTTTACCACGTAGACATAATCGTTAGCTATCATGAATCATGGTGGAACTCTATCAAATGTTTGCCTTTTGTCGGATTGAGGAGTTCGAGACCCTAAGTACAAGCAACATTAGGATACACAGTTTATCTATAGTCATTGTCCTTAGATTGTGACTGTAGTACAAACAGGCACGAACCCGTGAGCCCATTGAATGCTTAGCTTGTATTTGACCAAGGTTGTAAAGTACCCCATCACAAGTCCCCTGGGTGCACCCGGGAAGGGGTAGGTCTTATATTTTAGACTTCGCATGAAGTGCTTTAAAAATATGTATTGACGAAATTCCAAATGCAGTATTTTTTTATTTTTGTTTAACCACTTGTGGTTACACTACATATAATGAATGCAAAGTGTTCCAAGCCCCTGTCCTCATTCTGTTTGGGATCAATTCCTGGACTATTTAGTGTTTATTTTAGGACCCAAATTTCACTGCGCCGAAAATCACAGATATTATATTAAGTAGTGTGTGTGGGGGGGGGCATACCCTGGTCGACACAATGTCTCGCTTCGCCACTGCTTGAATCTACGGAGCGTGTCGTGTGTTGAATAGATGCATTAGTTATGTCAGAACAATTATTGACTTAGTTTTGCAGTGAAAAGCTTTGTGTCAATAAGTCTTACGTAATGCTTTACTGAATCCCCCTGCATCCTGTCGTTACTCCAGATGATTTCTCAAGAGCTATCCATCATTGTATAGTGGTACTTAGACGACCTGCGTTTAGCCGCAAGCCGATGTAACAAATCAAACATAAGAAATAACACTTTTTACTGTTGTAGTGTAGCAACCATGAAAGATGACCTCCAAGGTGCATACGACCAGGTCCAATCATGGCCGATCTCACCTCATCTCTCCCCCACTTTCCCCGCATCCACCTTCCACCTATCAAATGTGTGTTATTTGATGAAAGATAGATTCAAAACAAGACAGAGAACCACTCGGCTTGTTTGCCCTTGCTGTTATATGGCGGTCTTACACTGCTGTGTCGACTTGCTAACGTCAGAATTGGGTAAACGTATTATAGAAGCTTTATGTCATAAAAAGTGAGTTGGAGAAATGCTACAGAAGTAAGCAGAATAAATGTATATTCGATTACTGACTCAGTCGATGGCAATCCCCTGTGTTGTTCAGCTATCGATTTTTATTCGATTACTGATTCTATTTGGAAAGTTGATAACATGTCAAACATTCATGATTTATGAGTTATTGAACATATCACTCCGACTGAAACTATTCCTGACATATTATGTCTGTCTTATGACTGAAACTATCCCTATCTTATCATATTATGTCTGTCTTATAATAACCATATCATGTTTATGTCTGTCTTATTTTGTGTTCATTAAGCCCTCGTTTAGGCGTCGGGGGTTATTCAATAAAACAATAGAGTTTTATTTTTAATAAAGTTGTAAAAATTAACAACAATCCGTTGTCTTGGGAGATGTAATGTAAAAAGTCAAACAAAGGCTTATCTAATGAGATATAAAAAATCCATCAATGGCTTGCCTAATGAGTTGTAAAAAGTCCAACAATTTCTAGTCAGATGATAAAAGTCCATTAGGGGCTTGTCAAACGATATGTAAACAGATCATGTCTTTTGGGATTTAATGTAAAAAGTCCATCAATGGCTTGTCTAATTAAATATCATGTTTAGTTGTTTAATGTCATGTTTAGTTGTCTAATGTCATGTTTACTTGTCTAATATAATGTTTAGTTGTCTTATATCATGTTTAGTTGTCTAATGTCATGTTTAGTTGTCTAATGTCATGTTTAGTTGTCTAATGTCATGTTTAGTTGTCTAATGTCATGTTTACTTGTCTAATGTCATGTTTACTTGTCTAATGCCATGTTTAGTTGTCTAATATAATATCATGTTTTGTTTTCTCTCTCAGACAGGCCACCAGCCGGCAGTTCGTATCTGGGATGTGGCAGAGAAGACACAAGTGGCGGAGTTTCGTGGCCACAAGTTCGGCATCAACTGTGTGGTGAGTGCTGTTAGTTATAGACATCAACTGCGTGGTGAGGGCTGTTGGTTATAGACATCAACTGTGTGGTGAGTGCTGTTAGTTATAGACATCAACTGTGTGGTGAGTGCTGTTAGTTATAGACATCAACTGTGTGGTGAGTGCTGTTGGTTATAGACATCAACTGTGTGGTGAGTGCTGTTGGTTATAGACATCAACTGTGTGGTGAGTGCTGTTGGTTATAGACATCAACTGTGTGGTGAGTGCTGTTAGTTATAGACATCAACTGTGTGGTGAGTGCTGTTGGTTATAGACATCAACTGTGTGGTGAGTGCTGTTGGTTATAGACATCAACTGTGTGGTGAGTGCTGTTAGTTATAGACATCAACTGTGTGGTGAGTGCTGTTAGTTATAGACATCAACTGTGTGGTGAGTGCTGTTAGTTATAGACATCAACTGTGTGGTGAGTGCTGTTAGTTATAGACATCAACTGTGTGGTGAGTGCTGTTAGTTATAGACATCAACTGTGTGGTGAGTGCTGTTAGTTATAGACATCAACTGTGTGGTGAGTGCTGTTGGTTATAGACATCAACTGTGTGGTGAGTGCTGTTAGTTATAGACATCAACTGTGTGGTGAGTGCTGTTGGTTATAGACATCAACTGTGTGGTGAGTGCTGTTGGTTATAGACATCAACTGTGTGGTGAGTGCTGTTGGTTATAGACATCAACTGTGTGGTGAGTGCTGTTAGTTATAGACATCAACTGTGTGGTGAGTGCTGTTGGTTATAGACATCAACTGTGTGGTGAGTGCTGTTGGTTATAGACATCAACTGTGGTGAGTGCTGTTGGTTATAGACATCAACTGTGTGGTGAGTGCTGTTGGTTATAGACATCAACTGTGTGGTGAGTGCTGTTGGTTATAGACATCAACTGTGTGGTGAGTGCTGTTAGTTATAGACATCAACTGTGTGATGAGTGCTGTTAGTTATAGACATCAACTGTGTGGTGAGTGCTGTTAGTTATAGACATCAACTGTGTGGTGAGTGCTGTTGGTTATAGACATCAACTGTGTGGTGAGTGCTGTTAGTTATAGACATCAACTGTGTGGTGAGTGCTGTTAGTTATAGACATCAACTGTGTGGTGAGTGCTGTTAGTTATAGACATCAACTGTGTGGTGAGTGCTGTTGGTTATAGACATCAACTGTGTGGTGAGTGCTGTTGGTTATAGACATCAACTGTGTGGTGAGTGCTGTTGGTTATAGACATCAACTGTGTGGTGAGTGCTGTTGGTTATAGACATCAACTGTGTGGTGAGTGCTGTTGGTTATAGACATCAACTGTGTGGTGAGTGCTGTTGGTTATAGACATCAACTGTGTGGTGAGTGCTGTTAGTTATAGACATCAACTGTGTGGTGAGTGATGTTGGTTATAGACATCAACTGTGTGGTGAGTGCTGTTGGTTATAGACATCAACTGTGGTGAGTGCTGTTGGTTATAGACATCAACTGTGTGGTGAGTGCTGTTGGTTATAGACATCAACTGTGTGGTGAGTGCTGTTGGTTATAGACATCAACTGTGTGGTGAGTGCTGTTAGTTATAGACATCAACTGTGTGGTGAGTGCTGTTAGTTATAGACATCAACTGTGTGGTGAGTGCTGTTAGTTATAGACATCAACTGTGTGGTGAGTGCTGTTAGTTATAGACATCAATTGTGTGGTGAGTGCTGTTAGTTATAGACATCAACTGTGTGGTGAGTGCTGTTAGTTATAGACATCAATTGTGTGGTGAGTGCTGTTGGTTATAGACATCAACTGTGTGGTGAGTGCTGTTGGTTATAGACATCAACTGTGTGGTGAGTGCTGTTGGTTATAGACATCAACTGTGTGGTGAGTGCTGTTAGTTATAGACATCAACTGTGTGGTGAGTGCTGTTAGTTATAGACATCAACTGTGTGGTGAGTGCTGTTAGTTATAGACATCAACTGTGTGGTGAGTGCTGTTAGTTATAGACATCAACTGTGTGGTGAGTGCTGTTGGTTATAGACATCAACTGTGTGGTGAGTGCTGTTGGTTATAGACATCAACTGTGTGGTGAGTGCTGTTAGTTATAGACATCAACTGTGTGGTGAGTGCTGTTAGTTATAGACATCAACTGTGTGGTGAGTGCTGTTAGTTATAGACATCAACTGTGTGGTGAGTGCTGTTAGTTATAGACATCAACTGTGTGGTGAGTGCTGTTAGTTATAGACATCAACTGTGTGGTGAGTGCTGTTAGTTATAGACATCAACTGTGTGGTGAGTGCTGTTAGTTATAGACATCAACTGTGTGGTGAGTGCTGTTGGTTATAGACATCAACTGTGTGGTGAGTGCTGTTGGTTATAGACATCAACTGTGTGGTGAGTGCTGTTGGTTATAGACATCAACTGTGTGGTGAGTGCTGTTAGTTATAGACATCAACTGTGTGGTGAGTGCTGTTAGTTATAGACATCAACTGTGTGGTGAGTGCTGTTGGTTATAGACATCAACTGTGTGGTGAGTGCTGTTAGTTATAGACATCAACTGTGTGGTGAGTGCTGTTAGTTATAGGATACTATTGTTTCTAATGACCTTGAAGTTTGGATAGAAAAAATGGCTGTTTGAGATTGTCTTAATACGTGTACTATTAAGTCTTACGTGGAGAGGGGGATGCTGTAACTCTGTATCTGTCACAATCTATAATCTATAAATATGAATAAATGTATAGTTTAGGGTTAATAAACATTTTAAAAAATATTTTTAAAAAACTGACCTGATTTGACCGCCTAAGGTCAAGTTTGTTGAGCCCCTGGTTAATCCGTATGCTTGGCTTTGGTCATCAAGAAACTTGATCTTGTGACAGTCAGTGAAACAAGGTCACGCGGAAGTCATTCCTTGTAAGCTACCATTCTATGACTAAACCAGTCCCAATAACCGTGGACTGTACACGCGCCAGTTACGGCAACATTCGTTTTTTAATGTTTACTTGTGAAATGTGAATTTAAAACACGTTCACTAATCGGTAAGAGGCGGGCGACATGGATCTTAAAAAGTGAGTGATATGTCTATTTGGACGGCATCGGTCAGAGAGCACGTGAGCTATAGGTCTATTTGGACGGCATCGGTCAGAGAGCACGTGAGCTATAGGTCTTTTTGGACGACATCGGTCAGAGAGCACGTGAGCTATAGGTCTATTTGGACGACATCGGTCAGAGAGCACGTGAGCTATAGGTCTTTTTGGACGGCATCGGTCAGAGAGCACGTGAGCTATAGGTCTTTTTGGACGGCATCGGTCAGAGAGCACGTGAGCTATAGGTATATTTGGACGGCATCGGTCAGAGAGCACGTGAGCTATAGGTCTTTTTGGACGGCATCGGTCAGAGAGCACGTGAGCTATAGGTCTTTTTGGACGGCATCGGTCAGAGAGCACGTGAGCTATAGGTCTATTTGGACGGCATCGGTCAGAGAGCACGTGAGCTATAGGTCTATTTGGATGGCATCGGTCAGACAACGTGAGAGATAGGTCTATTTGGATGGCATCGGTCAGACAACGTGAGAGATAGGTCTATTTGGACGGCATCGGTCAGAGAGCACGTGAGCTATAGGTCTATTTGGATGGCATCGGTCAGACAACGTGAGTGATAGGTCTATTTGGATGGCATGGGTCAGACAACGTGAGTGATAGGTCTATTTCAGCTTTCTCTCAATTAGGTTTAGAACAGAGCTCGAATGATTTATGTTATGGAGGTTGTCATCAGAGCAGACGCTACTTTGGTGATGTCCTAATGTTACTACGAACAAGTTTGCAGTGGTCAAATAATTAGCTTGTCAAATGTAATTGCCATTCTACCGTCACTTCGGTTTTTTTCCCTTAATCATTTTAAAAATGGGGGAAATGGGATTAAAACAAGCTGACGATGGCAAATTAGCACGTGTCTGTAATACATTGAACATATCAGGTTTTGGGACTCAATCCAAATTTAACTGCAATTTCCTTCCTAAGAACAATCACTGATTAAGTATTTTTGTGTTTAAATGATGCAATCGGGCGCATTGCGAGTTGATTCAGCGTATCAGAGCGCATTACTATGCGCAATGAGAGCTGCGTAGACAAGATGCCCTCAGTGAATATTTTATCGGTACACTTAGCAAAGGAAATGATTGTCGATGACATCACTGAACCTGTTGAAAGTTCACAATCGAGTGTTGGGCACAAAGTTAATCTGAAATATTTTGTAGCTCACATCAAATAGCCACATAGGACTCCTTTTCTCACGTGTCATTGACAGACACCGTTGAGTTTGCTGAGCCAAACTGCGGCAAACGTTCGTGTAGACATATTGCGACAAGCGTTTCGTGTTTTCCAAATGTCCAGTAAAACGAACGTTATGTTCTATTTTAATACCTGACGTCATGAATGCGAAGTGCCTATATTTGAACTACCACAGACGGAGTTGGGCACACACACCATCGTACCTGGTATATAACAAACTGATGTCACTAGGTGGTGAGCTGGCTGCCTTTCTATGCTCATTTTTTTTCATTGTTAAGAATAAATTATTTATGAGGAGTTTGATCCATTAGTTTATTGTATACTTAGAAGTACCCTGCGCCACTTTCTCATTCTAAATAGGTATTGGAGTTTAAAAACAGATAGTTGCAGACTACACCACACATTCACATGACAGTGTGTGGGTTAGTTAGTACCGCCTCCCTATGGTCACAGACTTGCGTGACCCAACATGATACCTTGACCAGTGTTGCCGTCCAGTTGTCTACAGTGCATCCTTAGTCTTTTCCATAGATCAAATAGCCGTTAGGAATGTGATTCGGAACTCTACCCTGAAAATAAACCTGCAATGTTGGGAAAATGCTGAAATATGCACATAGAGATTCATGTAGTTGGAAGGTGGAAGGATACTTAGTAGTCATGTAACGAACGTTTACATTAAGGGACACACGTCAGAGATAGTGCACACCACTGCACACAACTCAATGTACAAGTCCCCAAACCTGTGTGTGTGACTTCATCTCACATGCAATAAATCTTGAATCCACTTAAGTAGCAGGCAGTCACTAAGCAAGAGATTTTTATTGTCAAGTTTGGAAATGTTTGTTTAAGTTTAAGAAAATAAAGTTGTGGGGTGGGGAGGGGGCTGAAAAGGAGCCGAGGCTTCTACAATGATGTCATGTTTGACCTAATTTAAATTAAAAAAAACTAACGAAGTCTTCTTGGACTGACTGTTAGACTGGCCGGGCTGGTGGGGAGGGGGGGGGAGGATTGGGGCTAATGGCTATAGTCAACTGTGTGTTCATTAGCAGTCCTCCGCACTGACCAATACATAATTATCTCGACAATATTAAAATCAAGCAACTATTATCACTTGGCATTAATGAAATAAAATCTATTAATTAAATGGAATCACTGAAAATTATAAAAATACATTTTGTGCATATAGTTTTTGTTTATTCCTACATAAATTTAAAAATAGTCTTAAAAATCTGAGGTTTTAAAGGAGGTGGCGTGTTCAGATAATGGTGGCTAGCACTATTTTGCATTTATTATAAAGTCTGTTACTTGAATGCTTGTTTAGTGTTAGGGGTGTGAGGCTCACACATTGCAGAGCAATTGTTGTGTGTGTGTGGGGGGGGGTTGTACATATAGACTTTTAATTGTCCAAACTCCTTCATCTGATTTCCCCTTGTAAACATTGAAGCTGTCTGGTGAAGGAAGTGTGGACTGGTCTAAGTTGGCCTTTAATAAAACCAAGAAATTTCAGATAAGCAAATTAAAATTGAAAAAATAACAGAATTAATCTCCACTTGCCATAATTGCATTTTCTCCTAGCAGACCTTCTTTCAGGATTCAGCCTCTCTCTCTCTCTTGTTTATGTTTTCTATCTTATTTATGTCTTCTATCTTGTTTATGTCTTCTATCTTGTTTATGTCTTCTATCTTGTTTATGTCTTCTATCTTGTTTATGTCTTCTATCTTATTTATGTCTTCTCTCTTGTTTATGTCTTCTATCTTGTTATGTCTTCTCTCTTATTTATGTCTTCTATCTTATTTATGTCTTCTATCTTATTTATGTCTTCTATCTTGTTTATGTCTTCTATCTTGTTTATGTCTTCTATCTTGTTTATGTCTTCTATCTTGTTTATGTCTTCTATCTTGTTTATGTCTTCTATCTTGTTTATGTCTTCTATCTTGTTTATGTCTTCTATCTTGTTTATGTCTTCTATCTTGTTTATGTCTTCTATCTTATTTATGTCTTCTATCTTATTTATGTCTTCTATCTTGTTTATGTCTTCTATCTTGTTTATGTCTTCTATCCTGATCTTCAAGATGTATTTAGACTGACCAGCTTAGAGGCTAAATGTTCATCAAAGCAATAACGTCCCTTGATTCAAGAAGGCATTTTGACAACATTACCCTTTAAAGCTGTTCCTCGGTGGTAAACAAACCTGCCTGTCCAATCTGGCCTTATAAATTGGCTTAGGGGGAACCTAACACATGCCATAGAAATGTGAAAAATAAAAGATTTTTGCTAGCATCGAGGCATCTCTACCTGAGTAGGCCTGAATATTTTTAAAGGCCTTAAACCTGCTCTTCTGTTTTTAAGTTAGGTTTGTAGGTACTGGTTAAGATTCCACCTGAATGTAACACATAATTAAGACTGTTGAAGTGTTTAATTACAGTGTTATAGTGTGCTCTGACAAGTTTACTTACCTGCAGTTTGTCTAAAATGCTATGAATAATGACTTTAATAAGTCAAATTTGACTATGAATTATAGTTACGTTTTAATGAATTCATGTCTCTATGAAAAAATTATATTTTTTTAAAATTGTAATTTTTGCATTAAAATGTTTACCGGTGTTGACTCACGTTCAGATACAATAAAGATAGACACATATTCTAATAATGTTGTTTTAGAAATTGGATTTTTAATCCCTAAATTTGAGGCAGAAAATACATGGCATTATGGCATATTATAATATTTCATTTTTAGATTTCTAATTTTAATCTGAAATATTTGCACAAAAAATGTACTTCTAAGAAAATAAAGAAGTAAATAGATTCTTTTTTTACCACTGCTTTCAATCAAACTGTATATGTGTATGACTCAATGACTAATTTTAACATTGGTCAAATTGAAATAAACTACTTTTTGTATTCGGTAAATTTTTTTACAAAGCTTTCTAAATCCAAGCCAATTTATTATTGAAAAAGCCAACAGCCAGTAATGAAGTATTGAATGTTTCTATGTTGTGTGCAACTATATATTCTAGAGTCCCTGGCACCACAAGGGGTAGGAACATTCCCACTGGTGTGAGGGTTGATGGTTCACTCAGTCAAGGACTCTACAGAATTACAGCATCGTGTTTTCAAATATTATATGTGTCGCTTTAATAATTTTCTTATGTAAAATAATGTTATATTTTGAGAGATCATTGGCCAAGTGACTCAAATTTTAAATTGATTTATAACTTTCGCCTGTTGACTGAGTTGAGTGTTGTATAACTTTCCCCTGTTGACTGAGCTGATTATCATGTTTTTTCTTCCAGGCTTTTTCACCCAACATGAAGGAGGTGGTCTCGGTGGGCACCCAGCATGACCAGATGATCAACGTGTGGAACTGGAAAACTGGCAACAAGGTCGCATCCAACAAGGTCTCCAGCAAAGTGAGTCCAGATAATAGTGTCCAATGTTAGGTGACTTTCAGAAGATAGTGTGGTGGGTCCAGGCAATGGTGTCCAATGTTAGGTGACTTTCAGAAGATAGTGAGGTGGGTCCAGACAATGCTGTCCAATGTTAGGTGACTTTCAGAAGATAGTGAGGTGGGTCCAGGCAATGGTGTCCAATGTTAGGTGACTTTCAGAAGATAGTGTGGTGGGTCCAGGCAATGGTGTCCAATGTTAGGTGACTTTCAGAAGATAGTGTGGTGGGTCCAACAATGCTGTCCAATGTTAGGTGACTTTCAGAAGATAGTGAGATGCGTCCTGGCAATGCTGTCAAATGTTAGGTGACTTTGAGAATATAGTGTGGGTGGGTCCAGGCAATGCTGTCCAATGTTAGGTGACTTTCAGAAGATAGTGAGATGTGTCCAGGCAATGCTGTCTAATGTTAGGTGACTTTCAGAAGATAGTGAGGTGGGTCTAGGCAATGGTGTCCAATGTTAGGTGACTTTCAGAAGATAGTGAGGTGGGTCCAGCCAATGCTGTCCAATGTTTTCATTTTGAATATTTTTGTGCATATTAAAGTTTTTATACTGATAAATTCATCTTTCTAGATGTAGTTTCAAATAAAAAATCTGGTTTTCTCATTAACTCACTTAAAAATGATTCTCAAAGTTATAAGTAAATAAAGAATATCTTAGAAATACTTAATACATATTTCTGTTTGAAACTGTATTTTGATCCACCCATTAATTCTTAATTTTTGTTTATACTTACTCTAGGTCAGTGCCATAGCTTTTTCTGAAGATGGAAAGTGCTTTGTCACTGTCGGAAACCGACATGTACGCTTCTGGTATTTAGAAGAAAAAAGATCCAAGGTATAATTTAGCTTTTTCGTATACAGTATTTTCATATGATTTTTATTTAATTAACAATTTTTCATAGAAAATAATATCAATTTTTTTTTAATTTGAAGTTTAGTGGTCATAAAAAAAATTTAAAAATATAAAGCTGGCTTCTGTCAATGTTCGCTCTCAGGTTTGCTGGTCTGTGCACAAAATTTGCTGCGCAGTAATTCTAAACAGATGTCTGTGTGGCGGCGCTGCTTAAAGGGAACATTGGCTACTGTTTAAATCACAGCTGAAAATTAACAAATTAATTCTCACATTTAAAATGTCTTCAAAATTCGGATAATGTAGAACTGATTGTATTGTTTTCATTTCCCTTCTTGTAAGTGTGAAAATATGGCTTGAATATATTAATTCAGATCAATCAAACTGTGCCATTAATGGGACGTAATGGCATCCTGGGGGACCAGAAGGACAACTTTTTCTGTGATGTTGTGGCAGGACAAGGTCCTATGTGTGGCAGATTTTTTGTGATAACCCAGTCAGGACTTTTGTGTGAATTCAATGACAAGAGGCAGTTAGAAAAATGGGTGGAGCTGAGGGTAAGAATTAAATGAAAGATCTGTCCATAACGTTAACTTTATTATTCATTTTGATGAACATTGGATATTTATTTTTGGGCTTGTCTTTATTTTTTATGTATTTATAATTATGTATAAATGCTATTTAAAGTAAATCAATGATAATTTTAAATGAGTATTGTTCTGTTATTATTTTCTTTCTCTTCCAGGTTCTCCATTTTGATCTGATAACTAGTAGTTTAATTTATATCTGTTGTGGTTAATGCATTTGATATTGAAACATTATTTGTATTTTATTGCTTGTTTGTTGTTTGTTTTAGACCAAATCAGCCAACTGCATCACTGCAGGGCTGGAGCACATATTTGTGGGTTGTGCCGAGGGTGTTGTTAGGGTCTTCAAGTCATCATCACTTCACTACCTGTGCTCTCTGCCCAAACCACACCACCTGGGAGTTGAGGTGACCACAGCAACAAACTCAAGGTAAATCTCATTTTGAAATCACAATGTTTTGAGAATAAAGTAATTTATTGGAAATGTCAAAAATTTTCTATGTGTAGCTCTCTACAACCCTTAGTGCTATTTATTTCAATCAATTTTTGTGTGAATTTGATTATTTTATTCCTGTAAACAACATTTTTAAAGTAGCATTAGTGGAGTGTATGTTTTCTGTCACCTAAAATCCTAATTAAATGTTTTTAAATGTTGTTTAAAAAGTAGTAAAGTATTTACTGTCTACTCCAGGAAGAATTAGAAAAAACCTTACATGTTTTTAGAGAATTACAGAGAGAATATTCAAGATCTTTTAGTTGTGTACAGTGGCATTTATTTAAAATAAATTATATTAAGTGCCCAGGGTATAATGGAAGATATAACCAAAATAATTTTTTTATTCAATTTTCAAACTTTATATTAACTTTTTAACATGAGTTTCATTTTTGTTGTTGTCACCATCTTTAGCTAAAACTTCAACTCGAAGATAAATCTTTATTTTTATACTTAATCCCTTCCCTTAGCATTGTAACCATGAAATCATCAAGATAAAAAAAAATTTTAAGATGTTTTTGAAAACAACTTTGTTAAACTCTAAGATGACTATGTTCTTTTCTTTCTTTGTCCAGTCACATGGTGAGCAACAGCCAAGACGCCAAGTTTCCTGACACAAAAGCAATAGCAGTTGATGATGATCATAAAAAGGTAGATACAGTTAAACATCTATTTAAGATGGTCTTCACAAGGGCATGCCTATAACTGAATGAATAAATCAATAGTTGTCATTCCCATGGTTCAAACTTGGTTGATTAAAATATAAGTTCACTACTGTTTCAGGTGACGTGTATATACAATGATCGAAGTGTGTAAAATATAAGTTCCCTACTGTTTCAGGTGACGTGTATATACAATGATAGAAGTGTGTAAAATATAAGTTCACTTCTGTTTCAGGTGACGTGTATATACAATGATAGAAGTGTGTACATCTGGGATGTCCATGACCTCAAAAGAGTTGGGAAAGCGTGGTCATTTCTCTACCATAGTGGCTGTATATGGTCATTAGAAGTAAGCCAGATAAAAAAAAATTATTTACAATATACAAATTTCATGCCTCAAAGTTTACTGTAACTTAAAAAATGTAATAAAAAATACACAAACAAATTGTGTAATGAAAGCAATAAATTTGAGCTTTATTATTAAACTAACATGACAGTAAACATTTCGGCTAATGCCTTCACCAGTACAATAAACTTAAAGTATGTACTTACACAAGTATTTACTTATTGTTTTTATTACACAATTTGTTTGTGTATTTTGTATTTTATCTGCTTTATCGCAGTCCTATTCCATATGATATAAAAAATGTATTCAGTTTGTAAGTTATGTCTTTATGGATGTAACTCCAGTTATTCTTATTCCCTCCACCTCCCCAGGTTTACCCACAGATTGAAGATGGCGTCAAGTCCTGCCTCCCCCCTGGGTCATTCCTCACAGCATCAGGTGATGACACTATACGAGTGTGGAACTTAAACACACACATGCCGGAGAACACTGCTTACAAGAGAAATATTTATAGCAATGTAAGTCATGGTTAATTGAATAAGTCCCCTAGCAGCCGCCTATTAACTTTACTAGGATGAGGTGATCCTGTTTGCCTCACATGACCTGGCACCTTCGTGGATGGAAGAACGCCAGGTGGAACGGTCCTTTGCAGCAAGTTCCCACGTATCTGGGTTGATGGCAAACGCTTTCAGTGAGACTTTCAGTGTGTCTTTGTAGCGTTTCTTTTGCCCACCGTGGGACCGCTGGCCATGCTGGAGCTCGCCATAGAAGAGTCTCTTTGGCAGTCTCTCGTCTGGCATTCGGACCACGTGCCCTGCCCAACGAAGCTGGGACTGCATCAGGAGTGTGAATATGCTGGGGAGACCTGCCTTGGTCAGTACCACTGTGTCTGGTATTTTATCCTGCCACTTTATGCCGAGGATCTTCCTGAGGCTTGTTGAATGAAAGTGGTTAAGCTTCCTAGCATGGCGCTGATACACAGTCCATGTTTCACACGCATATAGCAGTGTGGGGAGCACCACCGCCCTGTACACTTTCAGCTTGGTCTGGATGGTAATGCCTCTTCTGTTCCAGACATTTGGGTACAACCTGCCAAAAGTGGAGCTGGCTCTGGCAATTCTGACGCTCACTTCGTCATCGATGGTGGCATTTTGCGACAGTGTGCTGCCTAGGTATGAGAACCGTTGCACTGTGTTGAGTCTCTGGCCGTTGACAGTGATGCTGGGCTCAACGTAGGGCCTTCCAGGCGCAGGCTGATGGAGGACTTCAGTCTTCTTGGTGTTGATCGTCAGACCAAAGTTTGTGCAGGCGCTGGAGAACAGGTTAACGCTGCATTGCATGTTGGCTTCTGAGGCAGCATTGAGGGCACAGTCATCAGCAAACAGGAGGTCTCTGATGATGTCTGTCATAACCTTGGTTTTTGCATGGAGCCTCCGAAGGTTGAACAGTTTGCCATCTGTGCGGTACCTCAGGTTAACACCAACACCCTCGTCTCTGAAGGCCTCTGCCAGCATGGCGGAAAACATGAGGCTAAATAGTGTTGGTGCCAGGACGCATCCCTGCTTGACCCCGTTTGTGACTGTGAAAGGATCAGAAAACTCTCCGCTGTCCTGGACTCTGGCCTGCATGCCCTCGTGGAATTGTCTCACCAAGACGATGAATTTCCTTGGGCAACCGTACTTGGCCATTATCTTCCACAGACCCTCTCTGCCAACGGTGTCAAAAGCCTTGGTCAGGTCGACATAGGTGGAGAACAGGTTGACGTTCTGCTCCTGACATTTCTCTTGTAGCTGCCTGGCAGCGAACACCATGTCGATGGTCCCTCGCTCTTTTCGGAAGCCACACTGACTTTCAGGCAGGAGTCCTTGGTCAAGGTGGACCGTGAGGCGGTTGAGCAGGATTCTGGCAAGGATCTTTCCTGCGATAGATAGCAGGGATATGCCTCTGTGGTTGTCACAAGCCTGTCTACTTCCTTTTTGCTTATAAAGATGTATGATGGAGGCATCTTTGAAGTCCTGCGGGATCGTCTCTTGCTGCCACACCAAGAGAAATAGATGGTGGAGCCTTTCAGTCAGGATAATATATTGTGTCTAGGCAATCACAAAACATCACGTTGCTTTATTAAGTTACCGTGTGTGTAAAACATTCCACCAGGTGTGATAACAGGTAATTCGAAAATAGAAAACATGTCCAAAATAATATCTCATAAAATGTATAAGATCCAGTCCCAGCAAAATATTATTCTCTCCATTTTTAAGTATTCTAAGCAAAAAAAAACAACCAACCAAAATATATCACTTAGTCACAAAATTTACACAGCAAGGATGAAATGTGTCAGAGATAAATTCTTCATAAATGGAACAAATCTTAAATATGTTAAACAGACATTCCTGAATATCATGAAATTACCCAGCAGATCTAAATTAGGATATCTCACTTTGAGAAATAAATGAAATAAATAATTTAGGGCTGCGGAAATTAACGATTAATTTCTCGATTAATCGTTAAAATGTTTTATCGATTAAAATTATTTGAATCGATAAAAATTCGATTAAAATTAAAGAAAATATTTATAATATTTTAAATTTTTTATTTTAATAAATAATTAATTATTAATAATAATTTATTTTATTACTTTATGTGGACCGGCAGACGTCAACTAAAAAATGGCTGACAGCATCAGCGCAGTTAAATTTAAACATATAACTAGAAAGTTTAGCAAAAAAATTTGTTTTTAAACTAACTGCGGATGGCAAAGTCGAAGATGGTGAAAAAGTTTACTGTATTCACTGCCATAAACAATTCTCTTTTAAAGGATCAAAAACATAGCTGGCGTACTACCTTCAGCACAAACATCCGATGAAGTATCAACACATGGTCATAAAATTTAGTTCGAAATGTGCTTAATTTTCAATGTCCGTGAGAAAAGTTCAGTTTAATGACGTCATAAATTTCTATTTTTGGCTTTAATCAAAATGATTGATTAATTAATCGATAATTTTTCAAAAGTTAACAACTAAATTTAAATTAATCGATAACAGCCCTAAAATAATTATTATATATCTACATGATATGTGTGTAGACCCTGGTCTAGAGTTTCAATCTTAATTTTGTATTTTTACCCAATAGGAACTGTTGAAAATTGTTTATGCAGATCCAACTTTAACTTCCCTCTGTAATGTTGACTATAATCCAGGTATGTATGACTTGGTCAAGTTCAATTAAAACGTAAAAATGGAGGATGAATATTTACAAAACATACAGACTCTTTAAAATGTCTTGATCCTTTTTTGTATTTCTATCCAATATCGAGAGTCAACTAATCGTTTTTGTTATATTTGATGCATGTTTAGAAGCATAGTTGTTTAATTGCATAAAAACTATTGTTAATTATACTTATTTACTTTGAAGAAACATATTGTCTTAAAATGTTTTCATTTTCATTTTATTATATATAGCTGGTGCTACTGACAAAACAGACAGAACCTATGATGGCAAAAATGGTGTTAGGTCAATACGGGTCAGTCCTGATGGGTTCGACTTAGCTTCAGGTGACAGGCAAGGTAACATCAGGTAAACAGCTCAAGTTTCATATAGATACCTCAGTCAATTAACCAGGATGTTAACAAATAGAATTAGATCTTAGTTTTTAAACTTCACTGATAGTTACAGCTGCAAACTGTCATCACTTTAATTTACAGTAATGCTGACTATTATAAAGTTTAATTAGAAAGTTAATTAATTAGAATTAAATAATAAAAATCATTTTTATTTGCACCAGAATTTATGACATGCAATACTTGACTGAAAAACGATGTGTGGAAGCTCACGATTCAGATGTTATGTGCTTAGAGTACTCCTATACAGCTTACGGTATGTGATCTTTTTTGTTATTTGCTTAGAGTACTATACATCTTACGGTATGTGATCTTTTTGTTATGTGCTTAGCGTACTCCTAAACAGCTTACGGTTTGTGATCTTTTCCTATCCACACTTTGCACAGCACTTAACTCATTAGTCCCTGATGTGACTAAATGTGTCTTTAAACTTTTTATAGGGGTCCGAACGGATGCGTTCAAATGTGTCCGTTCTTATAGTGACACACTCTCACATTTTTATTTTAATAAATAGCATCAAAATTTCGCTTTCGGTTATTGTGTAATACTAAGAGATTTCAAAATAAAATACCTGATGTTTTTATCTTGTTTCACTTTCGATCCATGTGTGATTTAGTTTGACGCGTCTCTATCGAGTATGTATTCACCAGAGGTGCCGAAAATCGCGTCTTTAATCGTCATTTTTTTCGCAGTTCATGTTACATTATTATTAAAAGTAATTCACTTCTTGATGCATAAATCATTTTATTTTTTTAAGATAAACCAATATCTTTAGAAAAGAAAAGCATTTTTCTAATGTAATCAAAAGCTTAATGAAGTTGCTTCCCTTTTGTCAAGAATATGAAATAGATACGGAAGTAGCCCTTCAGGACTTAATGAGTTAAGGTGTAATATAACATAAAAAATAACATAACTTAATTGCTGAATCAAGGCTCAGAAGAATTGAAAAGCTAATGTGCTTTGCCAATGACTTACATCTATTTGTTACTTTTGATAGGTAAATTTCTGGCCACCTCCAGTCGGGACAGACTCATCCATGTTTTTGATGTTGACCAGAACTACGGACTGGTTCAGACCCTGGGTGACCACTCGTCATCCATTACGGCAGTCAGGTTCACAGACAATGAAAACAAGTTGAGGATGATTAGCTGTGGCGCTGACAAGTCAATTTTACTGAGGAATGCTGTCACTGTAAGAACTTAGGGCAGTGCTGTCACTGTAAGAACTGTTATGGTAAAATAGCCAGGTGGAGTTGGTTAATTAGCCAGGTCAAGTTGGTTAATTAGCCAGGTCAAGTTGGTTAATTAGACAGATGGAACGTTTACAGATATTAAACGTTAGAGATAAACATGAAACTTGTATTTTTCCCCTATTTTTGAATCTTGGTTTTCTTGTGTTTGTCAACATACAGAATCAGATATAAGGAATAACATTGTTCCTTTCTTAAGTTTAAAGTTTGTCGTTGTTGCTTAAATCTATTAGAATGTATTTTTTGCTTTAGACCCCAGATTTCCAGTTCCAGCTAGAACATAACATTGCCACCAAGATAACCCTGTACGACATGGTCATTGACCCCACACAGAAGTGCCTTGCTACAGCTTGCCAGGACAGAAATGTTCGGTGAGAGTTGTTGTGGAAAATATTTCCAAATCCTTTTTGAGACTTACCATTTATTTCACAGTTTATTTTAGATGTATGATGTACTGTGATGCACTGCAGGTTTCCCCTACCATTGCTAAGCTCTGCACCCCTAAAAATTGTTGACATTGTCCTGCACCCCTAAAAATTAGTTGACATAATCCTGCATCCCCCTGTAAAAGTAAAGAGGCATTTTCAAAAATATTACAATTTGTTTTAGAATTATAGAGTAACTTTTTTCTAAGTGTTATGTTTTTATATTTATTATGTCAGGAAGAAATCCAAAATATATTAAGATGAATATCAAACGTATTGTTATTTTTTCATCAATTTGTGTTACACACTGTACCCAACTCCTAAGAAATATAAAGTTGCTGCATTCATAAAGTTTTGAGTTATCAAAGAATGTTGTGTTGTGTATTTCCAGCTTGTACAATATTCAAACAACCAAAGAAAAGAAATGTTACAGGGGCTCTGCTGGGGATGAGGGCATCTTGCTGAGAATACACCTGGATCCTTCAGGCTCTTACGCTGCCACGTCTTGCACAGACAAGAATGTCTGCATCCTGGACTTCAATACTGGGGAGTTGATGGCCACCATGGCTGGCCACTCTGATGTCATCACAGGTGTCAAGTTTGCTAATGACCTGAAACATGTCATCACCGTTTCTGCAGATGGGTGAGTCTAAAGTAGTATATTCAGTCATTACAAAAGTTGTTTCTAACATCCCTCACATCACAGAGTATTTTGACTCAATAGAAACTAAGCAGTTGGTACTCTCCATGAGAAAGTTACTAATCAAATTAATAAGCTAGAATAGACTTGAATATTCAGTGCACAGTGTTTGCTCTGTCTGTTAAGTTTCAATACTAGGTGTAATACACAGATTCCCACCGTTTTCTAAGGGGTCACCAACTTTAAGACGGTGAACTTATAAACAATAGCCACTATAATGCAATTTTTTTATTACTAATGGGTGCTTGCGTTAATATGGATAAGGAGGTCGAGTGGCAGCGCACTCAACTGGCGTACCAATGATCATGGGTCCGAATCCATGTGAAGGCAAGGATTTGTTCCCGGGCCTAGGGCGTCCCTGAGTCCACCCAGCTCCGAATGGGTACCTAACACTAGTTAGGCGGCTGGGTAATGCGTGGAACCCATAAAGCCATGGCCTGTGAACGCTGCATGACTTGCCAACAGATCATCCGTCATGGTCTGTGGACGCAATTATCTTCTGCATAGAAGGAGCGTCTGTATAGATAAGATAAGATAAGAATATGCTGTGAATCGTGTCTTTGAACTGAAAGATGAAATCAAGATGTTCTTGTAAGTGCAAGGAAAACATGACCTATTGGTATAGTTTAATGACAAAGCCTGATCGAAAAGAGTAGCATATCTAGCAGATACATTAGAAAAGCAAAATAGGTTTAATCTGAAACTTTATTAAAAGTAAATGAATATTATTGCAATTAATAATTAAATTGGGGTATGTTTATCAAAGCTGCTGAAGTGGCAAAAAAATATAAATCTTGGTTGTAGATGAATCTGGAGGTGAAATAAACAAACATTTGAAAGAGGAAACTACTTGTGCATCTAGAATCCCTTGAACACAAACTGCATTGTTACTTCCCTGAGCTTTGCTTGCCCTTCAAGCAGTTCATTTGTGTGTTTATATTTCATCAAGAGAAATAAATTAATTAAATTTTGAGAATGACATGAGATTGGTGTTAACATAAACGCGCTTCAAATTTTGAGGCTGTTTAATGCAATGAATTTTGAAATATCTCATTAAATTAATTATTAAACAAAATAAAATTAAATATATTAAAAATAGATTTTCTTAGTTTTTGTTAATTACTGAATTAAAAACTTAAAATGAAATTGGGGCTGGCAGGTTACTTGGCTTGTATAAAAACGTGTGGCAACTCAAAAAAAAGGTTGGGAACCTATGATCTAACATAAAATGTTTAGTCACAAGTTCATTGACATCTGTCACACTGTTCAAGTAGCTGGTGGATGAGTCATCAAGGAATTTGCCAGTTATTTTTAGAAATGTAAAAAAAAATGATTTAAAATACTTACACTAGTTTCACAAGTCATTGCTTTTAGCTCCTAATTCAATTTGTTGGCTGTTTTTTGTTTGTTTGTTAATTTCCTCTAATGCATCTCTTTATATTTATTTTTAAAGCTGTATATTTGTCTGGAGACTTCCTTCAGAAATGACCAACCATATTAAAGGCAGACTCCAAGAACTTGGGAAACAAATGAAAGACACTGACTATTTTCGGTAAGTAGCTATCTGTTTTTATCACCTTAATTAATATATATATATATAGAGAGAGAGAGATTTAATATATATTTATAATATTATAAAATATATATTTAATATATGTTTATAATAATTTTATAATATATAGATTTAATATACATTTAAAAGTATAGCTCTGCAATAATTAGCCTTTTAACCTATCTAATCACAAGGACTTTATTTCTTTTCTTTCAGATCTGATCAACCACTAATGCCTAACCCAGTAATGTTGGACAACTATTTTAGTGAAGGCAATTTTACTGTAGTCAGGTCAGCGTCTGCCTCTCACATCTCGATACCAGATAATGAAAGTGTCGATGGTAAGGATGATGGAGATGATGAGGACACTGAAGGTGGTGGTGAGTTTGATGATACTGCCAGTCAGGCCAGTCTTGACTACAGATTCAGTATAGGACAGCTGCCAAACTGGGCTAAAGCAAAGGTGATGAGAAAAGCTTGTGTCTTCCTAATTTTATGTTGTTGTTTTTTCCCTTGAAACAGGTACTTAAATTTTACTGCTCAAAAAATAAAAATGTATTTAAAAAAAGCTTAAATTATTTGATTGAATAATTAACATATACAAAAATAAATTTATAGACTAATATGGGAATAAAATGTCATGTGGTGTATATTTGTTTGAGAATCTTTGTTCTTATCTGAACTTTATTTTGGTGACTCCCACTTTTTAAATCCTTTATACTAACTTCACTGTCTTGTCATGGTCCCGTCCGTGGTCAGTACCGCGGAAATACATAAGTAAAAAATGACCCACTTCCCAGGATCCTATCTAGCTTAAATTTTGCTCATAGACTTTTGTCACCTAACAATCCATTCTATCAAAATTTCAGATCGATAGAATGTACCGTAATTAAATTAATGAATTTTTAGATTTTCTTTATGTAGCATGTAAATGTTTATGCTAGTCTGTCGCTCAATGCATATTATATTGAACATACTTTTATAATATTTTCCCGATCTGTAAATGTTTGTGCTAGTTTGTCTCACGCACTGTGCGTATTCTATCATATGTAAAGGATTTATAGTAAATAACTTTGTTTTGACGGGTTGTTTAATTCTTGTCTGACTTTAGTTTGGTGACTCCCACTCTGAAGGATCTGAGGGCACCCAGGAACTGCTGCAGCCAAAAGGCCGATGGGCCCAGAGAGTTGACCACACTATAGAGTTCAAATCTCAGCTTGATGTTACCTCAGATGAGGACACTATCAGTGCATTTAGTGGTACACATTTTTTTGGCGACGTTTCTGTAATGAAAAAGTGTTTATTGCCTCTGGGTCAATAATCATTTCTATCTAACAAACATTATTTAAAAAATGTATTTGTTAAAATTGTATTATTGTTTAAAAGTTAAGGCTAAATCTCATAACCCTGTGTTTGTAAAAATATATATGGAAAATAAAAATTTATCACTAGATTTATTTATTTTTTTAAAATTCAGTTTTCTTTAGGTTCAAAAGTCATCTATGCTTACATGTGTTAATTAAAGCGGGAAGGTTTGTGGTCAGATATTTATTTACCAGTGAATATATCTTTTGATGTGAAACTGATATCTGTTTGCATTAAGGCAATTTTTGTATTCTCTTTGTCTGACTAAGTATTTAGTTTCCTTTACTACAAATAAGTGATAAGAAGAGGGAAAATGTACACCTTCCTTTTGGTATTTACATATAACTTCTGTCCTATGCAGTCTAATTGGCTTTAATCCTTACTGTTTTGGTTAGTTGTTTTTTTTAAGTATAAGAGCTGTAGGATTCCATGTGTTACAAGAGTTGAGCTTTATATTATCTCTATTTTTTTTAAAACTTAATTGAAATTATTGTATCTATGAATTTAAAGGAAAATTACACTATTTGCTCAGCTATCAGTTCATTCCCTATTTCCTTAATATGTTACATTTATTGTGGACTAGATACACCATGTGAAATGTATTTTTTGTGTACAAGTAGTTTCTTGTTGAAATTCTCTTCATTGACTCAACCATCAAACAGCTCTTGTTTGGTCTTGTGCTTATTCAAAGTTCATATAAGACTTTCTTGTTGGGTGATGATCAAATCTTGGATATAATAGAGATCTCCCTTGGAAGGTCACTCCTGATATTTTGTGGGTAGTAACTGCTGGATTGTTGAATAGCTGATCTGTTGAATTAGCTTGAAAATAATGGATGTCAAGTTACTTTGTTTGGTAGTTGTAACTTCAGGTACAACTACTCTTTGTTCCTCCTAGATCGTCGACGAATGTTGTCAGGAGAGAACAGTGCCAGCCCATTGTCCAACATACGAAGAGAGACTGTAATACTTGGGACGCATGTTAAAAAGGTAAAAAATTTACATACACATAAAATATTGATGAAAGGTTTCAGAAAGCAACTTTTTTTTAATAATGATTAAATTTTATGCTCATTCTATTTGCTGTTACCTAAAAAAAAAGTTTTCATCAATGAAACTTTTAAAGTTGTCTCTGAAGAAATAAAAATTGTCTTATTAGTTTTTATGGCAAAGAGGGACAAAAGTAACAGTGATTTAATAGCATAATTTTTGTTGAGGTGAGGATTTTTACTTTGACTAACTTTGGTCTTAAGTGGAAAAAAAATATTCCGATAGTTATTTTAAACCATTATTGATTGTTGCTGAGAACTTTTTTTTATATTTGAGTTATATTTAGATAGAATAAGTAACCAAACCTTTTACCTTGTATTGTGGCCTCTAGGCTACACCTGTTGTAGATGAAGACCTCAGGCTATCAACCAGAGACTTAAGGACAGCACTACCTGCATCTGCCAGGGTAGGGATTCTCTCTCATCTACCATATTTATTCGCATATAAGCCGAGTTTAGAAGTATAAAATACAATACTGAAATCAAAGGGTCGGCTTATATGAGCATAAAACAAAATGGACACAAGGACAGACACTAAAATGTATAATTTTTTTCTAAATATATACTCCGTTATCAGCTTATGAGCGGAAGTTCAGATATTATTATAGCAAATAATGTGGAAAGAGCAGAACACGTTTTTGTGTCATTCCAAAAGGTAAACAAACTGGTATGTAACAGAAAAGTAAGCATTTTACATCTTTAAAGTAACAAATTTCTATGAACCAAAAATATGGAACAAAATTAGACAATTGTATGGTCGGCTTATATGTGGGTTTTTTGCAAAAACTGGCCATTTTAAAGCAGTTTTAGGGGGTCGGCTTGTATGCGAGTAAATACGGTAATTGAAATGTGTACACGCGCCACTGGTGTTTTATTTAAAAATATATAAATAATTTTCTTCTTATGAGTCTTTACTGTAGCTTATTTATATTTTAATTTTGTTTATCTTTGCTTTTGTTTTGATAGGCCAACATCTTTCAAACTTGTGAACTGAAATGAAACAATATCTCAGTTTCTTTAAATATTTTATTTGCATTATTGTTTTTGTTCTATGCAGTTTAAGGATTATTTATTTTTTTGAACCTGTGATGACAATATTTAATTGTTGGTTTGAACACTTGGATAATTTCATATTTCCCAAAAGGAGCTGCGTGAGTTGGAGGCACTGCGTCGAAGCAGCTCTGCCTTATACAAGTCAGACACAGCTCTTAATCTGACTGGCCACATTGGCAAGAGATCAATGGATCGAATTGATTATCTGAGGACCAGTAGCTTTGAACTTGAAGACACAGATGAACTGGACACTGGATCAGATACAACTGAAGTTATTTATCCACCTGCAGAAACTGACACAGATGCTTTTGCCAGGTAAATATTTTAGAATTTAATTGTCTCTAACGCTAGTTTTCTCATCATAATTTTTTTTAATTCAAAGGTGTAAATGGCATTAAGAAATTAAAAGGTATACATTTCCAGTTATACTTCCTGTTTTTTTAAACAATTATTTTTTCTTTGTTGCATTTTTTAGATTTATATTCTTATCTGCCCTTACAGTACATATACAGTGTTTGCAGCAGATGAAATCAAAACAGGAGAGAAAGCCGGCATGGGAAGTGTTTCTAACCAGGATGACAGTTAGTTGACCAATCATTACTCTCTTTCATTTATACATCTCTTGATTTAGCTAAACCTATTATTATACATTACTGTCAAAGAATTACGCTCAATAGTCAACTGATATTTATTTAGGCTGCATACGAGTTCTACTTTCTTAAATTCTTGTTTTTGATAATTCTATGCATTAGTTTGAAATGATTATGATGGAACTGCTATTAATAGTAGATGTTTTTTCAAAGTTTTAAGAATTTGTCAGTATCTAAGTATTAGAATCTCCTGAATCATCAAGCTAAATTTCCTTGTGAATAAGTATTTACAGAATATAGAAAGTTTGGGTTCAGTGACAGCCATCTAATTTCTTGCAGCATCTGAAAGCACTGACCCTGTGTCCCTAGAAGATGATGACGACCACAATGATGAGACGTTGGCAGTGTCAAGCCCCACCACACCGTCAGACCCAGACAAGGAATTTCTGGCCAGGACTCCTGACAAGGTGAATATTGAACTAGCTAATTGGAAACAGGAACAAAATAATTGAGTTATGAATAAATAACTTAAATTTGTTAATTCTCACCTGATGAGCTCTCAGACTACAGATTATTCATGTTGTTTTTTTTTAACCTTAATTAAACATTATTTTTTAAAGTTTCTTGTGTCTTGAATCATGTATCTGCTTACAAAATACACAAGCAAATTGTGTAATGAAAAAAATATTTAATGAATTATACACATCTTATACAACAGTAAACGTTTCGGCTAATGCCTTCATCGGTACAATTAACTTAAAGTACTTACATAAGTATTAAAATTATATTTAAATTATTAAGCGTACTATATGAAGAAAAATAGTTACGTTTGTTTGTTGTTGTTGTTGCTTTCTTTTTATCTTTACGTTGCATTTGGATGTTCAAAAACTATCACATAAAAAAAAGTCTTCAAATATCTGAAACTTGATAGGAATTCTGCCCCTTGTCATAATTCTCTCCCTTCTCATAATTCTGTCCCTTGTCATAATATTCTTGCTCGAAGTCCATTATGTCAGGCTTGAAACAATTAAGCCCTGCATTCTAAATAATCCTTTTAGACATTAAAACTCATCTTAATTGATTCATAAACAGGCATAATCATAACATAGATCTAATGAGATTGAGAAAATTAAATAATTCTTCCAGTTTGCTCATCTATATACAGTGGGGCCCACTTAACTCGAGCCCTGGTTAACTCGCCAGCTCTAATAAGTCGACGTTGGAACCGCCAAATTCTCTCTTTGTCTTTGCATTTTTTCAGCGGTTAATTTCGATTTTTTAAAGTCGCTGAACCCTAATATTTCGAGCACAAAAGTGGGCCAAATTTGCCACTTAGCGTGGTTATCTCGATCCCCATGACCAATCGCCAGCTTTTGAAAATGTTAGATGTGATTTTGTATAACAAAGGGAAGGCATCGAATTTCGCTAAGTCTGCTGGTGACGTCACAGTCCGCTGGCGCTCATATCTCAGCGCTGTGTTGCTTCTGGTACTACACATGTATACCAATCGCCAGCTTTTGAAAATGTTGGTTATCGATTTTTTTTAACCAACATCAAATTTCCGGCCTACGTGAGGTCTGCTGGTGACCTCACAGTCCCCTTGCGTTCAACTCTCAGCGCTGTGTTATAACTTACTTCTGGTACTATACTCCTCGCCAGCTTTTGAAAATGTTAGTTATCGTTGCCACTCACCATCTCGCTACCGTATTTTCGCGCGCATCTTATATTATATTTGTAAATTTCTGCTGTTAGTTGGTGCACATATACCTTTTTTGTTAGCAAACATGTATGTACATTTTTATAGCATGCCGATCGCTTCATCAAACAAATAACGGCAAAAAAACAGACAGTTTACCCACCCCCACTCTAAGTCCATTGTAAGCTGAGGGGATCGTATGGAATAACAAAATGTACCATGTGCAGACTTGTTGTCATTTGCAACCATTCATCCTTCAACCTCATTTTGACTCAATTACTACTGCTTTATTCTCATTGTTTCATTCATAAGAAGTGGCCGTGTGCAAAAGCCATTTAACTATTGGTTAGAATTAATTAAAATGTGTCAAAGTTGAAGGTTCAAAAGGAGTTCCTAATTTATTTGTGTACGTTTTTATAGAGAAGAGTTCGCTTTGTCATGAGTCATATATAGGTCATGATAGACAAATAACAGCAACGCTGTTGTGTAAAAAAAAACTCCAAAAACATGTGCATGTACATTCTCATTTATTAACGCTAGTGATGTGACGATACCAAAATCATAGGGTGCTTACTGTAAACAAAGCTCCCCAGATTTTAAAATATATAATATAACAGACTACAGACAGTTTACCCACCCCCACTCTCAATCTCCCACACCATTGTTGTTGGTTTGTCCGATTAGCACTCAAGTTACTGAAGGAATTCTGAGTCCATTGTAAGCTGAGGGGACGGGATGGGCTATGTATTTGTATAGCTTGTAAGGAAAGTCACCAGTCACCAGCGGACCCTGCGCGTGCACGGGGTGTGTCGGGCAGGAGTAGATGAATTCCTTATACATGTAGTTATGTACTAGGGAAAAAAACTGCACTAACGTAATAAGGGGTTATATTTAAACCTAAACGGTCCTTAAAAACAAACGGTCTTCACAACCTTAGGAAAGAGTGAAGAAATAGGGTCCCGATATTCCGATACGATTCCGATTAATCGTCCCATCACTAATTAACGCACATCATGTGTATAATTATAAAGAAATTTCAAGCGCATGTTAATATTTTGCCGCCATATTGGTTTTCGTTTAACTTGGTGATCGGTTATCTCTGCGCCATTTTTCATACCCCGAGGCCGTCGACTTAAGCGGGCCCCACTGTATATAAAAATCAAAGTATATATGTATGTATGTCCTTTATAGCTGACTAAACCATTTATCTGAACGCCAGGAAACTTTTGGAGACTTTTGAGTACGCTCCTGGGATGGTCACTGACAACTTCTTTTTGCAATATTTAACACTCATGGGGCGCCGGGGGCCCCTAATATGATTTTTTTCTTTTATGAGCTAGATAAAAATTAGTTTAAGCGTTATCTATTAGATAAATTGATGTATCTGAACCAAACTTTGATATAACAACTTGGTAGCCAATATTGAAATACTATAGGGCACTAATTTCCTAATGTCCATTTCTTCGGGGCTGGGGGCCCAAAATGTCTTTTTTCATAAATTTTTAAGATTTCATTCCCTATTCAATTATTAAAGATCTTGAGAAATATAGATAAATATATCCACTATGAAATTGATTTAATTAAACAGGTGTTTTGAAATTGACATCTTGCAATAAATGGGCCCTGGGGCCCTTAATGTCATTTTTTGCTTATATGAGCTATATAAAAATTAGTTTATGCGTTAGCTACTGAGTAAATGAATGGATCTTAACCAAACTTTGTAAAAAAAAACTTGGTAGCCCATATTAAAATAACAAAGGGCACTGCACTTCTAATGTCCAATTGTTCAGGGCCCGGGGCCCAAAATTTCTTTTTTTCTTTTTTCGTATAAATTTGAGATATTATTTGCCATTCTATTTTTAATGATCTTGAGAAATACATCCATGATGAAACTGAATTAAAATGAACAGCATTTTGAAATTTACATCTTAGATCGAATGGGCCGTGGGCCCCAAATGTCTTTTTTTGGTATACTCTAAGATATTATCTCCCACTCAGTTTTTAACGAACATGAGAAATATATCAATGATGTAACTGAATTTAAATGAACAGGTTTTCAAAATGTACATCTTGAACCGAATGGGCCCGGGGCCCCATAATGTATTTTTTCCTTATATTAGCTATATAAAAATTAGTTTAAGTGTTAGATAATGAGAAAATAACTGGACTTTTACCAAACTCGGTATAGAAAAACTTACGAACCTATATTAAATTACTATTGGGCACTGAACTCCTAATGTCGATTTCCTTGGAGCTGGGGGCCCTAAATATGTTTTTTACTAAATTTTTCATATTGTATTCCCCATTCAATTTTACACGATATTGAGAAATATAGATAAATATATTTATATATTTGTTACAAAATTGATTGAAATGACCAGATTTTTTAACTTCATATGTTAATGGGCCCGGTGACCCTTAATGTAATTCCTTTTTTAACTCTTTGTATTCCTTTTTACTGAGATCCTTGCAACGCACGACGGGTCTGCTAGTCTATATATATATTTCACTAAAACGAGTATGTGCAAATGAGCATGACGAATGACCTTCGCTGGAGTCAACCAAACACTGTTGGCGAGGGTGGTGGGATGAAAAGAAAAAAAAAGGGGGGGGGGCAACAATTTTTCTTGCGGTAATTTGGGTTGTTCCTTCACAGCTTAACATGTGATTCGCAGTGTAGTAGTTATCACATCCGTCTTGCACGTGGAAAGTCCTGGGTTCAGGCCACAGCGGGAACATTTTTTTTAATTTCTAAAAATGTTTGTTTCTGCCCTTTCTTTTCCCCCTTTTTTGTGAACATGACTAATCCTCGCTAGGGTCAGCCAATCAGAGTTTATAGTTGGCAAGGGATGGTAGTAAAGGGTGTGGGGGGGGGGCTATCAACCGCAGTGCATATGTCTCCACGCATACTCACTTTTTTTTTCCATTACTTCATGCCTTCAGTTTGTGTCCGCTCTCCCACCCCCCCCCCTTTTCTTTGCACTATCTATGTCTGCGGCGTATGCTAAGCCGCGGGTCATATTTAGTAATAAGATAATTTATACTTTCTATCTGATTATTCTGAAAGCTTTTTATAGTCATAAACATCATCTACGAAAAAAACTATATTCAGTGAATCACTTTCTTAATATATAAATCCATCAATTGTATCATAGATATAGCAAAATTAATAAACATTTTTATCACCCAATTATTAATGCAAATTTCATTGACATATTGTTTTCAGGAAGACTTTGTCAGAGAAAACTTTGAGGAAGATGCTTTCACTCCCATCCCCCTGGAGAAATTCACGAAGTCAATTGACAAGCTTGAGTACCAGACCACGGCAGGGCCCGCAACCAACTCTCACATGGATTCCATCCCCTTTAGTCCCAGACTCAGCCTCTCAGCCAGGTTTATGTCTCGCTCACAGCAACCTCTCTTAAAGTAAGTTCTTTGATACAAGCTACACAAGCTGATTGCAGTTTTCTTTCGAAAGCATAAAAATGAAATGCAAAATTAAACACTTTAAAAAATTTTAGTAATAATATTGTAATTAAATTTAAAGAAGAATTTTTTTAATTTGAATGAAAAAGAAAGAAAAAAATATAAAGTATAAAACATTGAAAATAGTATACAAAAAAACAAAACAACAACAAGGAACGTAAAATGTTAAAGAAAGAAGAGAAAAAATGTTAAAATAAGAATATTTAATAATTTTCCTATAAGTCCAATGTATCATTTTTACAATCATCATTCTCTTAATAGTTTCAGTAAATCATAACTTTTTTTTTACTTCAGGACCATCTCAGCTGGGCAGTTTCCCTACAGACAAGAAAATTGGTTCAGCGTGAGTACCTGTGTTTTTATGTGGTTATGTTTGCTATGGATTCTGTTGAAAGTTTGAAACAATTTTCTTTCCATTAATTACAGTTGCTTCCTTCCATCAACCTCCTTTATTTTGTTTCTGAAACAATTTTTAAAAAATAAAAATCATAACAGCTAACATATAAGAGTACTAATAGTACAAAATGTCCCTATTGATACTGATAGTGATTGACACTTAAATGTCATAGATGTTACTTTGAAAAAAAAATCTTAACATGTCTTATTATAAAATATCTTATAATATCTGAGGAAATTAAAGTTTTTCAAAAACAACAAAAATGAAAAGATTCTTTTGGTATCAAAATCATTGGCTTTCTCCCTTACAGTTCCTAATCTTGACATCACTCCACTGCCACCAACCCACACCACTGCCACCACCCACACACCACTGCCACCAACCCATACCACTGCCACCACCCACACCACTGCCACCACCCACACTCCACTGCCACCACCCACACCACTGCCACCACCCACACTCCACTGCCACCACCCACACTCCACTGCCACCACCCACACTCCACTGCCACCACCCACACTACACTGCCACCACCCACACACCACTGCCACCAACCCACACCACTGCCACCACCCACACTCCACTGCCACCACCCACACTCCGCTGCCACCACCCACACTCCGCTGCCACCACCCACACTCCGCTGCCACCACCCACACACCACTGCCACCACCCACACACCACTGCCACCACCCACACACCACTGCCACCACCCACACACCACTGCCACCACCCACACACCACTGCCACCACCCACACACCACGTCCACCACCCACACACCACGTCCACCACCCACACACCACTGCCACCACCCACACACCACTGCCACCACCCCAAACCACTGCCACCACCCCACACCACTGCCACCACCCCACACACCACTGCCACCACCCCACACACCACTGCCACCACCCCACACACCACTGCCACCACCCCACACACCACTGCCACCACCCCACACACCACTGCCACCACCCCACACACCACTGCCACCACCCCACACACCACTGCCACCACACCACTGCCACCACCCCACACACCACTGCCACCACCCACACACCACTGCCACCACATAAACAAAAAATCTCATACATTCCATAGCTTAAAGAAAAAGGTAGTTGAGGCATTGGTTGTAATATAAATTAAATTATTCAAAAAGAACTTAGAAATAGTACATAGTTTCATACCAATTAAAATTATTTTAATTTTTAATGGTTTAAGCTTTTTGTTATTGTTCAAGGGCTTTAACAAGTCCCAACTGGTGCTGTCTGTAAATTTGGTTCAATTTAATTTGGGATTTTTCTTGGTGTGATTCATGAGGATATCAGTATTGTATTATTTGTCACACTTTTAACACACATTCAAGAGGGAAGGAAACTGATGCTACACCTGCAATATTTTTTTGTTTTTTGGTCTTTTTAAAAATTTATTTATTTTAATTTTTTTGTTTGTTTAATCGGCTTTGGAGCATGAAATGATTATCAATTGTATTTGGTTTTGAAAATTCCCTGATCCTTTAACCTCATTTGATAACATTCATTGTAAAACTTGTCAAACTATTTTGTGAAACCTGCATTAAACAAAATCCAATTAATTGTAATTTGACAATAAATTACCTAACTCCACTCTGTGATGTAGACAATGTAATTTACGTTTTTTAAAAATTATAACACCTTTTGAAGGCCATATTACCCTTATCTACTCACAAGTTATGTATTGTTGTGTGCTGTATTCAAATGTACACTGTCTGGGGTAAAAATATAAGGACCACTTTTCTTAATAATGACAAAATAGTTAAAAGTTAGAATAAGCTTTGGAAAGTATATTATGTAAATGTATGTTTTACTATGTTGATTTGGATCATTTTTTAAAAACACTTTATTTAAAAGTCATTTTACTCATAAAATTCAAGGATAATCAAGATACTATTTTCATTATTATTTAAAAAGTGTCCTGTTTTGACCAGAAACATTTGTATTAAACTTCAGATAATGGAGACTTTAACTTAAAGTTTAAGTCACTAAAAAATTATACTCTTTTCTTTTTTCATTAATTTATTGTAATATCAAGAAATGAGTTAGAGTATTTTAAATGTAATAAGTTTTATACATTCAGCGTAAAATTTAGCTTAAAACCTTTAAGCTTAAAATTTCCAATGGAATAGATCAATATATTTTAAAGTTTAATGATCTAAATTGTAATCAAATATTATTGCAACTTTAAACAACATTAAAGCAGGAAAAAAATTATAGAAATATTAAAACATCTCATGTTCAAATTTGAGTTTGTGATAAATAATAATTCTAATACAATGTCCGTTTCTTCTTCTTTTCTTTTTTTTTCTACAATAGTGTTCAGTAAATGTACTTATTTTTATGTTTTTAACATGTAACATTCATTCATCCTTTCCTTGAATTATTATTTCTAATAAAAATAATTGCATTGAACCACTTTCCTTTGGCATGATGTCCTGTACATATTATTTTAATCCCCTTACACCACCCAATTCACAGAGGAACAAAATGGAAATGGCCAGGGCTATGGATGAAACCCGCAAAAGTCTTTTAGCTGTAAGTAATACACCCATTCCTCTCAGTCACATCCTCATTTAGTATGAAATGTCCTATGAGGACTAGTAGAGATGTATCATATAATCAAGTATAGCAAGCTGGGTTAATATTGGCCTTACTAGGGTATTTTTGGTACTCAAAAATTCTTTTTCATAATAATTTCTCTATGCCTAGTTGGATTTTTAAAAAAAAGTTTTGTTAATGATATTCCTCACTGCATCAGGTGGTACAAGCGCTCAATTAGTAATCCATAAATGTCACATGTTATTCACACACTTTTGCAAGTAGTTCTTAATTTCTAAACCTTGCACTTTTATTTTTAAAGGTGAAAAATTTCTTAAAACCAAATGGAATTTTTATTTGGTTGTATTCATGAAAGAAATATTACATTTATCCTGAAATATTACACTTCATCTTCTTTGAAATTTGCATTCATTAATAAAGTTGGTATGGTATACACAAATAATAATTGATAATTTATATAGCGCTGTATCCCAGTAAGGAACCGGGCTTACAGCGCTTTACATGGAGATCATAACACACATATAATAATTAAATAACCATTCATACCATTATAATAATATCAATATGATTGTTGTAAATATCAACTCTTGTTCTTCTATTTGCATTCATTAATAAAGTTGGTATGGTATACACAAATATGATTGTTGTTAATATCCTCTTGTTCTTCTATGCTGTCTTTTTCTCAAGTACTTGTGACCTTCTTTTCTTTTCTTTTTTTCTCTCTTTTTTTTTCTCTCTCTTTTTTTTTCTACTTAATTAGTTTTCCATGGTGTAGTAAGTAAAATGTAATGTAAATTTAATTGAAATCCTTGTGTGTTTATTGAGTTGCCCTGATGATGGCACTTGCCGAAACGTTTACAAATGTATTTGTCCAGTAATACAGCTTTACATTTATTACATCTCACAAATTGTTTGTCTGTCTTCTATGTAATATTTTTATAATATTATTAGTACAGCAGTTGTTTCTGAACCCATTAGTTGTGCCATTCAAGTCTTTTTCTTCTATTTCTAAGTACATGTAGTTGAACATTCTAAACTGTAATCGTTTCAAAATATTTTATATTCAAAACCATGTTATATTTTCATGAATAAAGAAAATTCCAGTTATTTTATCTAAATATATTATTTTGTTAACATTAACTAAAAAATACAGTCCATAGTTCATATAAATATATTATTATGGCATGAAGTTTACTTAGTGCTTGAAATGTGCTTGCTTGTTAAAAAATGTAATTATAGTTGTTGTTTTTTTAAATGTTAGAAGTTGTTCATCCCATTTTTAGAAATAATTTAATTAAATGGTAAAAAAATTAATTTGCTGTATCTTTTACATTTTTTAATGGCTCAAACGTTATTTTCTAGTTTCTCAACAAACATTTCAGGCTAAAGAATTTATTTCATTTAAACATGTAAGCTAAGCCTTTGCTTGTACAGCTGCTTTCACTAATGTGTTGTTGGTTTTTTAAATCCATTCTTTTTTTCTGAAATAAATGCTTGTTTTCTTGTGGTCTTTTTATTTAAATATCTCATACTAATATTTGAACATAATAATTTGATTTGTAAAAAACTTACATTGAAGTGTAATTACTTAAAATATTGAGTCTAAAACAAAAAAAACATTAAAACCATAAGCAATGTAGCAATTATACTAAATGTAACTTCTATCTACTTTTTAAAATTGCCATATTTCAAAAGAGTATTTATGACTAAATGCCGTGAATTATAAAATTATGTTATAAATATAAATAAATAATGTTGCAATTGGTTTGCATGGTAGGCTATTATTATTAATACACTTATATTTACAATATTTTCTAAATATTGATTTTTAATTGCACAGAAATCATATATTATATGTTTTATGCCAATGAATTTATTTTTGATAACCAATCTCTGTTGGAATATTTTCTCAAAATTATGATGAATAATAATGAAGTAATAAAGGAAATCTTTGCTTTATTCTGAAGGGATTGCCTGGTATACCTCATAAAATTGCAGTAGTAAATACCAGTTACACCTTATGCTACCAGTTACTCCTTATGCTACCAGTACTCCTTATGCTACCAGTTACTCCTTATGCTAAGCCACTCTTTTAAATCAATTCTATAATCTTCAATGTTAAAAAAATTATTTTGTACACTCAGGTATTCTGAGGTACACATAAAAATAGTTGGCCAAGACACTGAATGCTTTTTTTTTAAAAAGAGAAAATCTGACATCTTGTCTCATACCTCCTGCTTGGTATAATTAGAAATTATTTCTCTCTTCCAATGAAGACAAATATTTTTATTCTCAGATGAATCTGCGTGGCAACTCAAGTGATTCTGAATCTCCAGACAAAGACGACCCACCATCACCCCCCACCAAACTAGAAGAGGAGGTGAGTTCTCATATTTCCACTTATTGTTGGTGTTCTCATTGTTGGTGTTCTCATTGTTGGTGTTCTCATTGTTGGTGTTCTCATTGTTGGTGTTCTCATTGTTGGTGCTCTCATTGTTGGTGTTCTCATTGTTGGTGCTCTCATTGTTGGTGCTCTCATTGTTGGTGTTCTCATTGTTGGTGTTCTCATTGTTGGTGTTCTCATTGTTGGTGTTCTCATTGTTGGTGTTCTCATTGTTGGTGTTCTCATTGTTGGTGTTCTCATTGTTGGTGTTCTCATTGTTGGTGTTCTCATTGTTGGTGTTCTCATTGTTGGTGTTCTCATTGTTGGTGCTCACCATGGAAACGTGCAGCAAGATCTGCCCCACCAATAAGTCTGGGTTTTCAATCCCAATTACATTTATATTTCACATCAAACCATAAGATAAGAATAGTGAAAAGAATTTATTTCTAATAAACCAATCCTCAACTCCATAATAATTTAGTTGTTGTTTAATTAGACTGAACAAATCAAATTTCAACACACATTCATTTAATATTATTTGATATTCTTTCAATGCTAATGCAAAACATGTACAGTATTTCTCTAGTGTATATTATAGCCAACATAAATCAAAACAAACTCCCTTTAATGACAAAAAAGCCTTACTTAGTGATCAACACAATTTGTTTTTTTTACTGGGTAAACAACGTTGATAAATTCTTACAGAGGTCAAACAAAAGTTTTCACTGGGCAAATAGATTAGTGAATTCTTGGATACCGAGAGTTTTTATAACTTTCAGACTTAACTCAAATATATCACTGTGATCAAGTTTAAAAAATCTACGCCTGTGATCTAAAGAAATAGCTTATGATCTGTACCAATCCATTTCAAATGTATAAATATGACATTATATTTCTTATTGTTACTCCAGGGAGGCAAATTTCCCACTCTGGAAAAAGAAAGTGCCCCATATTCATCTTCACCAACAGCAGGTAAAGCAAAACAGTTGTGCAATTTTGAGTTTTTCATTAATACTCAAACCATATATGGTGCATAAAATATATTATTAGGTGAAATCTACGGTCTATTCTCTATGATGTGCTCTGAACAAGGGGATGATTTTAAAGTACATGTATCATAAATTCAACAATACATTTAGCCACAAAGTTCTAAATAATTTCATGTGTGACAATTCACTTGCTTTGTCTATAAAATATTTTATTTTTTAAATGTATTTAGTTGAATTTTGTGTAATTTCATCTACCAATTCAAAAGAGAGAATTATACATGTGTAACTTTCAATTTCATTGGGGTAATTAAAAGCATTTTTTTTATTGTCTTGCTACTGTTTAGCAACACCTTAAAAGTCATGAGTAACTTTTTTAAAAAGTTTTTAGTTAGTGAATCTTATCTTGGCTGTGTGCTTTAAATTTTACCATTCATTAATTGTGCATACTGCATCTCTTATAGAACAATAGTGACCAAAAGCTATAGGAATGTGTCTACTTTAAAATGATTTATTTGTCTTGTTTTTAAATGTGTTTTTGTTATTTTGAAGAAAAAAAGCTTTTCATAAGTAAGTTACTGTATTTTATCTTTTTGGTTTGTTTCATTTCTTGAAAAAGTTTATTACAATAGTAAGGGTTAACTACCCTCATGCCTCATACTATTATGTTGTTATGTGCACCGTAGTTTTCGTCTCCCCACCATGGAGCTACTGCTCCAAAAATCTACGCCTGGTCTGGGCCAACTTCAGCCTCTCACAGGATTCAATAACGGAGGAGACCACCTTGGCCCATAGCTCCCGGAGCCGTACATCGCGTACGCACAGTTTCATCACTGACACCCAGCCCCACCCACCACACCAACTGTTTCAAAGTCGCATACCAACCCCAAGATCTTCACCTCGACCGAGCCGAGCACGACGTGTGGCTCAATCATCTGCAGTTGTTTCCCCCACATCCTCTCCGCCATCAGTGTCCCACTATGCACCTGGAACCATGCTGTCCGTCAGGCCCAACCTTGAAACCAGCTACATTAAAACCAGCAGCAGGAGATCAGAGTCTGAGAGGCGGGGGGATGTAGCTACCATGACAAGATGTCACAGTGTGGAGACACGATCCACCGGGCGACGAGAACGCCCCCACCAATCCCTGTCCGGCTCAAGGGACAGAACCACTGGTAAAACTATTTTCTGCCACAGCAGTGAGCTCAGGCTTGTGTGACGTAACAAATTTCAAACTGTGGCTTGGTTTTCTCCCCTGGCATGCATTGTTGATCTGTGTGTCAGTAAGCATGAGGATGACGTGTCATGACAAGAGAAATGTTAAAATGTTTCCTTTGGGGGCCATCAGTACAACTATTCTATTTCACAGCATGCTCAGTTAATGCTTGTATGATAAATTAATCATTTGGTGATCATCGCATGATTAAACAAAGGATTAGTATATTTTATGTGTTCTTTTTAAAATTTTATTTTTATTTGATTTTTCAAAAACTCATAGCTTCATTTTGATTTCTTGTTTTTATGGAATAACCCCATTTATAAGATTGCCATTCATCTTGTGTGTGTATAATAGCCATTAAGTAAAATATTCATAGGAAATCCATTGTGGAAGAGTATCTACCCTCAGTGTAGAAAAAGGCTTTGACAATCTAATTTGTTGTGACTTCTGTTCATTTTCATGTGCATTAAATAGTGTGATAATTGTGAATGATAACTTCTCAAACCACTTTGTTTTCTTTTACTTTTTTGGTTAAGTCAGTGGTTTTTCTTCATTTTATTGTGTACTGAATGTGTATGATAATAATTTTTGTGTAAACCTTATATTTCCAAGCCTTCTTAAAAGTACTATTATGGTATTGTATCAACACAATAATGTTAACAAAATGTTTGACAAAGTAGGCTGCAAGGTATGCATGGAGCTGGGTTTTTACATGAGTGTTCAGTGATTTCAGATCTCTAGCTAATAGATGTGAAGATTTTTTTTAGGGCTGCGGAAATTAACTATTAATTTCTCGATTAATCGTTAAAAAATGTTTAACGCTTAAAATTTTCTTATCGATTAATCGACCCACCACTTTTAAATGAACTGGAAGTCAAAAAGTAAAATATTTCGGCCGATGGATATAAACTAATTTCCGGGCGATTACACGAACATTTTGGTTTTAAACTATTGACTGAAGTGACTGTTCAAAATGTTGTTAACGGTTATTGTGTCCAGTGAGAGAAATCGTTTGCCTACAATGCAATGTTCGCTCTAAGTCTAAGCTTCGTTGGTCCGTGTGAAAAGTTTTTAAAAAAACAACTCGTGTGCAAAGTTGCACAACGTCCATTATTTGTGGAATATTTTTTAAAATTTGCTGCGTGGTGATTCTAAACTCCTGCGTGGCGTCGGTCAAATATCTGCACAGCCGCGCTGCTTAAAGGGAACATTTCTACCATGGTTTTAACACGTCGCTTACATACCACCTGCAAACCATACAATCTAAAGCTATCAGAACGATTGTCAACACACTTGTCTTTTTGCGTAGTTGGTTAAAAGATGTCATGTAAAGAAGACATTCCGGTGTTATTTCAATATTCGACAAGTAAATTTAATAAATGTTACTTATGACGCCATAAATTAAAATTTTTGGCTTTAATCAAAATTAACGATTAATTAATCGTTAATTTTTCAAAAGTTAACGATTAAATTTAAATTAATCGTTAACAGCCCTAATGCTTTTACATGAGTGTTCAGTGATTTCAGATCTCTAGCTTATAGATGTGAAGATGTTGCTGTTGTTGATTGCAAGAATTTTTTTGATTTTGTAAAATCCCTTGTAAACTGATTTTTTTTCTAATATTAAATAGATAAAACTAGTATAACAATACAAATTGTTTGAGTGATGATATTAAAAACGTTAATGAGTATTTAATTGGAATAACATAAACTTTCATATTGATGAATTATGAATTAACTCTGTTGGTGGTGGGAGGGGCTGTTAGAATAATAATCTTCTATACAGAAGGAGCATCTGTAACAGATAATATAAGGTTATAGCTTGGGTGATAAATCTCTTAATTGATCTTTGAAATATGTAACTATTATAAAATACTCTCGTCCCAATATTCTTGTGATAGCTTTTTGGTTTAGCTGAAATGTGGCATGAGTTATCTTCAATTTCTTTTTTATTATGTCATTTCAGCACTGCTTCCAAAGAATTATAATATTAGCTTTGCTAATCAAGATACAAGACTGTCCCTTTAATTATAATATTTTTGTTTCCAAAAATATTTGTGTACTATACTGATAATAAACAAAATGATTCAAACTATTTCAGCTGGAGACTTGGAGAATCGTCTCAAGAACAGCCCCAAAGACCCGTTCCCTAGAAGCAAGACCCCACCAATATGCAGCACTTCTCCTCTGAGATCTGTTACAGTCTCAAGCCCTGTAGCTCGGAGAATCAGCCAAGAAAAGGAGCGAAGAAGGAGCTACAAAGACCAGGATGTTAAACCTCTAGAAGCGACTGAAGACTCATCCAACAAACCAAACTCTGCCGGGAAAGCCAGACCCACGTATTTTAAACCAACGCAGAGCTCCAAGAATAAGGTGACGAGGAACAGTGACGGAGGTGCTGACTCGGCCTTGGCAGCCATTAAAGCACAGGAGCTGGCCAAGAAAAAATTTAGAAACAGGGGCAAGCTTTCAGGATCCAAATTGTCATTTTACGCATCAACTCCCAATTTGATACTTGGGGCAGAGGATGATGACGACGAGCCCGAAGTCAAACCCCAAAAGCCGGATGTGAAGTTCTCATCGACATCTAACCTGCGTGCCCTGGCCGACATGTCAAGAAGTGTTCCAGACGTCAACGACGCAGACTCCAGCACTGACAGCAGTTCCAGCAGTTCAACCAACAAGCTTGTCCGGAGGTCTGGCCCTGTCCCAATCAGGCCAACTTCTAGGTTGTCATCCGCACCAAAGGAAAGCCAGCTGATGCCGCCACCACACACCATTCCAGCCCCATCGCGTGCCCCCGTTTTCACAGCCAAACCCTCGGCCTCCAGTTTCCAGAACAAAAAAGATGGCCGTGACCTGCAGCCAAGACGGAAATCATCCACCTCAGAAATGACTCTGGACCAAGCTAAAAGTATTCTCTCTGGCAAATCAGGGGTCTTGAAGAAAGTCCCTGGCCCAACTCCCATTCCACTCATACCTTCAAGTGCTGCAGGGACTCGATCCATCAGAAACTCACTCACTTCAACTTCCAGCATATCATCCACAATAACCTCCGGCGGCAGCTCCCCTCCTGTGTTTGATTCTGACCTCGCCCACGCTGACCCCAACCAACTGGCTGTGGCGGGGGAGATAGAATACACAGCCAACATGTTGAGGCATCAGAAGCAGGCCAATATCAGCGGCCATTTCTCACCTGAACGGCTCAGCTCTACTCCCACCTCAAATCTAGAGGCCAGCCCGCTTGACCTGCCGGAGAGAGATCATCCATCGCCCATGCCACGCCGAACATCTCCGAAACCCCCACTGCCCTTATCGCTGCCGCCATCCTCAAGTTTGGGCACAACCACTTCTCAGCCATTCCAAAACAATTCACGGACACCAGCCGTCAATGGCATCTATGCCGGTCCCTCCGAAACCAGTGTTAAAAACTATGACGATATTTTAGACAAAAGCCAAGATGGGGATGAAGGAAATCTCCAGGGAACAATAAGGGATCGGATAGCCAAGTTCCAGATCAATAGCTCTGTCAGGGAATCTCCTGTCTCTAAAGGGCGCTCTTCAAGTCCCTTTCGTCGCACATTACCAGCCTCACCCAACACAAGCATTTCTCTCAATGACTTAAGAGAGGACTCACCCCCCAACCTCTCTGATGCAGGACTTGGCTCAGACTCTGATACCTCCACACCACTCAACACAACAACTTACTCCCTGGGGAATAAACCATTACTTTTGTAAGTACAGCCAGACTCAAATATTAGTGTATGTCCACACCACTCAACACAACAAATTAATAAACCATTACTTTCGTAAGTACAGCCAGACTCAAATATTAGTGTATGTCCACACCACTCAACACAAAAAATTAATAGACCATTACTTTCGTAAGTACAGCCAGACTCACATATTAGTGTATGTCCACAACATAACCTTGCCAAGAAATGTTCATTTGCTCTGCTTGTTGGTTCATAAGTCTTATTTGCTTACAAAGTTTAGTAAGAGTGTTTTGTTTCTTTCTTATTTAAGTGAAGACATTTTAAAAAGATTTTTACCAACACCATTTATCATTTGATTTTTATAAGTATTTTACTCAGGTTTTACGTTAAGTTTGTAAATTTCAACCAAGCAAATGATCACTGCTAAACATGCTTCTACTGTAATGTACTCCAGACAAGCTGCAACTGACCCCGGACCTCAGAAGCCAGACAGGATGAGACTAGCCTTATCTCTACCACCGTCACCTATAGCAGGTAGATACTTAGAGTACTGTCTTGATAAGGATTTATAATTTTTTTAATGTATTTTAATTTTGCTAAATAGAGCAAGTGATCTAATAATTTGTAAAATAAAGGTTTTTTTAGAAGAATTGGATCAAAATTTAGAATATTCACCATTTGACTAAAACTAAACAACTCTTAGAGAAATTTATTGTATTTTATAAGAGCTTCAAAATTTGTTCATAAATTATATGCCAAAGAATTGTATTTATAATAAAACATTGAATTACTTTGTTTATATATATATATATATTAAATATATATATATATATTTTATGTTAATTTTGCTATAAATTGACAATATCAAATGCAATCTTTTATTATTGGAAAAATAAAATGAGTATTATTTTAATTTTTTAATTTCTTTTTTAATTTCTTCTGTCTTAGTCACTACCAGTCAATGCCAGTCTGTGTTAAATGAATATCGTGTTCATGTCAATAAAATGAGAGACTTGTTCAGTCAGGTGTGTATAAAGTTGTTCACTTTGAGCCATACAGTGCAGTGGTGACCAACCTTTTCTCACGGTTGCCATCCCAAACTTAAGGAATTTTTGTTGATATAAAGTACTGGTTGGGACCCAAAAAAAAAGGTGGTACGCCTCTGATCTACTGCTGTTAATTTATTTGGTTTTATCAGCATTTTATTATTTTTTGTTCTCTGGCCTATTGGTGTTTTCAGTGGAAAAAATTTTGGGGCCATGTAGTTGACATAAGAATTAGGACCATTTTGGGGCCATGTAGTTGACATAAGAATGGGGACCATTTTTAAACAACTTCAAGTCTTGTTACAAAAACCCTTTTATTGGGGTAAATATGGGATGCTATTTACCATTCATTCCAGTGGGTTAACATTCCAGAGTGGATCCCATTCCTGTTGGATCCTGTTCTCTGATAAGGTTATGAAAGTTATGTTACGTAGTCATATTCTAGATTTAATTTATCAACCACCACTCTCCAAATAACCAGAAATGTGTGACTCTTCACACAAAAAAAATCATTTTTCACAAAACATAAACCTCTAACAAAATTAATTCACTGTTTTTTCCTTGAAGTTCAAATTTGAAAATTTATTTATATAGCTCATAAAAGAATAAAAAACCTTTTTGGCCCCAACCTCAAACTGTATAATTAAATCCTGAAAGTTTTTATTTCTGGCTCATCATGCCATGTATAATGAAGAACCATGAATTCATTTAGAAATGTAGGTGGCGCAAACACAAGTGCACACATTTATAAATAATATATTATGTCTGTTTGAATGTTTAGGGATCGCTACTAATATGTACTTAAATTTTAGTTGTGGATTTAAATTAAGTTTTCTGTCATGGTTTTACAAAAGTAAGTAAATATCTAATCCATACGTAACATACTTGATTGTGCAGGTGGAGGGCAGGACAGACGACAATGCACGTCAAATATTAGCCATGCTGAGCGAGGTCTTCCATGAATCCCATGTGGTCTTCAAAGAACTGGCCTCAAAAACCACTACACAGAACGCACTGCCTCTAGACCCAAGCACTAAAACATTCCAAACAACGTCCAAGACCTCTGACAATAGAACAGACGTCGTAAGCAGCAACACATCTCTGGCCAACTCTGTCTCGGCCCTGGGGCACCTGTCATCACATGACGACCATATTGCTTTGTTGACGGCAACCAAAGATATGCTGCAGCCCCTCGTGTGCCAACTGTCTCAAGATTTGAGTCAGGGGATTATCAAACTAATCAAAGAGAGGGTGGAGGATGGAGATGAAATTCTTTGAAAAGAGGATGAGACAATGCAGAGTTACATTAAAAGTATGTTCAAATATATCTAGATAATAAAAACTATGACAATTGAGAATCTATTAATTAATGTGGAAATGGAAGGAATTTCATAACTCCAAAGGACATGCTTGTTCTTTTTGTGCATTAGGCTGAGGAGTAACAGGATTTATTTATTTCACAAAATATATTTTTTTACACAGCATATCATAACAACTCTATTAGAAATATAATTTGAACAATTTTTTTTATATATTGACCATTAAATTTCATCCTTTTTAAAAAATCAACATCTTTTACAACCTGCACAAAAAAATAGTTTGTTACTTTTACTTGAATTTGCATGGCACAAAATTTCATGGTCCATATTTTGTTAAAATATTATGTGGAAATGTTTTTTTTTCCCCTAAGAACCAGTATAATTAATTACTAGGATGAATGGCAATTTTCTAAAACCAATATTTTCATTGAAGTATATCATCATGTTTATGTATAGCCTTTACTATATATAATAAAATGCCTTGGGGAGTGTTAGATGTTAAAATTGTGTTGCCAATAATTACATTAATTGCTACTATTCTAATGATATGAAGTACAGTAAAGTGACCTTAATTTAATGTTAAAACTGTTGCAATGAAGATAAGCCTGTTGTTTAGAAATACATTGAACTGAATATTGTTATGAACACACTGTCTATACTTGTGTGACTGTCTATACTTGTGTGACCATCTATACTTGTGTGACCGTCTATACTTGTGCGACCGTCTATACTTGTGTGACCGTCTATACTTGTGTGACCGTCTATACTTGTGTGACCGTCTATACTTGTGTGACCGTCTATACTTGTGTGACCGTCTATACTTGTGTGACCGTCTATACTTGTGTGACACCAGTTTCCTGTCATCTTATCATACTTGTGTGTTACTAGCACGTTTTCCGTGAGTTGCCTAGCCATTCAGATGACCTCCAACAGTGCAGTAGAAATGTTTATTTTTGTGAAACATATGGTGCCTGCTGACAAGTTAATGAAGAGGAAATGTTCAGCCTAACGTGATCGGGACTTCTTCTGTCAGTTGTGTGAGCATCTAATTCTCACTTGGATCTGCTGTTCAATACCCCACCAGCCAGTGGAACGCTTGTCAAAATATTGTCGTCTTTTATGATTGTTTTCAATTTAAATATGTGCAATATTGAAACGAAATGAAAGGGAGAACTGAAAGTGACATCATTAAATCCATATGTCTGAAGTTGTATTTAATTCACATTATGTGTGAATTTTAGAGAGAAAATTTTTTTGGATGTTTATACATCAATTTTTTGTTTATATTTTCAAAGGAAGTTGGGTGCTTGTAAATATTGATAGAAAATCTTTATATAAGTATTTGCTTGCTCTGACTTAAACAGGTGAGGTAAATTCATCATGACATTTCTTTCTGTTTTAATGTCTAAACATTTTGAATTATCTATTTAACAAACACATTCAAGGGAAGAAACAGCTATATGACTTTTTTGTAGTTTTGAGATATTCAAGTTTTAAAGTTCAAAACTGTACAGATTTCTCATTAAAAAACCAATTTAATTTTAATTTAAAAAACATTTTAATTTTTGAAACTGTGAGAAAAGTTAGGTTTTCTCATAAAACCTGATTCAGAACAATCTATTTTTGACCGTCTATGAGATAGAAGGGACTATGATATAGAGGGGACTATGAGATGGAGGGGACTATGAGATGGAGGGGATAAATTCAAAAATGTCACATTGGCGTTTCTTCCCTTGAGGTCTTCACATGTATTAGCTGATCCAATTTGGTATAGTACTGCACTTGTTGACCTTGTCTAACTGAAATTATTTCTTTAATAACAAACCCAACATTTTATACATGTATTGTTTATTAAAATCTAATACAAAGCTTAAAACTAAGCCAGACTTGAAAGCATTTTTTGCTCACAATGTTATAACAACAAATTCATAAAATGTTTTTTTTCATTCAATTAAATTGTTGCAAATAAATCCCTCATCGTGTTTTAAAGAGACCAGGGTGGTATTGGATACAATATCTAATGGCTATAAAAATTTGAAAATGCCTTCAACTTCTACAGTACTAATCATTTTGCTGACAAACCACTACATTGTATTACTATCAATGATGTTGAAAATTTTGTTGAACTGGTTTTTTTGTTCTTCCTTATCTAATGTGTAAGAATGGACATGGTTGTGTTTACTGCAGTAATGATGGCTTAATATTTGGTTGTGAAACCACATTTTTGTTTGGGTTTTGATAAGATTTTTTTATATCACCGTTGTTGTACATGATTGGATGCAAGAGAATCCAGGTCAACTGTTCAACTTTAACCCCTGAATCTTTCATGTTTCCAGAAGCAAAACATCTGCCTTCTCTGTGTTAAAATTGTTTTTCTTAGTCTTAAAATATTCTTCTACTGAATCATATCCACAGTACTCTTGTCATAGGTCTTGTTTTACCTGCCATATCAGTCATTCAAACTTAGTTTTATTCTATGTTCGTCACTGGTCATATCCTCATCACATCATTTTTTAATTGTGTTCTTAACATTAAACTGGGCACACCTTAGAACTAATACTAATGGCAGGTCTTGTAAAAGTAAAGAAATGTTTATGCCCCCTTTTTCGTATAACTCAAAATCTTACTTAGAAATACTGTTTAAGCCTAGATTTGTTATTTTTTTAAACTAATAATTTCAAAGTCTAAGTTCAATCTCTGCTGTGTTATTGATGGCCCTTTTATTATCGACTACCTCCTGTACTTAAATAAAACACATAAAATCCTATGTGCTGTGATACCAGCAAGTACTCCTACCATAAATATATACATGTATATGATATTAAATAAAAGCAAAGTATCGTATCCGACATCCTAATTAATTTTTGTTTTGCTGCTTTTGTTAATCACTTTTTAAAAAATTATTGGTGTTGATTATTGAACACTTCAAACAAAACTGTCATTGTTTTGTCCCCCTTTTGTTAGGTAACTGTGCTTGACATTGATTTTAAATCAAGTTTAATTAAAATCAATCTACACCAGCCTCTGAAAAATATAAATGTAAGAACAAATTCAATTTGAATAGAATTAATTGTTTTTTTAAAATTATTATTCAATGAACTTCCATTTATTTAAAACACCTGATTTTCCCTTTCAACATAAGAATAAATCAAATGCTTCTAAATGAATTCAGTAAGATAGAGCTTAAATAATATAAAACGATAACTTAGCAAGCTATGGTGTAACTCTGATAACACACCTTGGAGTTAGTGTGACATTCCTATATGCAAATATATTTCTCATTAACCTAGATATTCACATGATCGGACTACATAACGTCCACATTATGTATCATTTCAACCACCTATTTGTAAATACCTGTATAAATTAACTCTTTTTTTTCTCTTTAATTAAGCAAGGTTTAATTCGCATCTTTGTATTTGCTGCAAATGGTATGGCTGAAAATGGCATGGCTGAAAATGGCATCAATTTATCATTTAAAAAATAGAGTGGCTAAAAAATAGATGGTAGTTTGAATGAAACCAATGAGCGATTTTGTTATGATTATTTTGTGTGTGGAATTGAAAGCCATGAACAAATACTGTACCAGCCAACTGTGTTCCTGATAGCACCAACTGTAGGAATCTGTGTGCTACTGATGTAAGCTTCACATAGTCAATCTTCTGCTACTGCTTGACATGCAATGGTTCAATGCCTTCAATGTGTTAAACACAAACTGGTAAGGGGCAATTTTTGTGTGTCTCTTCCTACGCTGCTAACACTGCGCTCATCTATGCATTTTATTGTTTGTGACGAATGACATTGGCAAGTTCTACTGTTGAATCATATCAATTACAGTTTTGTGCTGAATAAAGCTAATTTCAATTACAATTTAAGGACTTTTTGTTTTGTTTAAAAAATGTTGTTATATATTCTTCATTATGTTAATGTAACAAATTTACGTTTAAAGATAGTTAATGATAAAGACCTCTTTTTTTTAAATCATTATTTCTGTGGTTCTGACTAAATCTAGTCTGAAGCTAACCATTACAGAAATTTTTTTTAACATAGTAGAACCTATTTTTTTGTGTCCATGGTTAAACCTATTCCATCTGAACATGTTACTGAACATTTTCACTGAAAATGAAAATCGCCAATGAGTATTTGATGGAGTTGATAATAAAATAGGACAAAATTGATATTTATGCTTTTAGTGTGTTAATGCTATCACTTTAGGGATCATATAAGCCCAGGAGTTCTTAAACTTTTGGAATGTTTTTACCCCAAATGAAATAGCATGGAATGTTTATGGCCATATTTTGTAAAAATAAAACAGGAAAAACTTATAGTTACAGGCCTAAAATTTCAGAATTGAAAAGAATAGATAAGCGTAGGACCCAATAATCTTCTGTATAGTAGGAGCGTCTGTAACAGAGAAGATACAAAACTTTTGTCTTTTAATTCTTTTATATTTTAAACCTATTCACCACGGGCAAATTTTGTATGGACTTGTTATTATATGTCTTAGGCCAACACTTCATACCAGAAGTAATTTTATAGACCTTAATATCCTTTTATTGTAACAACAATATAGACAGTAACATTGGACAATGCCATGAATTATATATGTAAATGTATTAGTAAAGCGACTTGAGGGCAGTTGCATATTAATGGGTCTGGGAAATATTGGGATTTTAACCTGAATAGAATAATTAATGACTTCATGTTGGGAGTGGGGGGGGGGTTGGCCTAGGGGTAGTTTGGCTTGGTCTCTAAATTCAACTGCACTTAATACTGAGTCATCATACATTCAGTATGGTTGTTTTGTGAAAGTTTCTACCGAGGACTATATAAATTCAAAGAAATTGTTAGTATTAGAAAAATAAAATGGACGTCTTCAAGCAAGAAGCAAGTGACAAGATGAACAGACAGAAAATTAATACTTTTTGCTCTTTTTATCAGCTTCCATTGAGGTAATATACATAAATATCTACTGTGCTATAAGAATTAAATATTAGATTTTATGTTTTAAATGCACTTATGTAAAAATAAAATTGATTTTAGTAAACTAAAATGAATTGCGATTCGACATTAGATAATTTATTTAAATATTTATTTTAGCTGTAAACACTTCTTACTTAATCCCAGACACTTTCTTATCCCACACTTTTTAATTCAGGACACTTAGAAATCCCAATCCCAGACACTTTTTATGATTTACTAGTGTATCACACGTCAAAAAAGACGTAAGTTTTTTAAATAAATACACATCATATTAAAATACATGTATAACGTAATACAGGATTTTCATTTATTTTATTATTTTAATTTTATTCATTTATTTCCCTATTGAACAATTTTATGCGGACCGTTCCAAAAGAGTTCTTTTTTGGTGCAGTAATTTGGTGCGCTGCTTTCTAAAATCGATCGCAGCGCCACCTAACTATAATTACATCCATACATACAGACAACGGGAATTATGTATATTGATGGGAAAAGTGGGGGATGAGGTAGAAAAAACAAAAATATCCCTCATTTACAAAAAGTCACTTTGGAAGCGCTAGATCTATCACACCTTCCCCTACCTCCTTTTCTTTTTTTCCCTTACGGCCTACATTACTGCTATAATTTTCATAAGTTAACATACTAAATAGACCTTTTTTTTCAATTTTCAAAAGATATATACAGAAGAATGTGTCATTTTGCCTTCTCTGTGTAGCAGTGACAGCAGTTAAAGTGTCCATTGTATGTGTAGCTATTCCAATCTTTGTTCGTGTCAATCAGTGGATCTTGCCAAAAATTGTCTTCTTCAATTGGGGTGAGTTGTCTACCCTCAGATACAATTTATGAAAACTTTTTTCCTCATGACTTGATTGTAAAACATTTTAACATTTATTTCCATAACTGGGATGGCTTAATGATGTGTTCTTGATATTTAAATTTAGATTTTATTCCCCCATTTGTTTTTTTATTTCAGTTTCATGGCCTTTATTTAGTGACTACTCCAATCCTAGTCATTTTGGTCTCAACAACTCAAGGAATCTAATACTTCCTGTTGAAGAAGGTGTCAACATAGGAGCATGGTACATATTTGGCAAGCATTGTATTTAAATATTATAGTCCCCTTTTAGACGCAGTGGTCGAGTGCAGCGCGCTCGACTGGCGTACCGATGGTCACGGGTTCGAATCCATGTGAAGGCAAGGATTTGTTCCCGGGGCCTAGGACGTCCCTGAGTCACCCAGCTCGGAATGGGTACCTAGCACTAGTTAGGCCGCTGGGTAATATGTGGAACCCACAATGCCGTGGCGTGTGAACGCTGCATCACTTGCCAACAGATCATCAGCCATGGTCTGTGGACGCAATTATCTTCTGCATAGAAGGAGCGTCTGTATAGATAAGATAAGATAGACAAATATCCTATTTATGTTTCAGAAACAATACGTGTTACTAACTGTTACCTCTTTAAAAAGATCATACCCTGTAACTTTACTTAAGACTGTTCAGTATTTTAAGTTTTGGACTTATTATATGCTGAAAATGGGACAGAGCTACACTTGTACTTGTAGTATATTATGTTATTTTTTTCAAGAGATTTGGTAATTAGTCATATATGTTATATTTAAAATCTTTTCGTTATGCGAAACGCACACTATAGCATATTGATAGTTTTTATAGCGCTGTATCCCAGCAAGGAGCAGGTCTCACATCGCTTTACATGGAGATAATAGCATACATATAATAATTAAATAAACATTCTTATCATAATAACCACATAAATGACAGTATATTACACATAAGCTACGTTAATCATTAAAAAGAAATCCATTAAAAATTAATAATCCACAAATTACCCCCGGAGTAGTCTAATTGTGGAAAATTAAATTTCTATCTCCCTTTGTGGTCATTTATGTCCCTTTAGAAAACTATGTTTCTTTATCTCACTTCAATAAACTAATGTAGCTGTTTAACCCCTTTAATCAGCCTGTATCTAAATGTGACCTGTCTTTGTCATGATTTTTTTTATAGTAAATTATAGAATAATTACAATATTGATATCTCAAGATTAAGACACATACATATTTCAAAAAAGAGAAAATGTCTTAACAGGCATATTCTTCCAAAGAGTTTTCAAACAGAGAAAACAGAAATTTCATGGGATAGATTTGATGATGAAATGAGCAAGGGAAAACATATTTTTCTGTATCTCCATGGAAATAGTTGCTGCAGGTTAGTCTTCCTTTATCTACTTAGGAATCCCTAAAAATTTTATCTTTTACTTTTCAATCCATTAAGTAAAACAAATATTTATATTTTTGAAGACTTGAGCAGTAAAAATATTTTAATATATTTCTATTAAATTTGTAAAATAGACAATATTTCCAATAATTTTACATATTACTGACATTTCATTGCTATTCTTAAGGCTTCTCAAGTGTCAGCTTTGGCTCTTAAAATGGTAATTAGGAATAGAGCTGCTATGTTAATACTTTGAAACCATCTGTAAATCTCTCAAAGATGTCATTAAATAAAGATGAATTTAAAAGATTCACACAAACATTTAGCTTGGTAGTTATGTAAGTTGCTGCACAAAAAAGGAAAATATAAAATAATATCTTTGCCACTACATTTAGTTTAGGAAAGGTAGACCCAAGTCCATGTGTCTCTGATAATAATTTACAGTTTTGTCATTTGCTCCACATGGGAAAAATAGTAATAATTTTTTAGAAATATGATATTTGAAACTAATTTTAGCTGATTTATTTTACTGTATTCTAGGGGAGTTGACTACAGAGTTGAGCTGTACAAAATACTGTCTCACCTTGACTTTCATGTTATTTCTATTGACTACCGAGGTGAGCTGAATGTATAATAATATTAATTTTAATAAAATATTTCTAATTTCATTGTGTTCTCAGAGTATCACACATTTCACTAAACATACTCAGTTTGTTATCAGTCTATGAAAGTTTAACAAATGAAAGTCTCTTACTTTCATCCCTAAAAGTCTCAAAATATTCGTAAATAAAATAACTATAAATGAATAAACATGTGACATGAGCATCACCTTTCTGTTTTTCTTAGCTCTATTTAATTACCCATACATAAAATGGACCACGTGGTATTGTCTCATGTTTTTTTTTCCCATTGTCTATTTCCAGTCACTCACAATTATTTTTTTTAAACTAATACTAATACAAGAGTTATCTCCAATGGTTAGGCCACTCATGTTTTTATCTTAAATGCATTTTATGATACAATGTACCTATCTTATTTATATACATTAATTTTCTTTTTCAAAATTTAAAAGCATTGGCTAGCTGCTGTAATGTTCAAATTTAAGCATAGATTAGTATAATATTGTATAAGTTTTTGTAAAATTAATTGAGCAAAGATGGAAAAAGAAAAACAGTCAGTGACGGATGGAATCTTCCTTAGGTTTTGGGGATTCAACAGGAGTTCCTACAGAAGATGGACTTGTAGCTGATGCATATTTTACCTACAAGTGGATTAAAGCCCGAGCAGGAGAGTCTAAAATCTTTTTATGGGGACATTCATTAGGAACTGGGTAATTAAAAAAGATACATGTATTGTTAGGTTGGAAAAAAAACCTGTCAAGCCATTTTATGACTTAATACTGTTACTGAAAATTGAATTAGGTCTCCTTATGAAATCTTTACTATCCAATTACTTAACAAAATTAGGCAAGAAATGTGATCTGTGTGACTGTGTGCCACAGAAGAATGGAAGAAGGCTGATAGGTTCACTGAACATTTCTGATACATTTTTAAAATAAGCCATTCCCAATCAGAGGCACATCAGATTCATCCTTAACAGCTCTGACACTAATACACCAAGAAGAGTGAAGAATGACAAAAAATTAATGCATATTTTAGGTACTTACCATTTACAGTTAATCAAATTCTCTCTCAGTAGGGTCTGAATTTCTTTTCTCTAGTGGTCATTCAATATTTCAACAACAAAAAAGTGAAAATAAAAATGGTGAGAAATCACAAATAATAAAAACATTTGAACCATTAACTGTAGATGGTAAAACACACAAGAAGTATTAGTGTCAATGTTAATTTACCAATTTCCGTGTCTATGAATAACATAAAATGATTGCTGTTCTGGGTTCATTGATTTACAATAAAATTAATGAGCTCTTTAGAAAAAAAGTGTTTTTTTTAAATTCAAATTTTTATGTTGTTTATTATCTGCTGAATATGTTATTTTTTAGTAAAACTTCCACTTTTCATGGCTTAGATAACATCTTATTTCCCCATTTATTTAGTGCACACAACTTGGACCTTATGCTCTGAATATCATTTTTTATTGTATATGTTTTTAAATGGGTTTAGTTTTACTATAGTTAAATCTTTTGGAACTAGAAATGGTACTCATTTATGGAAAAGTTATATTTCTAATAAATGTACCTATTTTAAATTATTTAATCTTTATATCTTTGCTCTTGTGAAATTAGATTTGAAAATTAATAGGAGTATGAAGAGGATCTTTTTCAAAACTTTTGTTCAAACTCATAAAAAAAGATGATCACTAGAAAGATTAGATTTTCCATAAATCTTATAATCATTTGTATTATACTTAATTTTGTTATTTCTTGAATCATTCAGGGTGGCTACAGAATTAGCCAAGATACTGTGTGATGAAGGTATGTACAATATGTTAATAACAGTTTAAAAAAAACTGGCATGTCATGGAATATCATCAAATTTTAAGCATTCTTAAGGGATTATTTAAGGTTAAAAATCTTTCGCTTGTGCTCATTTAATTCTCACATCAGAGTGAGTTTTCCTATTAACATTAATAGCCACACTGTGACAGCTTCTTTGTCCTACATAAAAATATGATTTTAAAGGGCTTACTTCTCTTAGTCTTAGGTTTCCTATTAACATTAGTAGCCACACTGTGACAGCTTCTTTGTCCTACATAAAAATATGATTTTAAAGGGCTTACTTCTCTTAGTCTTAGGTTTCCTATTAACATTAGTAGCCACACTGTGACAGCTTCTTTGTCCTACATAAAAATATGATTTTAAAGGGCTTACTTCTCTTAGTCTTAGGTTTCCTATTAACATTAGTAGCCACACTGTGACAGCTTCTTTGTCCTACATAAAAATATGATTTTAAAGGGCTTACTTCTCTTAGTCTTAGGTTTCCTATTAACATTAGTAGCCACACTGTGACAGCTTCTTTGTCCTACATAAAAATATGATTTTAAAGGGCTTACTTCTCTTAGTCTTAGGTTTCCTATTAACATTAGTAGCCACACTGTGACAGCTTCTTTGTCCTACATAAAAATATGATTTTAAAGGGCTTACTTCTCTTAGTCTTAGGTTTCCTATTAACATTAGTAGCCACACTGTGACAGCTTCTTTGTCCTACATAAAAATATGATTTTAAAGGTCTTACTTCTCTTAGTCTTAGGATCGGTATAAAAAAAAAGATAAGTGAAGGCTAAATGGAAAAACAAAATTTAATAAATGTTTATTTATTCAGTTTAATTTAAACAACATATGATGCTCAAAAACCAATATTCTCTCTATTGACACACTGTCATAAAGGTGACTACCCTGCAGGAGTTGTACTAGAGGCTGGTTTTAACAGCATTCTGGAAGCTGCCTACCACCACCCTGTTGCATGGGTAAAAGCTGTTTTCAAATTCAAACTGATTAATTCATATTGAGGTGGCAAATAATTATATATTGATTTTTATCAAAGCCCATTTTCAGAATAATTTTTAGTTGAGCTATCAATGAACATGACTTCATTTTCTATCTTTTCCTACGCAGCCTTTTAGTATGCTGCCTTGGTTTGAATGGGGTTTTGTTGATGCAATGAGAGAACATGGAATTATCTTTGATAGTGAGAAACAGTAAGGATTTCATTTCTGGAATAAGCTAAGACAAACATTAAGTTTCAGTTATCACCATTTTTTGTTATTGATACAATTTTCTTGATGTTAAAACCTTTGTCTTGACATAAACACTACTGTAACTGTAACAAGAATATTAATTTTTTTGCAGTAGTTCTTTTCTTTTTTAAGGTTTGTTAAATAATATAATTACTTAAGGGGCACAGTGGTCGAGCCAGCATGTGCGCTTGGCTGGCGTACCAACAGTCATGGGTTCAAATCTTTCTGAAGAGAGGGATTTGTCCCATGGCTTAAATTATCCCTAAGTCCACCCAGCCCTAATGAGTACCTGATATTGTTTAGGGAAACAAAGGTGGCTGTGCAACACAATACCCTAATAGTCATGGCTTGTCAATGCTGCGGCGACACTTATACGAATGTAGGACGCAATAATCTTTTGTACAGAAGGAACGTCTGTTAGGTTTAAAAATAAATTACTTGACACAATCATCTTTCTCTCTTTATTTAATATCCTACATTATCTCTAATGTGTCAATCCTTACAGCATCCTGTCCGTTACTCCACACACTGACATCATGATACTCCATGCTAAAGATGATATGGTTGTTCCTTTCAAGCTTGGAGAGAAAGTTAGTGTAAATTGTGTATGTGTAGTTGGTATCTTTGGATTCATTTGGGCAATAATACAGCTGTGAAAATGGGGTGTTTTAAAGGTTTAGGAGTGGGGGGGGGTGTACAGCTGTGAAAATGGGGAATGGGGTGTTTTAAAGGTTTAGGAGTGGGGGGGGTGTACAGCTGTGAAAATGGGGAATGGGGTGTTTTAAAGGTTTAGGAGTGGGGGGGGTGTACAGCTGTGAAAATGGGGAATGGGGTGTTTTAAAGGTTTAGGAGTGGGGGGGGTGTACAGCTGTGAAAATGGGGAATGGGGTGTTTTAAAGGTTTAGGAGTGGGGGGGTGTACAGCTGTGAAAATGGGGAATGGGGTGTTTTAAAGGTTTAGGAGTGGGGGGGGGGTACAGCTGTGAAAATGGGGAATGGGGTGTTTTAAAGGTTTAGGAGTGGGGGGGTACAGCTGTGAAAATGGGGAATGGGGTGTTTTAAAGGTTTAGGAGTGGGGGGGTACAGCTGTGAAAATGGGGAATGGGGTGTTTTAAATGTTTAGGAGTGGGGGGGGTACAGCTGTGAAAATGGGGAATGGGGTGTTTTAAAGGTTTAGGAGTGGGGGTACAGCTGTGAAAATGGGGAATGGGGTGTTTTAAAGGTTTAGGAGTGGGGGGGTACAGCTGTGAAAATGTGGAATGGGGTGTTTTAAAGGTTTGGGAGTGGGGGGGGGGTACAGCTGTGAACATTTGGAATGGGGTGTTTTAAAGGTTTAGGAGTGGGGGGGGGTACAGCTGTGAAAATGTGGAATGGGGTGTTTTAAAGGTTTAGGAGTGGGGGGGGGGTACAGCTGTGAAAATGGGGAATGGGGTGTTTTAAAGGTTTAGGAGTGGGGGGGGGTACAGCTGTGAAAATGGGGAATGGGGTGTTTTAAAGGTTTAGGAGTGGGGGGGTACAGCTGTGAAAATGGGGAATGGGGTGTTTTAAATGTTTAGGAGTGGGGGGGGTACAGCTGTGAAAATGGGGAATGGGGTGTTTTAAAGGTTTAGGAGTGGAGGTACAGCTGTGAAAATGGGGAATGGGGTGTTTTAAAGGTTTAGGAGTGGGGGGGTACAGCTGTGAAAATGTGGAATGGGGTGTTTTAAAGGTTTGGGAGTGGGGGGGGTACAGCTGTGAACATTTGGAATGGGGTGTTTTAAAGGTTTAGGAGTGGGGGGGGTACAGCTGTGAAAATGTGGAATGGGGTGTTTTAAAGGTTTAGGAGTGGGGGGGGGTACAGCTGTGAAAATGGGGAATGGGGTGTTTTAAAGGTTTAGGAGTGGGGGGGGGTACAGCTGTGAAAATGGGGAATGGGGTGTTTTAAAGGTTTAGGAGTGGGGGGGTGTGTAGAGTTTGAAACATTAGGGTGGGCGGGTGGTCTATGCAACTCTGCTTTGAGTCAAATGTTTTGCAAGTCTTTCATCCTGTTTATTTTCTTATGTTCAACTATTCATGATGTTAATTTTGAATTTCAGTTGTATAGAAAAGCTAAAGAAACCAAAGGTGAGATGCATGGAACTGTGGAATTTATATCTTTTGAAGCACATCATAGTTACGGCCATAAACTTATATACCAAGCTCCTGAACTTCCTTCCTACATCATGTATGTACAACGGTACTTATTTTTTTAGTCATTGGAAATTAAATGAATAGATGATAGTATGAGCAAACTTTTATTTTAGAATTAAGATAAACAACTTTAATTATGCAGTGCCATAAAATAAAGAGGACTTATATCTCTGGGCTTTTGACGTCACCTCTGTGGGTGTTGATTTAGAATATTTTGTGTTAAGATGCTAATAAAGAATGAAGCATTATCAGAATAAGTCTACATCTTTACAAACACATTCTGCATAATGAATCCAAGAATCTGACAGTCCGAAAAGAGCATCTCTCATACTGCATAAAATAGTTCAAATTCTATGTAATCCATGGTGTAACTATAACAAAACATTTTTAAGGAGGTTACATTTAGTGAATAATACATTGCAACCGTCTCAAAAATTAGTTTCAGGTTTTCAGTCTTGAACTACAAATAAAAAATGTTCACTTATTTCTTTCAAGGAAATTTGTGGCAAGATCAGATGGAATGAGAAAACCCAAGCCTTAAACTTAATCACATTCTTTAAAAGAAACGAGGCCCTGTAAAAAAAAATATGGGAAAACAACTTCTGGCAGTTTATATTCAACTTTAACTATTATATTCCTTTTTTTTTATAATGAAAGACATTTTAAAAATGTTAGCCATTTAAGGAGTGTATTTACTGTTTATACCAATCTAGTCTTGTCCGCTCTTAAATAATTATATGTATAATCCATTATTTTAATAAAAAATTTATTACCTAGCAGTAAATCTCAATGAAAATAATATTATTTTCTTTTTGTTGTAATGTTCTTACAGTGCATGTACATGTATTTCAAAAGCTTCATGATTCTGTGGATAACATATATTTATTAATTAATCATCTGAACAAAACTAATCCTTGGATGTCATGATACCATTTCAAAACAAACAGTTATGGAATTAATTTCTGACTGTAGTCTTCTACTTTTTCACTTTAAATCCATAATTTATCTGTAAATCAGATCATTTTAACACTTAATGTTGGGATAGGAGGTAACCACTTGCACTAAAAATGTTTGGATATTAAAATTTGTTAAAAAAAAATATTAATTTTAGAGACACTGCTTTTTAAAATGGACAAAAAAGCAGAAAATATTTTGGAAAGCCGAAGACTCTGGGAAAGGTGAGCCTGGTATACATCCCAAAACTTGCAGCATATGTCACTGAAAAAAATGGGACACACTAAAAATCATCAATTAACTTCTAAAGGTGTCTTTGATTGTTGCATGGAAGCGTGCACATTATTTTAATCACACATGCTGCAAGAGTTTTTGATAACTTCCTAGCACAACCCTTCCTAAACTTTTCTTGTCTTTTAGTCCATATTATAAACATGGTATTTAAGACATTTTCAGCTTTTTAAATTTCTACTTTTACTATTGCAATCAAATTTCATGACTTTCCATCATCACTAGCAACTCAAATTAATTTTTTCTCATGAAAATAGAGGCTATGAAGATTCATATTAATTGAACGAATTTACTCCACTGGCAATACTTCTCAATTATTAAAGATCTTTTGAAAGTATGTTTTCGCTTATTGAACCAACATATTACTTCCAGTCAGACAATGGCATGTTTCATAGAAAATATAGTTGAATGTAGCTATAAGATTCTGGGCAGACTCACATACAGGATGTTGAGTTGAAACTAGGCCTCTTCAAGCAGTGACAGATATGTCAAAAATTTTTTTTATCAAATTACATGTAGATTAAAATCAGATTGTGACTTAATAGAAAAGCTAGCGGTTTAAACACTATCATAGCCAACTTTTTTTTTAAATCATCAACATGTATTGTCACCGTAGATGTGTAAGTGTGGCAAACTTTCAGGTGAATTCAACAATGGAAAAGTGGGGTAAATGCAATTCCAAGTTGTGATCCAAACAAGAAAGACAAGGTTTTTAAAATGTGGTAATAATATTGTGTATATGGATGAACAAGGGGAGGTTTCAGAGATATGGACTGAAGCATTCATAGGCCAGATTTCTGTGAGTCATATAATTTACAGCCATTGCAATCAAATTGTAAGTTTAAAAAAAAATGACAGGATTATTAAAGGTGTAAAAATCTATTGTTACATGATTTTTAAATTTTAGTTGTAAATTAAAATCAAATCAAATTGGGAAATATACATTAAAAATTGTAAGTTATTGTGGAATGATTTTTTAAATTCAATTTTTCAATTTTCTTAACTCATAATCATTTTTTTAATAACTTTTTTTAATAAACAATTTTAAATTTTCACAATAACTTGAACTTTAAATGTGTATTTTGTGCAATGATATTATCAAGTTCAAACATTGGGAATAAAACAATTCATTTTAGTAAGCTGTTATATTTCCTGTATTTTATTTCTTTAAAGCAAACAACAATAAAAGTTTCTGAAAATTTCCAATAAAGTCACCCAAACCACATGTATCCCTAGAAGATTATGTACAAATAAACTTTAAAAAAGGTATTCAAATTAAGTCATCGTCATTTAAATCCTCGGTGTGACAAAAATTATTTTTGGTAAGATTATATGTGCAATTGTTTTACAATTATTAACAATTATCATATAAATTAATTAATTTACATACAGTTTTACATACAGAATTACATTTGCATTTACAAGAACTGCCGTATAAAAATCATCTATTGTACAACATGCTCTAATACTCCTTGACGTATCAGATGCTCACATTCAGACCTTAGTAAGTAATGCTGTTGAGGGGGAAAACAAAAAATTAAATTATACATCTCTGTGAAATATTAATGTATTTTATGTTTCACCAAAGTCATTAAAGTTTAATTCTAACATTAATTATTGAAAATTAATCCAGTGGAACTGATCTTTTTATATATAAACTCTGTCCAGTCATTGATTACATAAGGGTGAAACATTAACATGAAATAATTCACAAAAACCTAAACACTAAACAGGTAACTACCAATAATAAAACTCATAAATTTAAATAATTCTTAAATCAACTGATTATTTTAATTTTAAAAGACAAACCTGGCTATTTTTCTTCAGTAAAATAATATTGCCATCTTGTGTTTCAAATTCTCCATGGTCCAACAAACATCTTACCTGGAAACAATTAAAAAACCAATTCATTCATTAAAAATATTGACAGGACAAGTAGACATTATTCTAAGAATCTTTTTGCATACCAAAAAATTTTTTATTACCCAATAATATAGAACCATACTGCTTCGTGGGTCAAATATTATTCAAATAAAAATAAAAATGTTGAATATTGCATTTTTCAAGCATAAGAATCTTTGCCTTTATTTTAATTGCAGACTCATCATCTACATTTTCAGAGGAAATACCTAGACAAAATCATTATAAATTTTTTTTAAAAACAAACAATGAAAAATATCAGGCACTGCTTTATTTGATTTCAATATAAATTGGACACCCACAAACTATGGAGATGGTGGATTTAAACCCACAAAGACAGAATAAAATTTGCTTTTAAATCCTTGTAATATTTTCCAAAGTTTGACCTATATTTGACCTAACTCACCAAAACATAAAGAGTCTTTGGAGGCTTCATGTCCTGTGTTAAATCCAGACCACCATTTTCACCAATAGACCTCATGTAGTTTGCTAGTAGTCTGTTGTACTGGTTGAACCACTGGACCTGAGGTAGAAGATAACTTTTTCTGGTTATTTTAATCAACAAATTTGTGTTTATTCTTCATCCATGATATTTTTTTAAAATGTCTGTGTTTATTCATGACTGCAAGGAGAGAAAGAAGTCCCTCAAGTATTCTCAATTAAAGCCATTTGACAGAAATTATGGAATAATCTATCGTGCTGAGCATTATAAATTAGCATGGAAAATAAATCAATCAATCATTACCATTGGGCTACATAACTAAAACTTTGACATTTATATTTCTAAGAAATTTACTTGTAAACTAATGATGATGCTGTGTAAACTTGAACAATGTGTTTATGTCATTATGAGTTACATGTCAGGTAAAAAAAAATTCATGAATTTAACCTGCAATTGTTAACTTGGCAATATTAACATTATCATTTTATTTGTGTAAATTTAATTAAACTGAGAGAGAGACAATTAACTTTGAATTAAAAATTTTTAAGAGTTAACATTAAATTACCTCTTGTTCACACATGTTATATTTTACATCTGGTGGCAAAACACTGCCAAATTCCCAGCGCATCTTGCGAATTTGTTCTAAACGGTTGTACCTATAGAAAAATATATACACAAATAAGTCACTATAAATACTATAATTAGTCAATCAGAATTAAAAAATCATTTTTTAAAATCATTTTGACAATGTACATCAAATTTTATACATTTTGTTGCTCTTTATGCAAATTTAAAAAAAACACTAAAATAATTCATGAAAACCTACAAATAAGCTAATAAACAGCGTTTATTCCTCTGTATACCAGCATGTCGAAGCTGTATTGATGATAACTGGTCAGTTTGCCCTTCAGCAACACTGTGACTGTATAATAATTGGAATGAACATAATGAAATAAAATTAATTCAACATCATGTATGACTGGACAGCATAAGTATCTTGAAAGATAACATATCATAAAGCCAATAATTTCAAACTTAAATGTTTTGTATTGATTAATTTAGAGCATTTAAATATTTTAATGTGTTAAGTCTATGTTTAGTCATTTACAATATCCAGTCATTTAATTGTTTTCCACGTTGATTATTTTTATAAATATTTTTGTAAAGGATTTTCTCACGCTTTATCTTTGTTTTGTTCAAAAAGTGTTTTCATTTCTTCTAAAACTTGACGAATCTTGTCTTCCTGAAAAATATAGATAAAAATAAAATTTTTGAGTGAAATTAGTTAAAAATATGGAATGCATAATTGAAACACATACTTAGCTTCAATTTAGACACTAGCTCTGATACTGATGCTCAGTTTTTGGACAATTAAGTGGGAAATGTTTGTATGTTAAAACAAATGAGAAGTTTTAATTTGTGTTCTACACACTCAATAGCACATGATATTATATAACTAAAAAATGAATTGAAAAAAAGACACAATGTGGCCAACATACAGAAAGTACTTAAACTTAAACATGCAACAATAGTTATAAATCCAGTTAAAAATGGATTTTAAAACAATAAGGTATTATTATATTTTTATTTAATTTCTAACAAGACTGTATTTTATTTTAATTTTTATGTGATTGTAAACAAATAAAATGAACTGTAAATGTGAGATGGTTTAAATCTAATGGCATTGATACACCACATATAAAAGAGGCATAACATAGGTTTATTTTTTTATCTTATCTTATCCGTTTCAGACGCTCCTTCTATACAGAAGATTATTGCGTCCTACGCTTATCTATGGTTTGTGTTTAGTCCTGCATTCTTATTAGAGTTTTAAATGTTGATAAAGTGTTGGCTTTCCTGGTTTCTTCAGGCAACCCATTCCACGCCCGAATTCCGGACGGGAAGAACGAAAATTTGTATGAGTTTGTTCTTGCATACGGAATAAGAAAGGTGTTTTTATCCTTATGTCTATTTGAGGGTTGTATTAAGTTATCTTTGTGTTGTATTTCTAAATTAGAGTTAATTGCTTTATGTATGATTACTACTTTACTCTTGGTTCTTCTATCCTCTAGTGTTTCAAGGTTTAATGATTTAACTAATGGTGTTATTCTAGTCAGTTTTGAATATTCTCCAGCAATGAATCTGGCAGCTCTTTTTTGGATTTGTTCTAGTTTATCAATATTTTCTTTGGTGGATGGGTCCCTTACAGAAGATGCATATTCTAGTACAGGTCTCACCAAAGTGAGATAGCATTTTAGTTCTATATCTTTATTACATTTGTAAATGTTTCTTTTTATAAAGCCTAAGGTTTTGTTTGATTTTTTAATAACTTCATTCACATGGGGATTCCATGATAATTTCTCATTTATTATGACTCCTAAGTATTTTGCATCTTTAGTTTGGGTTAGTTCCTTTCCATGAATGAAATATTTTGAATTTATTTGTTTCTTTTTCTTTGTTACTCTTAACAGTTGACACTTTTCTTATTTCAGCGCATTTTAAATTTTTAGAACAAAATAAATAAAATAACTTACTTTTACTAATTTAAACACTTAAATTAGAAATAAAAAAGTATTTAATGCTTTAAACATGTAATTAGTTTTTCGTGTGTTTTGTTGAGTTTAAAGGGGTTTTTAACTTAGAAAAAGCAGACTTCCAACAACAATGGCGCCTTTAGTCACAGAAGATAGTGAAATATACACATTTTTATTTCGTACAAATCGTGAAATAGTAATTTTATTTCAACAAAAAAATAATGTTTTAATTTTAAAATATATTTCATAATAATAATTAATGAAGTAAGTTTGAAAAAATGTTGTTTTTTTTTGATGACTTGAATCTTGAAATATAAAATGCGCTGAAATAAGGGATTACCTCCATACTTTATACCAGTGGTTCTCAAACTTTTTTTGGCCTACCGCCCACTTTCCAGTAAAAATATTACTCAGCGCCCCCCGAATTTTTTTATTATCATTCAAACACAGGGATAGGCAAACTACGATCCGCGGGCCACATGTGGCCGGTAGGCATGTACATGTGGCAATCTTGTGTCATGTTAATTTTCTTTGCTTAGAATTTTTTATATATTTTTGAAATTTTATTCCCAGCATTTGATTCGAATCTAGAGATATATAATCGGTTTTATGCTCTCAGAATCATTAGTCATTAATTGTTAACATACCTGTTCGAAACTACATTTCAGCTCAACGGAATTGGCTTTTGTTTACGATTTACATTTCGAATGGTTTTGAAAATTTGTGATTTAAAAGGAAATATTCGTTTATTTAACAATGATTGCTACCAAAGAAAGTAAGATTGAGGACGAATGTATTTTTTAAATGACGAATTAACTGTTAAATATTGCTTCACGAGCGTTGGGAGAAAAGCAGCCTGCTTGCTGTGCCGTGAGTGTGTGAGCGTCTTTAATGAGTGCGACTTAAAAAGATACCACCAAACAAAACATTTGTGTTTCGGGCACAATTTAACGAACCAACAGAGAAAAGGGAAATGCAAGAAGTTTGTTAATAATTTAAAGAAGCAGCAAAATGTTTCTCACCAAAAGTCTTAAATACAAGATGCTGCAACAGAAGCCAGTTTGGAGATATCTCATAAGATCGTAAAACGGAACAAGCCTTTTTCTGACAGTGAATTTATCAAGAAATGCTTGACATATGCAGCAAGCGTTATGTGTCCAGAACAGAAAACATAATTTGACACCATTTCTTTATCAAGGGAACTTTAATCAGACGTTTTGAAAAAAAAGTGACAATTTGATGCATCAACTTCGAGATGCAAGCAAAGACTTTTTTGGTACTCTCGCATTGGATTAAAGTACCAATGTATAGGAACAGCACAATTTTTGGTATTTATACGGGGAATACATCCTCGATTCGAGCTTAACGAAGAATTACTCTGTGTTGAGGCACTCAAAGACACAACTACAGAACAGGATTTATTCAATGCTGTTGAGAACTGTGTTGAAATAACTGGGTTGGTGTGGAACAAGATGGTCAGTGTAATAACCGATGGAGCGCGAGCTTTAATTGGAAAAAGTAGTATGAACAATAAAATTTAAAGAATATTAGCCTGACCACACACTCTTACCTCTCCACTGTGGCAACCATCAGGATAGTCTGTGTAAGGCTGTGTTGAATTTCAAGCAGTTGTTTGTAGGATAAACTTTGAAAAGCCAGGGAACTTAATCACAGGTGTTAAAAGCACTGTTTGAAGATTTGAATATTATATTATCTACCACGGCAGTGTCCGCTGGCTGAGCCTGGGCAAGTTATTGAGGCGAGTATGAGATCTCAAGGAAGAAATAGTTATGTTGCTGGAGATGAAGGGTTTGTTTGTGATTTTGTTACTTCCATAGTTAATGAAGAGTGAAATTCAGACTTCATGTTTGCCATTGACATTATGGAAAATTTGAATGAACTGAATGTCAAACTTCAGGGCAATGGCTTGTTTGCACATGAAATTTATGTGTATGTTAAATCATTTCAGACAAAACTCTCCCTGTTCTCCAGACAAGCAGGTGAAAACAGGTTTTGACATATTCCTTTGCTAAAACAGAAAACCGTTTCTTGTAAAATGGCTGACACTTACAAGGCTCAGTTGGATGCCTTTGCTATGAAATTTGAAAGGAGGTTCCAAAACGACAAGAACCTGGAACCACTCTTCAATAACCTCAGTTCGCAATTTAGTGCAGAAGCTGATTAAGCCCCAGAGGATATATACTGTTAGAACTGCTTAACCTAAAGGCAGATTATGACCTGAAGGAGAAGTTCAAGTTAGTTTTTCTGCTAGAGTTTTTTTCTGTTTTACTTTTGTTGCTTTTGCTAGGTGCGCGTTTCCACACTTTAAAAAACTTTGCTGTCAAACTTTTGACACTATTTGGGTCCACATACATCTGTGAGCAAGCTTTTTATTGTATGAAAATAAATAAGTCTAAGAACACAGCGATGTTGACTGACTGCAATTTGAATGCATTCATGCGAATAATAAACAGTAACCTGGTTCCACAATTCAAGAATAGTTCAACGCACACGCACGAAATCATATAAATGAGACAATGAACCTGGTTTGCTTCTATCAATTTAGAAATCCTTGCTTTATTTTAGTCAGCAGAAATCTTATGTAACCGTGATTGACTATTTGCATTTTTTTAAAAAAATAGTTACCGCACTGAATCTACTTTCCACTAAATATGATGAAGGAAATGTAATTACGAAATTTTAAATTATGGTCCATACTTCAGGATCTCCTTTTCCAGTCAGAATTGTTAATAGCAGTGTTTAAATTTAAAACTAAATTAATTATTTGTAGCTACTTTTTGGAATAAGTTTGCAAATATTTATCAAATAATAGTTCCTAGCAAATGTGTTCTTCCTTTGTGAACCGGACATATGGCAAAAGTAAAGCTTTATTTCCTGGCAAAGTTGACTCCTTAAGTTTAATAGAAAACAGAGATGTTTTAAATAGCTACACAATGTATCTTCAACACCTTGAGCCTTTTCATCAGTTCTGATTTGAACTGTATTATTGCTAAACGAATTTTTCTTGATAATATCAGATGCTTGCTTATGTACCACAGACGTATTAATTCACTTATAGACGGTATAATTTGTTCTTTACCAATAGTATGAGATTTACCCAATTCGGCAATCAATAACAAAATATTGTAAGAAGCTAGCAAGCCATTACCATCTTGTGTGATTGCTGCTGAAAAGAGTTTTGTCTAAGTCAGTTGTTTGATAAATTTCTACTTTAATGTTTGAAAATTATATAAATCCTTATCTTTTTTATCCCCGTTAATTTTATTTCAAATGTTCTTGCAGTCTGGAAGTGCACATATTAAAAAGGCAATCGTTATCCGCACGGTTTTTACCGTGCGAATAATGTTCGACATTATTCATACGGTTTTGACCGTGAGAGTGATGCAGATCGATATCTAAATTCTTATTACTGATTACTGCTTATTATTTATGTTGCATTTCTTAATATATATCTTTTGGTTTGGAGGGTACAAAAATAATTAAACTGTCATTTTAATTGTCTTTCGAGTGACTGGATTATTAAGTGTTCCAGTGCACTCAACTTTGTATAGTCTAATATATATTATGAAGTAACTTTATTAACTTTCATAGGTGATAGTGATAGTTTCATTCATAATTGGACGAAACTCTGTATTTAAAGAGGCTAATTATTATTATTCTGACCATAACTAGCACTGTTGGACATCAAAAATCCATTAAGTTAATTGAATTTAAAGCATGCAAAAGTGAAAGACGATAAAATGGTATAGCATAAAAATTTAGAAGTGAGAGTGAGAGTCTGTAACAGTGACTAACACTAACAGAATAATTGATAAAATAGGTATATAGGGTGGGGGGAATAATAAAATGTTTCTTGAAATGAGCCTGCTTGAGTGATCGCAAACATTCCTCACTGACCTCACTGTGGTTGTAAAACAAAACAAAAAGAAAACCAAAAATAAATTAAAAAATTAAAAATTAAAACCGTCCATGGATTCGAACCGCTAACCATAAGTGCAATCCGCTTAGATTTACCACTCGCCTGGAGAAGTTGATATGCGATGGCGACATTTAAAAATTATAACTAATTATCATAAATTGAACACCAATCAATTTTTATGGCAGTGCTACTGTGAAATTTCAGTAATCATGAAATTTTAATACGTATTAGCATAGAAATTACACATTTAGCCTAAATCGAGTGATATCATCAGCTATTATTGTGTATACGCCGGGCGCGTTTTTAAAAAAAACAAACATCAGCTGCTAGAATATGAATATGCATGCGTGACGACCCGTGCGGATAATATTCGACATTATTCGCACGGCTAGTACCGTGCGAATAATCACTTCGTATTAAAAATACCAACTAAAATTAAATGCAAATGCGGTAACCAAACCAATGTCCAAAACGTTTTTTTTAAAAGAAAGATAGAGCCTTATGAGCAGAATACATAAATCATATTTTTCTAAATTTTCTCTTCCTTTTTTATGCTTTCACCGCCCCCCAAATTGACCCGTGGCCTTCACCGCCCCCCTGGATCGCTTCAGCGCCCACAAGGGGGCGGTAGCGCCCACCTTGAGAATCACGGCTTTATACTGTTGTACTTGTTATGTTAAAAGTAGTAAGTCAAGTAATATTAACAATTTACAAATTAATAACTAACTCAACTAAGAATAAGAACTAATTTAAAAAAAACAATAAATAATAAAAACTATAACAAACATTGTAGGGAGGCAAAGTTCCACTTGAAGTTCTGTGCAATTCACGGATCAAATCTAATGCTTTTTCTGCAAGCATTTCAAAGATACATCAGAATTAATGCGGAATTGATAAACAATAACAATAATAATGTATTATTTTTTGTTATTGGCGATAACGTTTAGTTTCCAACTCCCGCTTGAGAGAAAATACCACTACTTCCGGTTTATGAATAGAGTATTCCCGAAAAATTAGGTGTTCGATTGGTTGTTCAAATATACTACAGCCAATCAAATACATTGTTATTGAACGTAATTCTATAAATAAATATTGTTTAGACTAGAAACAGAATTGTTAAAAATGGACGAACTCAGCCCCCAAGAAGAATCTAAAAAGATAATAGAAAAGAAAAGAAAGACGATTTTAAATTATTCTCAGATCTCTTTAAGGTAAATGTAAATACACTTTAGCTTTAAGCCAATTAACATTTCTTTTCTACATCTTCTTATTTTATTAAAGCAAAGACCACTCAACGGCACGGTAAGAACGCCAGTTGAGTGAGTTCCTCGACTTTCTATTTGTAGGTAATATCACTAGTAATGTATATAAATATAAATGGACTTTGGCCCTCAGATCCATCACTTACCCATCCCGGCTTTTTGTGCAAACTGTACACCGAGCTCACTGTAAATACAATTAATAATTTGCTGTAACTTAAACCACCTAAAATAGTAATATTTTTATAAATAAATAAAAATTTGGAAATGATGGAAATGTCATGTCAAATGTATTTCAATTCAGTATTTTTAATTTTTACCATTTACATTAATGACATTATCAACAACAAAAAATTATTATTATAATGTAGGAGTTATAGTAAAAAAAGAACTATAGTAATACTAATAGTATCAATATTAGATTTGAATCGCTTACATATTAGAATTAATATTAGTACAACAGAGACCACATGTGGTCCTTCTGTGTGCACAATGCGGCTCGTGTACAATCTATGAAAGATATGAATATGATACAAGGATTACTGGAAGATTTCCAAGCCATTTTTAATGACCCATAGTGCAGAGGTCGGCGAACTTTTTTGCCTGTTACTCCAAAATCTAAGTTTTATGTTGCCGTTACCCCCAAAATTTGAGAGCGTTGTAAGCCTCCCCCCCCCCAAATGGGTCTATGGCTAAGCCCCAACAGAAAACGCATCTGTTGAGTTTTAGAATCCTGACAAGTGTCTAAAAATGACCAGAAAGGATTATGCGTATGATTCAATTATACAAGTTATCAGTCGAATATAATATTTACCGTATATACTCGTTCGCATTATACATCATGTATATAAAGAAATTTTAAGCGCATGTTAATATTTTGCCGCCATATTGGTTTTCGTTTAACTCGATGATCTGTTATCTCGGCGCAATTTTTCATACCCTGAGGCCGTCGACTTAAGCGGGTCCCACTGTGTATATATATATATATATATATATATATATTAACACAGTAATTCAATGTTTTATGTGGAAAATCCTTGTACATAAAGGTACGTTGTCGCAAAAGGCAGCAACGTCTTGACAGGATCCTCATGTGCAGTGTTGAAAGCCTTTGCAGCATTTGACATCCAAAAATGTGTAAGATCTGCTTTGTTTGCAAATTCAGCATGTGCCTCATTATTAGACTGAAGTTCAAGAAGTGCCTCTGCCAATCCTAGAGGGTCATCTGGTACATCCGCAATGTCACATCGAAATGGATCTACAGCCCCACTGATTTTATGCGGATAATAACTTGGAAGTAAACAGTGAACCGTTCTTTGAGCTTGGTAAGATGTCTGATAACTATATCCATGATGTCGTCAAAAGTTTCACAATCTTCCAAGAAGAAAGCCAACTTTGAAAAGGCCGCTAACTTGTTTCTTTCTGCTTTTTGTTTCCAATATGAAAGCTTTAATAAAAATTCTGCAATCCTTCTATCTGGCTGTAATTATATTGATATATTTTCCCTGCAATTCTTCGTTCTGCGCATTAACTTTCTCAAAAATATCAGCTAAGTATGCGAGATGTGCAACCCAACAATAGTTCGTAAACTTATCCGCCAGTTCATGCTTTGACCAGCCAGCAATGTTTGGAGTTCAGCTTTCAGAGCCCACAATCTGTTCAGAACATTGCTGCGTGGAAGCCACATTACTTTGGTGTGATAAAGTAAATCTGTATATTCAGACTCAGCATCTTTACATAAATCACGAAACAGTCATGTTTGCAGTGCATGTCCTTTTATAAAATTTACAATCTGGATAATATCATGCATGACAACCTCCAGTTCAGGTTCCAAATGTTTCACAAACAGAGCTTGTCAACGGATCATGCAGTGGTTAACTTCAATTTTTGTATTCCCCTCTCTTTCAAACCTTCTAAACCTTTGTATCAAACATATACCATAAGCTGCGCATCACTACTGACATCAGTGGTGTCACCCATCAAGCTCAATAGCAAAGAATTTACTCGCATTTATAGAAGAAAGTACTTGTTCCCGGACATTTTCGGCCAAAGTAGAGGTTCTGTCTTTCACAACTTTTGCTGACAAAGGTACTGAATTTAGTTTCATACAATGATTAACTTCAATTTTGGGATTTCTCTCAGTCTTGCAAAAGCAGAAAAATCTTATTAATAAACCGTGCCTTTTGTAAATATACGTACACATGACGGATTTTTATTTTTTTAAATTAAAAATCAATTTGTAATATTGTACTATTATTGTACTATCTTGATTAACTTAATTGTATAAAAAGGAGTGTTATTAGATCTTTTAAGAATGCAACCTACTGGAATGCCTCACTAAAAGGCCCAAACAATTTAACCTTGGCTATAATGATAATAAGTCAAAGCAAACATCCTCAACACATATTTTGCATCAGCATTTTCAGCCTCAGATAATAAGGAAGTCACAATAGACTTAAATAGAAATAGGTAACATAACTGTAGACAAAAGAGTTATAAACTCCTTACAAACTTAAAAACAAACAAAGCTACTGTTCCAGATGAATTGCTAGCTAGACTACTAAAAGAACTAAACAATGAACTGTTTCCAATCAGACCAATCCTTGAAGTACTTTTTCAAGCCTCTCTAAATCAGGGTAAAGTGCCCCAGGATCGGAAACTAACTACATGTAATACTTATGTGACTCCACTTTTTAAAAAAGAAGACCCTTGCTAATATAGACCTGTTTCACTTAGTAATATTATTTGAAATTACTAGAGCACATAATACATAGTAGAATAGTTCATCACCTAGACACTTATAATGTTCTGTGTCCACATCAATATGGCTTTAGGAAACAGATCATGGGAAACACAATTAATTGGTCTAAAGATGATCTGTCAAAAGGCTTAGATAATACATGTAATTAAATAGATACAATATTCTTTGACTTTTAAAAAAAAATTGATAAAGTTCATCACTCTAATTTACTTTTAAAAAATTTAACTCATTTAGAATCTCTGGCCCCATACATCACTGGATTCAAGATTTCCTTATAGGTAGAGAGCAAACTGTAATAATTAATGTATCTAAATCAGCACCAATAACGGTTAACACTCTTCCACAAGGAAGTGTCCTAGCCCCCACTCTTCTTAATTTATATAAATTATTTACTCAACAGCATCACATCAGGAAAAAAAATTAGGTTATTTGCTGCTGATTGTAAAATCTATAGAACAATTAATTCAGAACAAGATATAAAAATCTTACAAAAAGACCTAGATGAATTCATAAAATGAGAAACTAACTGGAGTATGTCTTTTATTCCAGAAAAGTGTCAACTGTTAAGAGGAAAAAGGAAAAAGAAACACACAAATGCAAACTATTTCATTCATGGAAAACAACTAATCCAAACTAAAGATTCAAAATACTTAGGAGTAATAATAAATGAGAAATTATAATGGAATACCCATGTGAATGAAGTAATTTATAATTCCAACAACACCTTAGGCTTTATAAAGACTTTTACAGATGTAATAAGAATATAAAACTAAAATGCTACCTTACTTTGGTGAGACCTGTACTAGAATATGCATCTTCTGTATGGGGCCCATCCACCAAAGAAAACTGATGAACTAGAACAAATTCAAAAAAAGAGCTGCCAGATTCAATACTGGAGAATATTCAAAATTGACAAGGCTGAAAAGAATTTTAGTTAAATCATTATACCTAGAAATACTGGTGGATAGAAAACAAAGAGCAAAGTAAATATAATACATGTACATTAGACTATTGATTTTAACTTGGAAATACAACACAAAGATAATCAAATACAACCCTCGGATAGACATTAGGATAAAAATGCTTTCCTTATTCCATATGCAAGAACTAACACAAATCTTTGTTCTTCCGTCTGGAATTCGGTCGCGGTATGGATTACATTATCTAGCTAGGAAAACCAACACACTATCAACTTTTAAAACTGTAATAAAAATGCAAGAATAGACATAAACTATGGATTAGTTTAGGATGAAATAATCTTCTGTATAGGAGAGTCTGTAATAGACAAGATGAAATAATAATAATAATAATAAATTAATTATTTATATAGCGCTGTATCCCAGTAAGGGACTGGGCTCACAGCGCTTTACATGAAAGAAATAACATACCTATAAGTATTAAATTAACTTTCATATCATAACAAACACAAAAATTACAGTACATTATACATAAGCTACGTTAATCATTTACAAGAAATGTTGTTTCATTAATTTTGAAAATAAATTTTGAAAAGATGTGTCTTAAGTGCAGTCTTGAAGGACTTGGTTGTTTGAATACTACGTATGTGTAATGGTAGAGAATTCCATTGTTTGGCTGCACAAAAAGAGAATGACCTTTCACCAAATGTTTTGGTGCGTGTCGTAGGAACAGAGAGAACGCGTGTGTCTGCAGAAGATCGTAGCTGGCGAGTGGGTGAGTAGACCGACAAAAGTTCAGTAAGATACGATGGGCATGAGTCCGAAAAGAAGTTGTGACAGAGAACGGCCAGTTTGTAATCAATACGGGCTTGTATAGGCAGCCAACGAAGTGAGCGAAGAAGTGGAGTTGACTTAAAGTTAAAGTGTGCAGTACTTGCAGAAATCACCAACAAGTCAGTGAGTTTTGACCTTTGTATACAAGCTACAAACAATTAACTATGTATATTCTATTTTCTTTAGTCTTTTATCATTACATACAATGTAATATTTATTATTAATTTACAGGTACATTCAGGTAAATGCAACATTTTGTCTTCTCTGCCTAAAAGTCACATCCCTCACACTTTTTCTGGTTTATGTAGCTATTCCTATCTTTGTGAGAGCTAATCAGTGGATCTTGCCAAAAGTGGTTTTCTTAAATTTGGGTGAGTTGTCTTCTTTTAAAAGTTAGTATTGATTTAAAATAAATGTGTTATGCTGTGCTTGTCACCAAACTAAAAACTTGTTAATGCGATGCGTTATTGTGATATGGTTTCAGTTCGATGGCCTCCCTTTACCAATCTCTCCAACCCAAGTGAGTTTGGCCTGAACAACACAAGGCATTTTAACCTTCAGGTTGAAGAGGGTGTTAAAATAGGAGCTTGGTAATTCCTTTTTAATTTTAATTGAATAATTCTAGAGTATTGCAACATTTCAGTTCTCATCCTTTGAATATATATCCTACTTCACATTGCCATCACCTTATCTGCTATTAATATAATTTTCTTTTTTTCTCACTTAAAATGTTGTTGTTTATTGCCAATGCATGATGTAGCTCATAGAGCATGTCAGTCTATAAGTCCTTTTGAAGTTCTGAACAAATAATTGAAACTTAAATTGAACTATTCTTGAACTAATATCCACAGGCATGTTCTTCCCAAGAGTATGTTCATTGAAAATGTGAACATTCCATGGGACCAATTTGAAAATGAAATGGACAACGGGAAAATGATTTTCCTATATCTTCATGGAAACAGTGGGACCAGGTTTGTTTAAAAGTTTTGAATAACTCAAAATAACATACATAAAGTCTGATAAGATAGGAAAGTAAATTAAATAGGTGTCCTCAATCAAGTTGTCAAATACACATAGTTTGAATGTACATGTGATGCCTTGAGCTTAAGTTCTACATGTCTTTATACAGTATAACTATTCAAACCTTTCTTACTTCAACATCTACTTTAAGGTTGGGGGAATTTTGAAGGAAATAAAAGCATAACATCTTTATAGTGTTAAGGTAACCAAAATTATTGGTGGCCTATACAAGGTGTTGTAATTGGGTCATATTGGCATTTATTATAATCAGATATGACTATTAAATACTTAACAACTGGTACCTTGTGCCATATAATAATTTTTGGAAATTATTGTTATATTTGAGTTGAGATCTATTTATGAAGGGACATTATTTTTCCTTTCTATTCTATTTGTTTATCAGGGATAGGCATGTCAATATTGCTGAAAAAAGCTGCCCGGGTACCGTCCAAATTTTCCAACGGGTATCCGGTACCCATTCGCCGCATAATTTTCGCCGCCATGACCGCTATACAAAGCAATGCAACATAGCCACCATCAATGCACCTCATTTCACACAGTAGTCATGACATACTTCCAGCAACACACTGCTTTGAACTTTAATGCACTACAAACTTTTATTCCTGCTGTAAATGCATTTGTCATGCTCATAAACTAAAACTACAGTAAACCGAACATTCAAACAAAATGTGATCAATGACGTAATGTTCATTCAGGTCATAGCTTGAACGTTGATGTCTGCTAGGCAGCGGCAGTAACTATTTAATTCATTAACCTTTAAATACTGACAACTTTGTACGTCTTATTAAAATGAGTGTTTTCAGCTAGGCCAACAGTTTAATTAAAACAAAATTCTAAAAGCAAATTGAAGGGGTGCGGGTTCGTAATTGGTTTCAGTGGCTTCGAGGTGGTTCACTCAGCATGCCGAAACTTGTGGGCGGGTGGGGACATCACCAACCATTTACAAATGAACCGATCCCTGCAACTTTTAAAATTGACATCAAGCCCAAAATTATTTTTAATCCTTTGTTTCTGTCCCAATTTTAAATTTATTTTTTGTGACTAATCCTTTGTTTCTGTCCCAATTTTAAATTTATTTTTTGTGACTACAGAGAAAGTCCTTGACCTTTTAAAAAAAAATAAAGTATGGAAAGGGCATAGACATTGCAGCCACATTTTCACAGATACGCGGGCGCAATTTTACTACCCGGGTAAGTGAATGGCAACAGGTACCCGGGTTCCCGGGTACCTGTTGACAGGCCTAGTCAGGGACACATTTTGTTACTCAATACTTGAACTGTTTCTTTTGTCTAATGGCCATAAAAGTTTGCTTGGCTGAGCAAACCCAGTGACAGTACAATCCTACATACCATAATCAAGCAGCAGTCACTGCTAATGATCCCTTAGTTTTAAAACCTACAAGCTTTAGGTTGCATCTCAAATTCTACCCAATTCATGTTGACCAATTGAGCTTAAACTTTGTATAATATGTAGTAAACTAACAAATAGTTCCATGAACCAAAGATTAAGTTCTTCAGGTTAAATCATGCATTTTAACTCACTTCATGATCTACAGCTAAACTGAATATTTTCATTTACCAACTTCCATGGTCAATTTTATCAGACTATACAATAATAAATAAACAGCAATTAAGACTACTTAGTGCTAAATAGATTTTTTAAATCCCTTATATTAACTTCACCGCCGTCTCTGTCTTGGTCGGGCACGCGGAAAAACAAAAGTCGAAAATGACCCACTTCCCATGAAGCCATTGAGCTGAAATTTGGCACATGGACCCATGTCACCTAACAATGCATCGTATCAAAATTTCAGATCGATCGAACGTACCGTAATTAAATTAATGCATTTTTAGTTTATCTATATAAACTATATGTAGCGGTCGCTATTGTTTACATTTTACGGGTCATTTGACTTCACGCCAGCCACCGATGAACACATCTCGTCTTTTAACCAGGTAAACCACCTGGAGTCGAGTTAACGCGTTGGCGCCACCCGTCCATGTCCACACCCCCTCCCCCCTTCCCCCAGTTTTAAAGCCAGGGGAGATAATTTCGGTTTCAGTCTGTAAATGTTTGTCGCGTTTGCACATAATCAATACTTTTAGTTATGTCTCATATATAAGGGATTTATAGTCAAAAACTTTGTTTTTACGGGGTTGTTTTATTTTATTCTTTAAAAAAACAAAATTATAGTAAAAATGCACTAACACTCAACAGCGCAATTTTGTTTAAAAAAGTCTGCCCGGTGTACCCGTGAAAATTATCGAACGGGTACCCGGTTACCCGTTCAAAAACTCGTATAATTATTCCCCGTCATGACCGCTATAACAAAATGGAACCTAGCCACCATCCATGCACCTCTCATTTCCACACAGTAGTAGTAAGCAACGGCTTGCTGTCTATAACATACTATTACAATGCACTACAATTAACTTACAACGCACTAGCTTTTTTATTCAATTCCTGCTGTAAATGTCAGTCGACATACTCAAAAACTAAAACTAGAGTTAACTGAACATGCTAACAAAAATTCAACAGAATACGTAACGTTCAAATGTCATAACCTTTAATGTTAATATCACTTGCGTTGGTATGTCAAATGCAGGGCATGACGTATGCTATACTGCGGTAAATTTCAAGCGACGTTGATTTAGTCGTGGTACGGCTTGTTGACACCAACAAGTTTCCTGATATTGGTGGGTCAGTGTTTTTTAAATAATATCATTTTATTAATAACGTTCAATGGCGTTTTAATCGCACGGGTTGCCACCCTCTCGCATGACACAATTTCATTACAATGCGCATTTTGCAGTGTCACTGTCAATTTCGCTGGCATGATTCCACACGTCCCGAGCGTCTTACCCATCTTATTTAACCATAAAAGCGACAACTTTAAGGTGTATGTTCAATTTTTTTGGGCTATGGCAACACGTGTAATGAACCCAAGAAACACTCGCTAATGCTAAGTGTGGTTAAAGCAGTGCTGTCTCAAAGTGGTGGCCGCGGAAGTTATCAGAAAGGAGAAGAAATTATAATTATAATCCTCCATTGCTACCAATAATACTAACCCATAGAATTGTCATTTTTGCGACAATAAACTAATAAATGAAAGAAATAAAAGGGGCAATAAAATACATTTTCGCTTCCAGTAAGGAAAAGGGAAAATATGCACAGGTTTCCTGGTGCAAATGGAAAAAATTCCTGCCGTCCCGCTATACTAAAAAGTTTGAGAGCCACTGGGTTATTAGGATTGAAGAGAGAAATGGGGGGGGGGAGGGTAGAAAACACATTAGATAGTATCAATCGGTTCCCTCTTCCACTGCGGCTATTTCAAAGCAAAGTTAGTTTCAAAGCAGGGTGTTTTTATGATAAATTAAACCAGACACGGCATCTTCATGTCTAGGCAGTCATCCTCACAGCTGACGTCTTAACACATACCCTACACTGTTTTAGCTATTTAATTTATTAAATTTAATACTGACGTACTCATTATTAACATCTGTTTTTTCTAGGTCAGCACGTGTAAATGAACCACACAGAAGTAGAACTAAAGAAAGGGTGTGGTTTATAGAGTTGAAGGGAAGGAAGGGGGAGAGTTAGATTAACAAACATTACCTAGTAGCAATCGGCGTACTTTCAAAGCAAAGTTAGTGAAAGCAGGGGTGTTTTTTTATTAACAAACAGCGTCTTTCATCTCTAAGCAGTCCCTCCTTTTTTTTGCAAGGAATTTTGTTGTCTTTAAATAGTCTTTTAAAGAACATAACTTTTGTTTGTGTTTTGGGATTTTCGGTTTCACGTTGAGAGAAAAAGGATTTATCAAAATACATTGTAGTTTGTAGTGACCTTTGAACAGATATTCTCCTTAGATGTTCTTCTAAGCATATTGTGGAAACAAAAATTTTCATTTTGATAATTGTTTCGCGAGCCCACAATGTAAACACAAAAAAGCCGCATGGGAGCCGAAGTTTGGCCTTCGGTTTAATATAGCCTATAGACCTTCAGCCCATTTTTCACGGGTACCCGCGCGGAATTTGTATTACCCCGGACGGGGGTAATCACACGGCAAACGGGGTACCACGGGTCCGGGTACCCGTTGACAGGCCTACTAACAACCCCAAAAATTTTTTTGTGACATACTATTATTTTATCTCTAATAAAAAATGTCAAATCCCCCCAGAAAAGAAAAAAAAACTGCGTATCAAACATGGAAGGAATATCAAATGATGAGACAGTGATCTCCTTTGAAATTTAATGTTTGATTTATTTTAACTTGAAGTTCATGGATAATTTCTACTTTTTGGTGCATTTTAATATTAGCATGTTATTTTTTTTAAAAACTTTTTATCGTGAAGCTTAATTTTTAAAATGTATAATAGTTATCTATCTCAAAAACTTAAATGTAGTATCCTCGCAAAGGGATTTACTAGTTTATATTTTTTAAGACCTAAGAATTCAAAAGATTATTCGTCACTTGCACTGTTGTATAACATATATTTCTCTTCATCAAATTCATTCAATTGCCAGTTATGATAATCATCTGAAGATGTTTTATTTCATCTGTTATACATTTTACTAATTTAAATTTGCTTTCTATAATTTCTATTGACCAAAGAAATTTTTATTCAAAAGTTATCATTATAGTTATTTTTTTATTTTAAATCAGCAGGAGGAAAACATAATTTCACAAAACCAATTACTTAACTTAACTTTTCACGTGCCTTTTTATTAAATATTCACTCACCTTACCTCAATTTTTTATGTCTGTCTCTATCACTATAATATTTTTCTTTTAATTGCTTTGTTCTTTTTCAAAATAAATATAATCTGTTTCCCAGAGGATCCCATCACAGAGTTCAACTGTACAACTTATTGTCTCAGCTTGACTTCCATGTGGTTGCTATAGATTACAGAGGTATGTAGATGAAGAGCAGGTCTACAGTAGACCTGCTCTTCTGGGTTAATGGTATTGTTACACGCTTTTATTTAAGTCACAATGTTTGTATGTTGTATCCATCCATCCTTCAAAACTTGAAACGTAAAATTATACCACTTCTGATGGTCCTAGAGATCTAAAATTTTTACCACAGATAGATCTTGGATGACAATGCATTGTATCAAAATTTCAGATCGATCGAATGTACCGTATTGAAATTATTGCATTTTTAGTTTATCTATAGTCTATATATAAGCATCGGTACCCGTCTGCTTTGTTGACATCCATGAGTTCACCACGTGAACATAACACGGTGGTATAAAATGTTGAGCGGGCGCTTATGAGGTGTTTGGTATAAAAAAAAATAGTGGTAAAAAGATGTGTGGGCTTCAGACGTGAATTTTAAAGAGTTTTTATTATAAGTTTTAAAAAATAGCTGTAAAAACAAAGTTTTTGACTATAAATCCCTTATATATGAGACATAACTAAAAGTAGTGATTATATTAAAAGCGTGTCCTTTTTAAAAAAAGATTTTTTTAAATATTTAATTATTAGTGTTAAACTTACACAGATCAAAATAAAATTGTTTCAAATTTACTGTTTAGAATAGAAAAGATCTGAGCTTATCTCAAATTGTATTCTTTAAACCTGTATTTATTTTAGAAAAGAAATTACATGTGTAACATCGAAATATTTTAAAATCTTGCATCTAGTTTTAATTTGCTTGCTGAAAGCATTATTCATAAAAAGAATTCTTTGTATCTTTTTATTTGTACATGTACAATCCAAATACAGTTCAAACACCTTGTTATATTGTTGTATGTATTGTAATATAGATTTTATTTTATTTAAGGTTATGGGGATTCGTCAGGAGAACCTACAGAAGATGGAGTTGTAACTGATGCTTACTTCACCTACAAGTGGATCAAAGACAGGGTTGGAGAATCCAAAGTCTTTATTTGGGGACATTCCTTAGGGACCGGGTATGTTTTTACCCACAAATATCTGAGTATGAAGCTTGTTTTGTTGGAAACAATTTTTTTTTGGTATTTCCAGCTGTTATATTCTTCTAAGAAATAATGTTATTTGATTGTGGCTGCTTTGAATTAAGAATTAACACTAAAAAAAATTTTTTTATAAATTAATATAATGAAATGCATTACAAAAATATGTACCTCGCTAAATGTAAAATTGTTTCTATAGGGTGACAACAAAATTAGCCAAGAAACTTTGTGATGAAGGTATAAACATTCTTATGTTACCTAAATTAATTAGCATCATTTTATAACAGGGGATATTTGCTCAATTTCCTAGAGCACCAGCCTTACAAGGCTTGAACTATTTCTTAAGGCTATATATGATATTATATGTCAGCAGAATGCATTTTAATGTGTCTGGATAAATACCTTCACTATATCTATTGTGTGTTGAATGTTCACTATCCTATTCATCGTATGTGACCCAATTAATTCAATCGATATTCTCACTGTGTATGTGTAATGGATTACCATTCCAATTTTTTTAAAACAATTACCATTCATATTTAAGTATTGTAAGTTGATGCCATTTTATTTCATTTATGATTAAGTTGTAACTTAATGATAATTTCAGAATAATTTGTGTAAATTTATCCTTTAACATTTTAATCACAATAGTTTTTATTCAGTTACTTTGTTAGGGTTTCTTTATCTTAAAGACAAAATCTTAAAACAGGTTAAAATTTATAAAACTTAAGAAAAGCTAAGTTGACAGTGAATAAAAATATGGAATGATCTAAGAGATACCTGCTTAGTTTGCTGAGACTCTCTTCTTCCTTGTAGGGGATCACCCAGCAGGAATAGTGCTGGAGTCACCTTTCAATAACATCCATGAAGCAGCTTTACATCATCCTTTAGCTTTGGTAAAGCTTTTTTTTTCTCTTTTTTTTTCTCTTACATATTGAAGTTTAATGTTTGAAGAAAAAATTATTTTGCACATTTTAAAAATAATTTATTTAATCTGTTATTTTAAAATAATTTGAACAATAAAATTGATGCCATTAATTTCCACCCACATTTTTTAAAATTAGCCTTACAGAATGTTACCTTGGTTTGAATGGGTTTTTGTTGATGGCATTGGAGAACACGGAATTTTTTTTGATAGTGAGGAGAAGTAAGTAATTTTTTCATTTGAGATTTAATGAGATAAGTTATTAGAACTGTTAAAAATTTCATTAGTTTAGAGAAGAAATAACTAATGTAAAAGTGAAAAGACTAAGTCTCATTTATAAACATATATTGAGTTGAATTCTTCTCTATTAAAATGATAAAAACACAACTAAAGTCATAAACTTAATTAAAAAGTAAAAATTGACAGGGATCAAATTAAAGATCTTTAAAATATATGAAGTTTTAATTAAATACAAATCCAATGTTTTGACTTATCATCATTTACAGCATCTTGTCTGTGACACCTCACATCATGATCCTTCATGCTAAAGATGATATGGTTGTTCCATTCCATCTTGGAGAGAAAGTAAGTGCCACACTTTTTGGGGGGGGTTCAAATTAGCTCCCTTACTTATTTCACCTTCTCATACTAAATTTCAATTTTGTATGATGCAACAATATCATTAAAATGTGTCTATTTTTATCTCTTTTTATTAAATTATTATTTATTACTTGTCACATGAATTGAATGAATATAAATTTATGAACATAAATATTTAATCTGAATTTAGTTGTACAAAAGAGCTAAAGAAACTAGACATGAGATGGGTGGAAATGTAGAGTTCATCTCTTTTGAAGAACACCATGGATATGGTCATAAACTTATCTACAAATCTCCTGACCTTCCCACCCATATCAGGTAAAAAAAATCCATGGATTTGTGCTTATTATTTATCAGTTGAGCTGTCTTTCAAATAAATATAGGTAGATAGATATATTCAGTGCTTTTTTCAAATACAAAAAAGGTACCAGAAAAAGGTACCGGAACGCAACATGAAAAAGCATTCTAGGCAGTAATGAAAATAAGTATGTGAAAAAATAGGTGCCGAAACGCTGTCATGGTGCGTTACGCTGGGAAAAAAGCACTGGATATATTACTTAAACCTTTTAAAAATATAACTTGCTGTAATTTGGTACCCACTTTTTTTATAATGGAGAAAAAAAGCTTTATTCTTCTAAACAATTTGTTTTTTTTAAAATCATTGAATAATTTTGGCAATTTTCCTTTTATTTTTCCCCAGGAAGTTTGTTGCTAAATCAAAATAGATAAAAATTGCTTTTTTTCAAGATGCCAGTGAACTTTTCATATATTCACAAGGAACTATGGCCATTATAAATAAGAGCTCAAAAACAATTTGTGACAAAATGTTAGAAATAAATTTAGGATTCATATATTATATTTCAAAAATATTACCAAATACACCTTATAAACTGTCTTAGTTTTTAATTATGATTTTTTTCCTTAATCTTCAAGTGATAATTGAATTTTTCTGCTTTAAATAAAATATCATCGAGGCAATTGAAAAAGATATTTTATATGTTCAATTTTTTTTATAAAATAAACTGAATAATAATTTGTATTTGTTAATTGTAAACTATAAATAGTTACTTGAATAACCCATCATTTTTTTGCTTGAATCAATCATCTTAAAACTAAGTCAGTGAGCCCAATTTAGCTTGTAATACCAAATAAAAGTCCACTTTACTTTAATGACATGTTTAATGTTTTTTTTTAATTGAAAGTTTATCTGTTGATTTGTTTTAAGTTTATTTATCCTCTTTTTTAAAAACTATTTTACAGTTTTCTTTATGGGTTTGAAATAATTTAATTAGATATTTTTATGACAATTTTTCTTTTAATTATATAGAATCTTTTGGTGAAAATGCACATCTTTTAGAAAACTTTATGAACAGACCAAATGGATAATAAACAATTTCTTTTTAAAAATGTTTTACATTTTTTGCATATTTTATTTTAAATAAGTATTCATCACATTCAAATTTGATAACTTTAAATTATCATTGAAATGTTTTATTTTAATTATAATTTGTTTTGATAAAACCTTGAGTTTTAAAACATCTATGAAATCTGTCGTTAAAACGCACAAAGATTTTGATGAACACTTTGTTAAGAATTCACACATTTTACTGAAACTATTAAAAGTTTAAAACCACACAGAACAGAGGGAGTCTGTTTATGAAATATTCAAAGTTGTTTGATGTTAGAATGAACCGATGTGATTTATGCTAGTGATTATTTATTTGAATTCCAGAAAATGCAACTTTGTTGTATTTTTGTTGTTGTTAAATGCATTGACATTTTAAAGATTTTATAAGGATGTTAATATTTATTTATCTGTCTGATTCAGTTTGAATTTTTTCAAACAATAAAAATGTTCATATTATGATTACAATTTCTTTGATTTAGTGTTTTTAGGCATGGAGTCCTACCGTTACAAAAATAGGTATAATGTGAAAAAACTAATATAGGTGAATGAAATGCTTTATGACTAAGTTGTTTCTTTTCCTGAAGTTTATTCTTGTGAAAGAATTTTATTTGAACATGATATCATATATTCTACCAAATAATGTGATCAATGTTCTATGGCATTATTTAACATGAGAATTATGCATTCCATTCAGTTTTAGTAATGATGAAATATGGCAGAAAAATTAAAATATTGTGATTTTCTTGAAGAATTTTTGACAATAAAATACTTAAGAAATTCAGTTGCAGATTTATTTTACTATGATAATTTTTTTTAATGTGAATGTAATATCCATATTTATTTCTTTAGCTTTAAACAAATTCATATGGTGTTTAATTAGAATAGTTATAAAAGAATGTATATGTGAATATATGATAAATTTGTTCATGAACAAGTAAGCTTCCAAACCCCAACAATTGAAAGTGTTTAAGACTTACATCTACCATCAGGTTCAAAGGTCAATTGGGCGGATCACATGCTTCCTTTTAATATTGATTCTTCATATGATTTCTTATTTAGCACTGGATCAATGAGCTCTGATGTTCTCAACTCTGTTTTAAAAAAAGCGTCTTTAGCTGCCTCTTAAATTTCTTCTATCATCAAAATTTCCTCATATTATATATTCTTCATGAAAATAATCCTCTCTTTTAAAAAGATAATCTATGAAATGGGAAACGTCAGCTCTAGATATAATTATAGATCCAGAAATCTTTCAATCTCCCATTTTGGGGCCGATGATGACATCTATTTATGCTGAACATTTAATCGAAATTTAAAAATATTTTTTCCAGGGCTCAAAAGTTTGCCAGAAAATCGTTTCCTGCATGAGTTGACAAAGAATTATTTGATTTTAAAACTAATAAATGTTGAATATCGTGTGCTGATTTTTTAAAGTCTGATAAAGAACATTGGTTTTTATACTTTAATTTTGTTTATAGTATCTCTCAACAACTAACAACTGCGGCGAATTTGTTCAATGTTCCCATAAAACTATGTATGACACCTCTCAATCTATTTTTATTAGATCCTTTATATTAACTCGTGGTGTCTGTTTGAACCCTTGCTTGCTTGCTAGCTTGATTGTCGCTAAAAACTTTGGATCGATTTCAACCCACTTCCTCGTAAGCTAGCGATCTGAAATTTTGCAGGCGGACTCGTGCCCATGATAAAAACGATGTATCAAAATTTCAGATCGATCGCATGTGCTGTAATTAAATTATTGAATTTTTAGATTATTTTATTTATCTCTATGTATCATGTTAAATTTTTGAGATAGAGTGTCGCGGTGCGTATTATATTGAACAACCTTTCCTGTCGCGCAATAAGGTGCGTATTTTATTGACAACACACTTTTTATGAACATATTCCTGATCGGTGCGCATTATATTAAACACGTTTTACGAGCCATAACTACAATTTTGTATTTTTGGATGGTCTTGCGCTGCGTATTATTATGAACACTAGCGTATCATCCGTCAAAAATGACGGAAGTTTTCAGCTGAAATCTATTTATTTTATAAAAAATTCACTTTTTTTAGGGCGCCTACGGTGCCGACCTTTTCAAAAGCCCAATTAACTTGTCCTTGTTTGATAAATACTAAATATTAAACTTTCTGAAATGTACACAAAGTATTTTATAATAGGGGTTGTAGGGCGACCCCCTTTGTTTTTATTTTTTAATTAACCATCATCAAATCCTCTTTTTACCTTGATCCCTTTTCCAAAATTAAAATACATGTATGAGCGTCATATAATATTTTTTTACAGCGCATCTTTAATTTGCACACCTTTTGATGCATTGGTGCAGTAATTTGGTTTTCCCTGCTTTCTAAAATTAGTAGCGTCACGGACAGACATTGCAAATTATATTGTTAAATTCTTTTAGTTACGTCTCGTACATAAAGGATTTATAGTGGAAAACTTGGTTTTTTACGGTTTTTTATATTACACACTCTCTCTCTCTCTCTACCTATCTATCTACCTATTTACTTACCTATCTATCCATTATATGTCCATTGCACTGTTTGTTTATTGTATGACTTACGGAAAATCTGAAATTTTTTTACTTACAACTTGATTGTGTATAGTATGTATGTCCGTTTAAATTTAAAATAACACAACCCCATAATATATAGTTTAAGTATAAACGAAACTGTGGGATTTTTTTTCAACACATTTGTCCAGAACGCCTTGTGGAATACAACAAAAATAATTTACCGGTAATCCCAAATGTGCAGGAGTCAGTGCAACATATGAATTCTTCATTAACATATGGTTACAATGATTTTTCGTTGAACGGTGTTAAGTTATTTAAAAATACCCATAATATATAGTTAAAATATAGAGACAATGTTGCTCTTCGATCAATGCGACAATGTTCACAATTGAACACAACAATAATTGTTTACAACAATCGTAGTGCCAGCTAAATAAGCGTTTGTTTGGTTTGTTGTTTTTGTTTTTTTTTGCCAAATGGTTCTATTTGTCTAGACAGGTGATTAAAATATGTTCAAATGCGTACCATTTTCTAGCTACAAAAAGCAGATTTTTATATTAAAAACATACAATGATTTACAATGGAACCTCTGGAAAATGCTGACAATATTTAATCTTAAACTAATTCTTTACTACAATTTCCTCTCAATCATTCCCATTAACTATCATGCTTGAAACAATTTTGTTAACGTAAAGAAAATTTTACGGTATTTTAACAGGTACCCAAATTATTTTTCTAAAAACTTTCAAATACAATCAAGTTTTTGATTATGCTTTCTAATCAGACTAATCTTCCAATCGTATTATTAAGGTGCATATTTCTCTCTCTATTCCCCCCTCCCCATTATTTGTTTTAAAAAAGAGTTTTAAAAAAATAATTAAGAAATATGCAAATATGTAGACATGCCTAAAGGGGTGTCCTCGCTTCATTGCACATTACCCTCATACTGCTGAATAGTGAGAAGGAAAAATGAATGGATCTTGAGAAATCTATAGCATTGAAATAGGGCTGGCGGGGCGCTATTGAATACTTGAAGAGACCTATTTCTTGTTTGCCTTGGTAAATGTAACCGATCGTAAGTAAAGACAGACAACTTTTTTTAAGCGTACAAAAGTGAATGGGATGTGGGCGTTGGTAGTGTCTGTAGGTTGAGGGCGTTTGCAGTGTCTGTAGTTTGAGGGCGTTGGTAGTGTCTGTAGGTGAGGGCGTTGGTAGTGTCTGTAGGTGAGGGCGTTGGTAGTGTCTGTAGGTTGAGGGCGTTGGCAGTGTCTGTAGGTGAGGGCGTTGGTAGTGTCTGTAGTTGAGGGCGTTGGCAGTGTCTGCAGGTTGAGGGCGTTGGCAGTGTCTGTAGGTTGAGGGAGATGGTAGTGTCTGTAGGTTGAGGGCGTTGGTAGTGCCTGTGTGTTGAGGGCGTTGGTAGTGCCTGTAGGTTGAGGGGGATGGTAGTGTCTGTAGGTTGAGGGCGTTGGTAGTGCCTGTGTGTTGAGGGCGTTGGTAGTGTCTGTAGGTTGAGGGCGTTGGTAGTGTCTGTAGGTTGAGGGCGTTGGTAGTGTCTGTAGGTTGAGGGCGTTGGTAGTGTCTGTAGGTTGAGGGAGATGGTAGTGTCTGTAGGTTGAGGGCGTTGGCAGTGTCTGTAGGTTGAGGGAGATGGTAGTGTCTGTAGGTTGAGGGCGTTGGTAGTGCCTGTGTGTTGAGGGCGTTGGTAGTGCCTGTAGGTTGAGGGAGATGGTAGTGTCTGTAGGTTGAGGGCGTTGGTAGTGCCTGTGTGTTGAGGGCGTTGGTAGTGTCTGTAGGTTGAGGGCGTTGGTAGTGTCTGTAGGTTGAGGGCGTTGGTAGTGTCTGTAGGTTGAGGGCGTTGGTAGTGTCTGTAGGTTGAGGGAGATGGTAGTGTCTGTAGGTTGAGGGAGATGGTAGTGCCTGTAGGTTGAGGGAGATGGTAGTGTCTGTAGGTTGAGGGCGTTGGTAGTGCCTGTGTGTTGAGGGCGTTGGTAGTGCATGTGTGTTGAGGGCGTTGGTAGTGTCTGTAGGTTGAGGGAGATGGTAGTGTCTGTAGGTTGAGGGAGATGGTAGTGTCTGTAGGTTGAGGGCGTTGGTAGTGTCTGTAGGTTGAGGGCGTTGGTAGTGTCTGTAGGTTGAGGGCGTTGGTAGTGTCTGTAGGTTGAGGGCGTTGGCAGTGTCTGTAGGTGAGGGCGTTGGTAGTGTCTGTAGTTGAGGGCGTTGGTAGTGTCTGTAGGTTGAGGGCGTTGGCAGTGTCTGTAGGTTGAGGGCGTTGGTAGTGCCTGTAGGTTGAGGGAGATGGTAGTGTCTGTAGGTTGAGGGCGTTGGTAGTGCCTGTGTGTTGAGGGCGTTGGTAGTGCCTGTAGGTTGAGGGAGATGGTAGTGTATGTAGGTTGAGGGCGTTGGTAGTGTCTGTAGGTTGAGGGCGTTTGCAGTGTCTGTAGTTTGAGGGCGTTGGTAGTGTCTGTAGGTGAGGGCGTTGGTAGTGTCTGTAGGTGAGGGCGTTGGTAGTGTCTGTAGGTTGAGGGCGTTGGCAGTGTCTGTAGGTGAGGGCGTTGGTAGTGTCTGTAGTTGAGGGCGTTGGCAGTGTCTGCAGGTTGAGGGCGTTGGCAGTGTCTGTAGGTTGAGGGAGATGGTAGTGTCTGTAGGTTGAGGGCGTTGGTAGTGCCTGTGTGTTGAGGGCGTTGGTAGTGCCTGTAGGTTGAGGGGGATGGTAGTGTCTGTAGGTTGAGGGCGTTGGTAGTGCCTGTGTGTTGAGGGCGTTGGTAGTGTCTGTAGGTTGAGGGCGTTGGTAGTGTCTGTAGGTTGAGGGCGTTGGTAGTGTCTGTAGGTTGAGGGCGTTGGTAGTGTCTGTAGGTTGAGGGAGATGGTAGTGTCTGTAGGTTGAGGGCGTTGGCAGTGTCTGTAGGTTGAGGGAGATGGTAGTGTCTGTAGGTTGAGGGCGTTGGTAGTGCCTGTGTGTTGAGGGCGTTGGTAGTGCCTGTAGGTTGAGGGAGATGGTAGTGTCTGTAGGTTGAGGGCGTTGGTAGTGCCTGTGTGTTGAGGGCGTTGGTAGTGTCTGTAGGTTGAGGGCGTTTGTAGTGTCTGTAGGTTGAGGGCGTTGGTAGTGTCTGTAGGTTGAGGGCGTTGGTAGTGTCTGTAGGTTGAGGGCGTTGGTAGTGTCTGTAGGTTGAGGGCGTTGGTAGTGTCTGTAGGTTGAGGGCGTTGGTGTTGTCTGAACGGATCCAAACATTCGTGTCTATAAAGTTATTATATGTCTCAATAGAAATGTATTGGTGGTAGAAAGTACGAGGCATACAAAGGAAAAGGTGGGGGAGGGGTACGCTATCTGAATGGTAGAGCTAAACTGAAATGATTAACAACCTGGGTTTATGACAGGCTGACACAGAGATAAGTGGAATTTACTTGACATGGGCGTCTCGGTGGAACTTGTGGGGTAAAATCGAGAAGATGACAATTTAGTGCCGAAACAATAGATCATCTGAGCAAATTAAAAGTGTTTTTATTAGCATTTAATTAGTTAATTCTTTTCCTTTGTTGCTTAAGGTGCTGGTTTGGAAGAGTGCGAGTTGTACATTTTGGTTTGGAAAAGTTAAAGGAACGAAAACACGTCAAAGAAGCTTTTATTTATGCTAATCTCTATCGCCAGAAATAAAAAAGGAATATTTGTTTTTGTAGTGACTTTTCTAAAAACTTATTTTTTCTCTTTGATGCACCAGTTGTCTCGGGTTAACAAGCTATTTATTATTATTTATTAAAATTTATCAATGATGATAACTAGTTTCCCTTGAATATAACCATCTGCCCTATTTCTCCTATTTCGATGCCTTCAATAAAACACAGAAATTAGAAAAGCATGTGGAAAAAGAAATCTGACTTCATCGTGGTACCTTCTTCTTGTTTATATCCCTTTCAAGCCGACCCACTCCTGTATACGCCTATGTGAAAGGCTTGTGTATAATATTTCAAATCAGTAGAAGGTAGATTTTCCCGTCTCTCTCCTCCTTCCACGATATCGGTTTTACTGATATTTAAGAACGAGAATATAAATTTATTGATTTTTTATATAATGTAGAGTAAACACCAATGAATATTCTTACTCTCACCTTTGTCTGGTGTGTAAGAAAAACGTTTCGTTGACCTGGATGGTGTGTTTAATTTGACACGTCGAATTTTAATATGATTTTTATTTACAGTCTGTGTTTTTATTTCTCCTTGATGTGCTCCATCTGTCTTTATTAAGTTTTAATGTGTGACTTTATTTGTTTTATCAATGTTTACAAGCGACTTGACAATTTTATCTCGTATTTCTGCTGAATTGTGTAATTTTATATCAGTGAAACAGAGCAACCGGTAGAGTAGCAATGATGGCCAGTTGAAGTGACGGGTAGAGTTGCAATGATGGCCAGTTGAAGTAACCGGTAGAATAGCAATGGTGGCCAGTTGAAGTGACCGGTAGAGTAGCAATGATGGCCAGGTGAAGTGACCGGTAGAGTAGCAATGATGGCCAGTTGAAGTGACCGGTAGAGTAGCAATGTTGGCCAGGTGAAGTGACCGGTAGAGTAGCAATGATGGCCAGTTGAAGTGACCGGTAGAGTAGCAATGATGGCCAGGTGAAGTGACCGGTAGAGTAGCAATGATGGCCAGTTGAAGTGACCGGTAGAGTAGCAATGATGGCTAGTTGAAGTGACCGGTAGAGTAGCAATGATGGCCAGTTGAAGTGACCGGTAGAGTAGCAATGATGGCCAGGTGAAGTGACCGGTAGAGTAGCAATGATGGCCAGTTGAAGTGACCGGTAGAGTAGCAATGATGGCTAGTTGAAGTGGGGTTGTAACTTTGAACTCTGTCGTTTTGTTCATTTTGATTAATTTATTCTATATATTTAAAAACAAATTGGCGAATCTCGCTTATATTTTTGTTTTCATTATTTTTAATTGGATATTAATCAAAGTCCCAACAGAAGAACAAAGATAAGCGTAGGGCGCAATGATCTTCTCTTTTATAAGGAGCGTCTGTAGTAGATAAAATGAAGAAAAAGCAACTGTTTCTTTTTTGTACTCATAAAAACGTATAAAATCATCTGGTGTCGATTTGAGGTAAAGAATTTAGATGATTCACTACTATTAATTCATTTATTCTATATTTTCGGGTCCGTTATAAATCGTCAAATGTTATCAAGGGAGCGGATGAATGCAAATATTTGTTTAAAAAAATAATAAACACTTGAATCGACAAACATGTACAATTTGGTCTCCGGCAGAAATGACGTCAGTGGATTTAAGAATATATTTAATATTCTCTTGTTGTTTCAAAGACAACCACCCCAAACGCTTCGTGTTTTTATAATAACTGTTCTGTGTTTGTGTCTGGGGTGGGGGAGGGGGTCAGTGCTGGACGTCTGAACTCAGGTAAATAGTTTGATTTTTTCTTTCTGTTTCTTTCTTTGTTTTCCATTAGGGAATGCGACTATTCTGTAATGCTCAAAAATACCGATTGAATAAGTGAATTGCGATACTGTGAAATTCGGCGGCGCAAATAAGTTTAAACACATTATTATATGAGATTAGAAGTAAGGAAGCTTATTGTAGAATTGAAAATTTTATATATTGTAGAGAACTCTCTCTTTCAGTTAGTGAGAATACCTCTAACTTCTGCAGTTACGTCACACTTGCTCCTCTGACACTCGGACTCGCGAAATCAGTGGGCCACGCGTCACTCAGTTAGGTCATTACTTTACTTGGTTTCTAACTGTGGCCGTCGTAAACAGTGCTCCCCCTTAACACACGCCTATCTCCATTTCATGTCAATTTAGACAGGAAGTTGACGCCTCCTCAACCGCATCCCCACCCCCTCCGTCAATGTTTGGCGGCACAAGTCTAGTATATTCTATTTTGCAACAGGACCCTCTGTATAATGAACTCAAAATCATATCACTTTTGCTTCGGACTCAACAAGCTTTAACCTAAACCTAATATTCTCTATTACAAACGTGACAAAAACATTACCTCTGGGTGAGCATATGATGACGGACTAACAAACACTTAGAGAATTATGGATTCGTCCGAAAAGTCTCCCCTCAACGTATGTAGACAAAAGAAGGCATCTTAGGGCGCGCCTCCCCTCCAACACCCGCCGCCCTCCCCCCACCCCCCACCCCCGTCTACTCTGCTAACACCCAAACAGGAAGTGTTGATCTGGTTGTCTAACGACGCAGACATATCGATGAAGTCTATTGATTTCTTCGGGTCACGTTTCCTTTGTTGTGGGATCAGTGATGGCGTAACGATAACAGAGGTTGGAAATTGCTTCGGTGGCTCTAGTGGGGGGGGGGAGATGAATGGCCAGCGAGAACAATGCAGTTTGCCTGGTTGAGTAAACTTTAGATAAAATCAAATTGGAATAAACTTGAAATGACTTGATTATAGTTTTTGAAATGGTGACATTAGCAGCCTTTTGGATAGTTTGAAAAAAAGTATTTATTCAACTTCAAAAATATATTTTTTAACTCATATTCTCTCTCTCTTTCTCTCTCTCTCTCTCTCTCTCTCTGTCTCTCTCTCTCTGTGCGTGTGTGTCTATCTATGACTCTTACATACTCCCTCTTAAAGATAGTATTTAATACATAAAGGCTGTATGTGGCTTTAAATACGTCTAATTAATGTCCATAAAATATATCCGACTTGTAACCTTACAATGGCCCAATACTTGTTTAGTTCACTCTCATCTGGCCCAACCCTTGTTTAGTTCACTCTCATCTGGCCCAATCCTTGTTTAGTTCACTCTCATCTGGCCCAATCCTTGTTTAGTTCACTCTCATCCAACTCGAGTCATCAATCATCTCGGAAGAGATCAATGTGTTTTGATTTCTGGATCTGATCAGCTACAATTCTAACTCAAAATCAAATGCGATGTAAAGACCCGCTATGAAGTTGATTTGAATTTTATGGCTTTACTAGGGGCACGTACCCGGCTCCCGCCCGGGTTTAACAACAGCAGCAACAAAACAAAAACAACAAAAACAACAACAAAAACAACAACAAAACAACAAAAACAAAACAACAACAAAAACAACAAAAACAACAAAACAACAAAAACAAAACAACAACAAAAACAACAAAAACAACAACAAAACAACAAAAACAACGACAAAACAACAACAAAACAACAACAAAACAACAACAAAACAACAACTACAACAACAACAAAACTACAACAACAACAGCAACAACAACAAAGCAACAACAACAAAACAACAAATACAACAGCAACAACAACAAAGCAACAACAACATGAAGGACATTGTCGTCGCAGGGCAAGGGATGTGGACAACAACAACAACAGCAAAAACAACACAAAAGCAGCAACAGCAACAACAACAAAAACAACAACAGCAACAACAACAAAAACAAAACAACAACAAAAACATCAACAACAAAACAACAACAAAACAACAACTACAACAACAACAGCAACAACAACAAAGCAACAACAACAAAACAACAACTACAACAACAAAAGCAACAACAACAAAGCAACAACAACAACAAAAAATATTTTATGGCGATAATCGCCTTCTTGTTAATCTCGACACCAAAATGTTTATTAATTTGCGTCATTATTTTACGTCTTAATTTTCAATAATTTTTATTTTATATAGCTCATATAGGGAAAAACTACATTTTGGGCCCCCGGGCCCCAGTATCTTATATATATGGAACGAATCCTGTTTAATAACCTTTCCGGTATAATTTTGTGTACGTGTACCAAATTTCACGTTATTTGGTTGTCTGGATCTTGAGTTATTAGGGAACAGACAGACAACAAATGCGGCTTATATATATAGAGATATTTAATCATTTACAAAAATTCAAGCCTGTTATTTTTAGTTACGTTTTATATATGTACTTTGATATAGAGAAAGGCTTATAAACGGCCAAAACCAACTTACCAAACCAACAATGTAAGCTTTAAGTCAAGTGATCCATTATGTAAGCTTCATCAACCTATACCCGTGAACTGATTCATGATGTATGCTTCATTAACCCACGATCGAGCTGACCCGCAATTGAACCATAAAGACAAAAAGAAAACATAGTGGCTGTGAAATCAATGGGGCCTTTATTTAAATAAACTGCCAAATGAACTCGCCACCATTTCAAAGCTTGCATGCAAGGCTAGAAATCAATTACCAGTGGGACATGGAAAACTCGATGATGGAGCCACTTCCCCACCCTCCTTATTTTTACTACTTTTTAAATACGTTATCATATTGGCAGAGTATTCGATTTTTAAAAAAATAACTGGACCCTTAAAAAAATAATAACGCGTTTGCTTGATGAATTTTTCAAAATAGTTGCCCGGAAGTATTAGATAAACAGAAAACAGCCGTGCAAGGAATGATGGAGTATTGCTTGCTAGTTTATTAATTCCTCATAATAGATATAGTATGATTTAACTGTGTTGTGTATTTATTCCAACGCTGTTTTTTTAAACACATGTTTGCGCTAGCAATTGTCTGTCATTAAACGAAAATTTAAAAAAAACGCGAACACAAATTAAATGTTAATGCTAGAACGCGTTGACGATGACTGACACTTTTAGTACACACTCAGTACACATTTAGTAAAGATTTAGTACTAACGTTCACTGTTCATTGTTATGGTTCTAAAACTATAATATTAAACTTGTGTAACATTTTTTAATATTTTTGCACATTTTCAGCCCCTAGTTAGCGGTGCGTTACTTGACACTGCAAGAGAAGAATACCTTGTAGCTCTGAAAGATTTCTTGTTGTCAACGATGGAGTTAGTGATAGGGTTCATCAACAGACAATTGTATTAGCAGATGTTGGTTTCTACCACTGTGAAAAAAACACAACTTTTCTCTAAGTGTTGGTAGCTTCGTGTCGTGGCCATGCAAAAACGTCACCAAGCTCTTCTCATTGCAAACCATGAGTTTTTGGTTAGTGAGATACCAATGGACGCTACGTTAGAGGCGATTCGTGAAAAGAGAATTCTTACCTGGCATGATTTTGAACAATTAAAAACACTGAGACATCAAGGGCGGAAAGCGCTTGCCAGGTAAGATCGTTTAAAATGCAAAACTTATTTTTAAAAAAAAATTTAAAGGAAAATTAAACTTTTTTTTTACCAAAGCCTTGACAGACAGTGGCGTCACTAGGGTTGGTGTCACCGGGGCGGTAGCTCATGGTGTCACCCCTTCACGACTGAAGGGGCCATCCATAAATGACGTCACGCGAGGTTGCCGATTTTTACCCCATCCTCCCCCAGCGTCATACTTTGTCACAAAAACTTAGACCCCACCCCTTTTTACAATATGACGTCACAAAGCTTTGACACCCCTCCCCCAAGCCGTATTTTCTCAATAAAAATTAGCATGTTGCAAATTATTTTTTGTCATTTAAATATGTATTTAGGGTAAGTCTGCACTGTAATATCGTAACACGCGTGAAGTCATTGAAAACGTAATTAAATAAATGGTAAACAATCAAATATTTAAGTGGAACTTTTATTTAAAGTTTCGCGTTTTTGATGTGACGTCAAATTTCTTAAACACCCCCCTCCTCGTACCACATCGTCACAGATGCGTGGACCCCCCCTACGGCGGATTAAAAAGGGGGGGGGTGCTGAACGGGCTAAAGCCCCCGATCATTTAAGGGCCCCCAAACTTTTTATGAATTATAGTGTATAATAAAGATGCAGGCCATTATGTTTGTACGAATCCCTGAAAATGCCTTGGACAGTCATACGGCAATGCTGCAAATGAGTAGGAAGTATAACGGAAACCAAGCCATTCTTCGTGAGAAGTGCATTGTAGCTCATTATGTGCCGTGCACAGCTCATTCCTTTAATTTGGTTGGGAAAAGAGCAGCAGGTTGTCCTACTGCGGTCAGATTTTTGTGTCTTCTGCAAAATCTTTATACCCGACTTGTTGCATCTACTCATCGTTGACAGGTACTTCAAAAACATATGAAATTGATTCATGCTAACAAAGCCTTGTCTGACACAAGATGGTCAGCCTGACATTATGCTGTAAGGTCTGTTAATAGCTCATACCATGAGAATATCGCAGCACTGGAAGAATTAGCAACGAATGAAAATCAGCCACGTGACTGCCGACTTGAAGAAGAAGGATTTCTAAAGGAAATTGAACAACTGAAAGTCGCTATTTTACTTGAAATTTGGGAAACAATTTGAGAAAGGAAGTCTCTCATTGAGTTTGTTAAAAAATAGCATTCTTAATTTTATTCCTATGAAGACAAAGGAAAGGAAAAGTCCGTGGTAAAAACAGTGTAAACAATCTTCAATAATATCAAACAAAAAAGAAAACGTCAGTTTGATAAAGGAACATCAACAAAACAGTATTCTCCTAAAAAAAAATTCAAGCTTGGGGTATTTCTGGTAGATCTAATCATTGACAAACTTTCTTAAGCCCTACAACATTGGTTAGGTGCATATAAATACATCCATGAGAAATTTGGCTTTCTTACAAACCTAACTGAGCTCAGCACTTTCGCCACCCGATGGGAAGCAGCCAAGTTAATGGAAGAACATTCAAGTGATTTCGAAGAAGGGGTTGGGTAAATCCGAAGCAACCGTTTCGTCCCCCTCAATTTACTAGCAACGCCATCGAGCGGTGCCGGTTTAGGGCCAGGAGCGCCCGTACGGATTAGCAAAAAGTGCCGCGAAGAACGCATTAGACGCCAGCTCTGAGGAAACCTTCCAGTGGGGGTTTCACCCTAGGTAGGTCTTTGATGATCCCCCGGTCTGCGGCGGTCCTAACCATGGAGACGCGTGTGCTTTCCCGGGATGGCGCCAATGTGGTAGCGGGTCGTAGTAAAAGGAAATTCCACCACTTCCTTGTGAGGGCATCTTAGTGGGAGCCATCTTCGACTGTATGTCCTGGATGCCCAGGTGGCCGCTTCAGAAGCGACCGCTTTTTTTTTGGGGGGGGGAGGGGCTCCTCAGCTATTACGTCCCTTTGGTGGCCAGATGGCTAAGGGGTTCTTCCGGGAAGACCCATAAAGAGCACTAGGCTCGGGGCTTCTGATTTTCTTCCACATGTAGGTTCATGCGTGATTTCGAAGACTGCTTACCTTCAGAATTAGTCCAATTTTCAGAACTCTGTAAAAAGTTATTGTCCAGTCCCAGGCCCAGGGTAAGGAAAAGGAATTAGCACAAAGCGAAACTAAAAAAACTTGCACAGAGCTAAAAATTTTGCAGCTTTCGAATGAGCTATATTTCACACGGTCCTTTACAAATGTACACATCGCATCTATCTTTCAATGATGACATCAAACTGCAGCTGAGAGCGATCCTTTTCAGAGTTTAAAAGAATATATAATGAGTTAGAATTTGCATGGTACGAAAATGGCTGAATATGCTCTCTCTAATGAGCATTGAAAAGGAACTTGTAAGCTTACTCAGCTTTATTGACTTGATTGAAAACTCGCCATTTGAAAAATTCGCAAACGAAAGTTGTAGGTTGAAATAATAATCAAACATATTTTTCAATAATTTTTGTTATTTCAAATAGAGAAAAGAATTCGTTACCTAATGAATTTTTTTTAAATACGGAATAACGCGTAATACTATTCTTTAAGGGGGCGCGATCGTAAGCACTAAACAGCGTAAGTCGGGATGGGACCGTCGTAACCGGAGTATATAAACATGCATATCTATGCTTTCACGCCTTTAATAAATATGTATTTAAAAAATATTAACTCAAAGACATTAAAATCATAATTTTCCTCAAGAAAAACATCAACAAAGAAAACCCATCTTTTGATTTTTTTCCTTTGGGGGGTGGTGATAAAAATCGTATTCCCCCCCCACCCCACTGTGGTGGAGGGAGTCGTGAGGTGGGATTCGTTCATGCTGTCGGTGTGTCCAAGCCCAAATGGCTTTATATCTTTTAAAACAGAAGACACTGCCTCTTTCCTTCCAGGCTTTTTTAAAGATCTCTCTGCTGCGACTGTTTCTTTTCTTTTTTTCCTAATTTGTTTTAATGTTGTTCGTGTGTTGGGACTGTTTTATTATTGCAAGTTAACTGATATTTTTTTAATAAGAATTTTCGCGTTTAACGTATTTCATTGTATTTCTTAATTTCTTTCTAGATTAAAAAAATTGTCATCTTTTGTTTTCTGACATAAAATCGTACACAGTAAAAGTTTAGGCTCGGGTGTCACCCCCTGATGGGTGTCACCCAGGGCGGCCCGCCCCCCTAGTGACGCCACTGTTGACAGATATTATTAGAAATGCCTGTCCCCGTTGAATTTGGGCTAATCATATAATATAACCTGTATTTCTATATTTGTATATTATGGGAAGCGTTCATCTGAGGCTAAGAAGTCGTTTGCTCGGTAAATCTAGAATATGTGATGACGTAGGTGAGGTATATCAAGTTAAACTAACAACCCTTATTCAGTGGCGGATTTAGGTTTGTCTGCGTGGGGGGGGCCAGGAGAATTTCAGGGGGCGCCGCAAAACATTTTTTTAATTCATCGACTTAATGCAAATATTTCTAGGTGCTTAAATAAAATTCATTTGTCTTAATTGCTGGTTCTGCATTGAAGATTAGAAATTTGATATGAGATTCAATCTTATTTCTATATTTTATGTTGAAATAAACATTTCTGCTCACTTTAAATTTTAAATGTGAGATTTACTTTAATAAGTTTTCATCTTAAGAGACTGCTGCAGTCTCAAATATGAAATCTAAGGTGTGTTGTTTATGTTAAATACATTTTTAGAGTTGCCCTGTGTCAACTTGCTAGAAAAAAGAAACATCTAGTCTTAAGTAGATACGGTTAATCAATTGAATTTATGAAAATGTTAGTTAATTTGGGAGCTGTTATTTGTGACAAAATCTAAATTTCTCATAATCCTTTGTGTTCACTTTCAATTGCTGAATATCCTATCAGACTTTAACACAGAAAACTCAGCATAATAAGTTTACAGTCTTTCGGCTAAATAAAACATCTAAAATGTTTTGATAATGAGGTAACAATTGATTAAATGTTTTATAGGCCTCCAATAGTTTGTTGTACTAATTGCAAGATGACTCGTCAGTTTGTTCAGCTTGCCATAAGTAGCAGTGACAGTAACTCAAACAAATAACTAAGTGTTAAATAATAAATGCTGCGTTGATCATTCAAAGTACATTATTTAATATTCTTTTTGTTTACATCAAACCATTGTAATGAATCTCTTCAATATACAAACAATTGCTTTATATGCAAGAGAGTAATAGGTCACAAATGCAAACAAAATATAATGTATTTTTTTAAAAATGTGAATCATTAATAAAAGGCCTAAGTAATTAAAGAAATCATTTATCATATACATATTATATGCATAAATCATATGTAGGATAAAAAGATGACAGTAAATTATGAACTTAGTTTCAAAGAGAACAACTTATTTTACTAATACAATTTTAAGAGCTACTGTTTTTAGTTCTTGTAATAGTTTTCTATCTGAAAGAATGAAATGAGAATTTTAGCGGGCAAATAGTTCCGTTTAAGACCAGGTAATCTGATGCTACAAATAATGAAAAACACAGAGCCTTTGGTGGAGCGGATTGGTCAGGATTAGTAACACACACACACACACACAAAGAGTGCCAATAATATTATACTTATAAATAAACTAAAGAATTTACTTCAGAATTTAAAAAATAATTTTAACACTTGAAGTTTGAGCATCAAACTTTGGGAAGATCAATGAACTTTACACAAACAGTGATTGTAAGTTCCTTAAATAAACATTTAAAACTCTAATAAGAATGCAGGAGTAAACACAAACCATGGATAAGCATAGGACGCATTATTCTTCTGTATAGAAGGAGCGTCTGTAACAGATAAGATAAGATAGAGCCCTGAGCCCTATATAAATTGCTTTCTACGTGATTTCATTGAAGCAAAACGATTTATCGTTGATTCAAAGTTAACGTTCTCAACTAAATTACGTTCAATTGAAATTAATGCCAATCCAGACAGACGTTCGTTTGTCATTGTTGAGCGCAAATAATTTTTGATGAGTTTCAATCTACTGAAACTTCTTTCAGCAGTAGCACTGCTAACAGGAAAAGTCAGGTAAATTTTATAGAGTATTGACAAAATTAGGGAGACCTGATGCCATTTGTTTTTCAGTCAAGAATGACTGAACCTTTTTAAGTTGTAGTTCACTAGATAATGATGATTGTATTAGTGCATACAAATCTTTGAAGTAGGGCTGTTATCGATTAATTTAAATTTAATCGTTAACTTTTGAAAAATGATCGATTAATTAATCGATAATTTCGATTAAAGCCAAAAATAGAAATTTATGACTTCATTAAACTGAACATTTCTCACGGACATTGAAAATTAAGAATATTTTGAACTAAATTTTATGACAATGTGTTGATACTTGATCGGATGTTTGTGCTGAAGGTGGTACGTCAGCGATGTATTTGATCCTTTAAAAGAGAATTGTTTATGGCAGTGAACACAGTAAACGTTTTCACCATCTTCGACTTTGCCCATCCGCAGTTAGTTTAAAAACAAAATTTTTTGCTCAACTTTCTAGTTATATGTTTAAATTTAACTGCGCCGATGCTGTCAGCCATTTTTTAGTTGACGTCTGCCGGTCCACATAATGTAATAAAATAAATTATAGTATTACGCGGGGGAAGTTTGTACGTTAAAATTTATATATTATTATTAATTAATAATAATTAATTATTTATTAATAAAAACATTTAAAAATATTATATTTTCTTTAATTTTAATCGAATTTTTATCGATTAAAATAAATTTAATCGATAAAAAATTTAACGATTAATCGAGAAATTAATCGTTAATTTCCGCAGCCCTACTTTGAAGGTATCATATTTTACGATTGCTTCTTCAAGGTTAATGTCGTGTTGGTAAATTTTGCATAAACTTTGAAAAGAATCTTTATTTTCTTCCGACATTTGTGATGGATCAATACAATAGAAATAAGTAACTGTGCCCCAAAAGTCATTAAATCGATCATCTATTTGTGTAACAAGTGTATCCATGATAGTGAAGTACGTTTCAGATTTAAAACATGTGGTTGGATCATCAGCCATTTTATCTCTGCTAACTTCGCCTGCCATGCTTTTCTTTTTTGCAATTCACTTTTCTTTAAATTCTGTTTTAACATCTAGTTTGGAACCATTGCCGTTAATAAATGATTTGACATCTGCATTCAGAATTTCAAAAGCTTCGTCGCTTCTCATTTCAACAAACTTATTTCTTCCAATATCGATCAATTGAATTGTTTTGCAAAGGCGTTGCAAGTAGTTTGATAACACTAAGATAACTTTTGTACAAATAGCATCAGAAAAACAAAAGAATATTTTGTTATTAAAACAGATATTCACATAGCTTCTGCTCTGACACTTCCTTTATACTCTGTTGATTCCCCTGAATCAAGTGTGGCTAGAATAGCAGAGAATGATCCGACAACTGCATGAACTGCATGCTTACGGCTTGCTCATCTTGTATCAGAAAGTCGTTTCAGAGTATCTACTGTTGATTCATATTTAGATTTATGGTGTTCTTTAGGAGTATGTAGACGTGGTAAACTAGACGTAAGGAATGCATACAACCTTAAATCTATGCCAAAAAAACAACTGTACATCACTGTTTACAGTCATTGCTTCGATAGTAACCAAATTCAAAACATGGGCAAAACATATGGGTTAAAGTTTCTTTATCTGACTTTGAAGGCCACTCTTAAATCCAGAGTATGCTTGTCTGTCCTCGACAGAGTGTGAAATCAATGTTTTGCTTTTTTATTTCCATTAAAATCTTCTCAGCAAATGCAGCAGCATTTTTTATTTTTTATTTATTTTTTAAAGTCCCATAAACGGTGGTCGTAGGGATTCCTAATGTTTCGATTAGAGCCTACTAGGGGCGGTGCTTGGTAGACCTTGGTGGGCGCCCCATCTCCCTTCCAGGTCAGCGGATGACTTTCTTAGCGTTAGTCATTCCATTTTTTTTTACTTTAACGTGGGCTAGATCCCACGCCCCTCAGCTTGCGAGGCGAGCACACCATTCGCTACCCAGCCACTGTTTACCAAAGTATAAAAGCCTATAAATCTTTCCACAGCATGTCCTGATTTTTAAAAAAAATTAACGTAAAGAAACTGACATCTGATCAATTCTAGATATATCAATGGTTGAATCAATAATTAAAAAAAATAATTGTGCAGACTTAACTTCATTATCAATTGTCGCCGATAATTCAGATGCGAGTGATTGATTTAAACCAGATATTAGTTTCGTCATTTTAAATACGATATTTAGCAAGCAGTTTGGTGTTGATTAGAAGTTTCGTGTTTAGCAATATTTTTGCTGCTCTTGTGACACCTTTTTAGTGTTCATGGAGGGCGTCTTTAGGGGGCGCCATTTTAGACCCAACAGGGGCGCGTGGGGTCAAGCCGCCCCCCTGCCCTATAGCTAAATCCGCCACTGCCCTTATTCAATTTTCAACTTTAAAATTGCAGATACTTTTTGGCTGTATTGCCCCAGAGAGGTCCTAAAGCTTTCCATGCTTTACTGGAGTCACTACAAGAGGCAAATGCCCAACATCTTGTGGATTTACTCTTACAGCAAGCAGGGGCAATGAACCTCGACGACTTGTTTAAGGTACAGAGCTGCAGAATTTGCTTGATATTTCAAAGGTTCAATACTTTATTTATGCTGGTGTTTAGCTTTAAACTTTAAATCAAGAATTCGTGTATTATTTATAAGCTATGCAAAGATATAATTGATTTAGGATATTTTTAAAAGATTCAGACTGGTCTAAGGTGTGTCACTATAATTGGTTTAAATTTGGTGGGGTGAGACATTAAATAATTGAAAATTCGTTTCACATTTTTATAGTAAACTATAAAAAGCCTTTATGTTCTTGTTTACTTTTTTATTAGGGCTGCGGAAATTAAAGATTTATTTCTCAATTAATCGTTAAATTTTTTGAAGGATTAAATTTTTTTTAACGATTAATCGACCCACCACTTATATAATGTACTGGAAGTCAAAAAGTAAAATATTTAGGCCGATAAATTTTTCAAAAGTTAACGATTAAATTTAAATTAATCGTTAACAGCCCTACTTTTAATTTTTTTTTATGAAAGACTGATCATGAGAATATTGAGTTTATTGCGTGTGGAGGAAAGAAATGTATGCATTATACCAGAGGCGTAGCTATGCTGTTTTTACGCCCGGGGACAAACTGAAAAATTAGCAACCCTTCCCCACATTGGTCTTTTACATCAGTGCTTCTCAAACTTTTTTGTATTGTGGACCGGCATCGGATGTCCCACGGACCGTCACTGGTCCGCGGACCACCACTTTGAGAAGCACCGTTTTACATAAAATAAAGAAAGCTATTTAAATGTTAATAAGTTAATAGTAGGGCTGGTACTTATTTTTAAAAAAAATTGTTTGATTAATCGGATTTTTAATCGATTAATTTCGATTAATTATATTTTTTATAACGCATATGTAGAACTCATTAAGTCACGATTCATTATTTTCGCGAAATCGGATAAGTTGCGGTAATTCCATGGCTCCCAAATTTTGTGACGTAGCACAGCAAATTCATGCTGCTATGCAAGAAATGAGGAAGAAACCCCTTTTTGTTTACTTATGCACGTCTAAATAAATAATAATAATACGAGGGAAAAGTATGTAAGCAACAAAAAATATAAATTATAATTAGGGCTGTGGAAATTATCGATTAATTTCACGATTAATCGTTAAATTTTTTTATCGATTAAAATTATTTTAATCGATAAAAATTTGATTAAAATTAAAGAAAATATTTATAATATTTTAAAAAAATTTTTTATTAATAAATAATTGATTATTAATAATTAATAATAATTTATATATTTTTGTACGTACAAACATCTCCCGCGTAATATTAAAATTTATTTTACTAATCTATTTGGACCGGCAGATTTAAGCTAAACATGGCTGACGGCATTAGCGCAGGGAAACAGAGGAAATAACTCAATATAATAAGTAAAAAAGTCAATTACCTGCTTTTGTTACTTCCCTTGAAATGTTCAGTTTAATGGCGTCATAAATTTCTACTTTTGGCTTTAATCGAAAGTATCGATTAATTAATCGATAATTTTTCAATAGTTAACGATTAAATTTAAATTAATCGATAACGGCCCTATTATTAATAAATTGGAGAAAAAAAATAGAAATATTTGCTTAAATTTTAATCGATCAAATTAATTTCAATCGATTAAATTTTTTAATGATTAATCGACAAATTAATTATTAATTTCCGCAGCACTATTTAATGGTAAAGTTTTTTTTAAAGATGCAAATATCATGACGAGCTAACAAATACATCCCCCCCCCCTCACGTTAAAAGAACAGGAACCCGCCGTTTATATCCATGTTGAAAGCCTAGCACTCAGTGCTGGGATTACCTATTTGCTAAACAAGCTATAGATTAGAGACCCCCCCCCCTGGGAATTTTTTGTTAATATTTGGCACTGACATAGAATATTTGGATTTCAAAAAGCCCCCCCCCATATCTAAAATAGCTTAGGGGCCCATCAAGTCTAAATCTGGCCCTGCTAGCACATTAGATATTACACAACAGTTATGACCAGAATTATGCTAGAGCAGCAAGTACTTCTAATTTAATCTAACATAACTGAAGCCATCTTTGTTTTCTGCCACAATAATCAGTGAGTCCCATGTGCCCATTTAAACAAAAAAAATCAACATTCAACATATGCGGACGTAACCGGTTGTACGCAATTATCTATATATATCCTGACTGCAGAGCCTGACGGGCAACATTCCTCGTGTAGATGGCAAACGTATCAGATCACATCAGTGGCGTAGCTAGGGTCATCTGCGCCCGGGGACATGGTACAAATTCTGCGCCCCTTCTCGGACTGACAGATTCTGGGGGCCCGTAGCCCCCAAGAAAATTTTGAAAATTTTTGGTTTATATGGTATATTTCGAAGCATCTCGTATTTTAATGAAATGGAATACAGACTTATAATCCTATATACTCTATACGATTATAAACAATTTATTTGAAAAAATATATGTTCTCTACTAATTATACATGACTGTAATAGATATAGCCTACAACAAGTTGACCCTCCTTGAGTGGACTGTTGCAAACTTGTCAAAATTAATATACTCAAGTGTTTCTCTTTCGATGCTAAGGAGTGCAAGATCACTCATACGATCTTGTCCCATCGAAACAAGTAATTAAAACAAAATAAGCTTCATTTTGCTAAAGGACCGCTCACAGCTTGCTATTGAAACAGCCATAGTTAGAAGTATTTGCTGTGAAATGCGCAGATCGGGGAATACATCATCTCCTTATGAAACAATCAAACCAAGAAGATCGAAAGGAGTTTCCGGTAGAACTTCAGTCCGGGTACTGAGCAGCATTTTGCAGTCTCCGATGTCTGTGCACACTTCGTGACCATTGACGTCAGTGTCGTAGAAATTTCCAAAATTTAAGCAATTTTGACGAAGTGTTTCGACATTTATTGTCTCGGCTAGAAGAGTTTGGACGTCTATTAAAAATTCAAATTTGGATTTTAGGTTCTTTAGACATAAAAACCGTATTGATATCTCCTGTTGGAATACGTGCAATTTCTTCGTCTGCAGAAAGTCCTGCATCTCTTGCTAATTCTCCAGGCATCCTCCGATGTCGTCTAATCCTTCTGTCAACCTCGATTCCAAAGTTGTGCATCTTGTTTTTCCATCGTCTACCGCAACCCGGCTCAAATTACCACGAAAGTTGACAAGTTCTTGCTCCAGAGTTTCAAGATCAGTTGCTGCTTTCTTGAAATTCATAGTAAGATACTGCAACCGTTTCTGGAAACGATCAATTTGCCAAGTGTGATGTTCCAGAAATGTAACAAAACCAGGAAGTTAAAGTTTAATAAACTTGCCAATAAAGTTTCTGCATCACTTCTGGTACAAGACGTCATAGTTGAATCTGCTGATTATTTTTCCAACAGCCCTACTTGTTCATCTAGTCCTTCATAAAAAGCTTTAACAGCTTCTGATCGTGCAATCCAGCGTATTTCAGATTCCCTCTTCACTGTGATTGGTACAACTCTTTTTACACGCTTTTATTTAAGTCACAATGTTTGTATGTTGTATCCTTCCTTCAAATCTTGAAACGTAAAATTAAACCACTTCTGATGGACCTAGAGATCTCAAAATTTTACCACAGATAGATCTTGGATGACAATGCATTGTATCAAAATTTCAGATAGATCGAATGTACCGTAATGAAATTAATCAATTTTTAGTTTATCTCTATTTATCACTATTTCGAATGTATAGTCGTCTGCTAGGGTTGACCTCCACGGCTCACTGGTTTCACTCTAGCCCTCGTAAATTCCCGTGTTTACATCAAGGACAGGGGAAATCAGCGCGTTTCAGTCTGTAAATGTTTGTAAATAAAAGCGTGTCCTTTTTAAAAAAAGATTTTTTTTACATTTTACTTATTTTTATTAATTCTTCCCAACGAGTTGAACAAGAGGAAAACCAATATATACTTTCAACTGTTCCACACAAAAAAAACAACCTAATAACAAATGAATAAGTTATGTAAAATTCAGTGATTGAATTTTAATGGCTCGAAACGACAGTTATCCTAATACAGTATGAGGTTGCTTTTAGTGCCGTCTCTATCTATTCTGTTAATAGAATCGCCCTCAGGGCCGGATTAAGCCGTCTTGGTGCCTAGGCACAAAACCTCACGGGTGCCCTTTTCTGCCACAGGCCCCAAATTCTAAGGATGAGACTTAAGAATGGTTTCAGATGCAACAGCATCAGCTTCCCATCAGGTATCACAAGGCATCCTTTCAGAATCTTTCATCTGTTAGTTTAACCTGAGAAAAAGTTGCACTGTATGCAAGAAGTTTACTGCCTCTAAACAAGCGCCAAACGGGACCCTATTGATGCTGACAGTGTGCCCACAGTCAACCCAGTAAGCCACATCATCAGTGGATAAGTTAATACATGGTCCTGGATCTAATACTTGATTTATTTTATAATTATTTTCATCTTTATCATTATCTTCAGCGCAATGAAGTGGGTCACAACAAATTTCATTTTCAAGCACTAATGCAGTGTCTGATTTGTGGTGTCAGCCTATAGTAGACTTATCAAGAGGGTTGATGGTGTCAGCCTATAGTAGACTTATCAATAGACTTGATGGTGTCAGCCTATAGTAGACTTATCAAGAGGGTTGATGGTGTCAGCCTATAGTAGACTTATCAAGAGGGTTGATGGTGTCAGCCTATAGTAGACTTATCAAGAGGGTTGATGGTGTCAGCCTATAGTAGACTTATCAAGAGGGTTGATGGTGTCAGCCTATAGTAGACTTATCAAGAGGGTTGATGGTGTCAGCCTATAGTAGACTTATCAAGAGGGTTGATGATGTCAGCCTATAGTAGACTTATCAAGAGGGTTGATGGTGTCAGCCTATAGTAGACTTATCAAGAGGGTTGATGGTGTCAGCCTATAGTAGACTTATCAAGAGGGTTGATGGTGTCAGCCTATAGTAGACTTATCAAGAGGGTTGATGGTGTCAGCCTATAGTAGACTTATCAAGAGGGTTGATGGTGTCAGCCTATAGTAGACTTATCAAGAGGGTTGATGGTGTCAGCCTATAGTAGACTTATCAAGAGGGTTGATGGTGTCAGCCTATAGTAGACTTATCAAGAGGGTTGATGGTGTCAGCCTATAGTAGACTTATCAAGAGGGTTGATGGTGTCAGCCTATAGTAGACTTATCAAGAGGGTTGATGGTGTCAGCCTATAGTAGACTTATCAAGAGGGTTGATGGTGTCAGCCTATAGTAGACTTATCAAGAGGGTTGATGGTGTCAGCCTATAGTAGACTTATCAAGAGGGTTGATGGTGTCAGCCTATAGTAGACTTATCAAGAGGGTTGATGGTGTTCATAAAATCCTGTTCCACCTGCTGCTTAACTGAAATTAAATAATTCGTTAATTTTCTGCTCTTAGCTTTTACAACAAAAACGTTATGTTTTTTTTTGTTTAGCTAGTTTTCTAGTGGAACACTTAACTCAACACGTTTCATCCTGAGTCTGAAACCAGAAAATAATTCTGGGTGGAATGAAACTTCAAGACTTGTGGTGCCCCCAAACGTGTGGTGCCCTAGGCACGTGCCTTGTTTACCTAATGGTTAATCTGCAGGCCTGATCGCCCTTGTCTCATACTTCTCGTCTAGTCTCACTCCTAGCAACTCACAGTTGTTTTTTTTTAAACGCCATCAGCAATCCTACATTTTGGATGTGTCATTTGTTTATGAGTAGAATGGCGCCCCTTAATCTCAGTGGGGGCGCCAAAATCATGCTTGCCAACTGGTTTGTAATGAAGATATTTGTAGAGCTCCAAAATTCAATCTTTCAAACGTATTTGGGATACATTAATTTACATCAAAATAAAATTAGTTTTAATATTAATTTTGGCGCCCCCTAACGTAGCGCCCGGGGACATATGCCCCCTGCCCCCTCGCTACGCCACTGGATGACATGTCTGCTCTACCCACTGCGGTGATCTTATTAGCTTGTCCACTTGTTACAATGAAACACTGCAAAGCTCAATTTGGCGCCCTGTACCTGCTGTGACATGTCTGACCTCCCAACTATTTCAGACACCAGAGCCCCCACTGTCACCCTCGGACACCCCACTGCCCCCGGGACCAGATCCCAATGAGTACGCTGTCCGACTCCTAGCAACTCACAGTTGTTTTTTTTAAACGCCATCAGCAATCCTACATTTTGGATGTGTCATTTGTTTATGAGTAGAATGGCGCCCCTTAATCTCAGTGGGGGCGCCAAAATCATGCTTGCCAACTGGTTTGTAATGAAGATATTTGTAGAGCTCCAAAATTCAATCTTTCAAACGTATTTGGGATACATTAATTTACATCAAAATAAAATTAGTTTTAATATTAATTTTGGCGCCCCCTAACGTAGCGCCCGGGGACATATGCCCCCTGCCCCCTCGCTACGCCACTGGATGACATGTCTGCTCTACCCACTGCGGTGATCTTATTAGCTTGTCCACTTGTTACAATGAAACATTGCAAAGCTCAATTTGGCGCCCTGTACCTGCTGTGACATGTCTGACCTCCCAACTATTTCAGACACCAGAGCCCCCACTGTCACCCTCGGACACCCCACTGCCCCCGGGACCAGATCCCAATGAGTACGCTGTCCGACTCCTAGCAACTCACAGTTGTTTTTTTTTAAACGCCATCAGCAATCCTACATTTTGGATGTGTCATTTGTTTATGAGTAGAATGGCGCCCCTTAATCTCAGTGGGGGCGCCAAAATCATGCTTGCCAACTGGTTTGTAATGAAGATATTTGTAGAGCTCCAAAATTCAATCTTTCAAACGTATTTGGGATACATTAATTTACATCAAAATAAAATTAGTTTTAATATTAATTTTGGCGCCCCCTAACGTAGCGCCCGGGGACATATGCCCCCTGCCCCCTCGCTACGCCACTGGATGACATGTCTGCTCTACCCACTGCGGTGATCTTATTAGCTTGTCCACTTGTTACAATGAAACATTGCAAAGCTCAATTTGGCGCCCTGTACCTGCTGTGACATGTCTGACCTCCCAACTATTTCAGACACCAGAGCCCCCACTGTCACCCTCGGACACCCCACTGCCCCCGGGACCAGATCCCAATGAGTACGCTGTCCGACTCCTAGCAACTCACAGTTGTTTTTTTTTAAACGCCATCAGCAATCCTACATTTTGGATGTGTCATTTGTTTATGAGTAGAATGGCGCCCCTTAATCTCAGTGGGGGCGCCAAAATCATGCTTGCCAACTGGTTTGTAATGAAGATATTTGTAGAGCTCCAAAATTCAATCTTTCAAACGTATTTGGGATACATTAATTTACATCAAAATAAAATTAGTTTTAATATTAATTTTGGCGCCCCCTAACGTAGCGCCCGGGGACATATGCCCCCTGCCCCCTCGCTACGCCACTGGATGACATGTCTGCTCTACCCACTGCGGTGATCTTATTAGCTTGTCCACTTGTTACAATGAAACATTGCAAAGCTCAATTTGGCGCCCTGTACCTGCTGTGACATGTCTGACCTCCCAACTATTTCAGACACCAGAGCCCCCACTGTCACCCTCGGACACCCCACTGCCCCCGGGACCAGATCCCAATGAGTACGCTGTCCGACTGATGCGTAACGCCAAGTACATTCGTGAATTTGTTGACCCAGCAGACATCAGCCCAATACTTACACAGAACAGGATCATCACGTCTAGAGAGGCAGACATGGTTCTACATATACACGGACGCAATAAGAAATGGGAGGTAAGCGGTAACACGGCTCTACATATACACGGACGCAATAAGAAATGGGAGGTAAGTGTTGACATGGTTCTACATATACACGGACGCAATAAGAAATGGGAGGTAAGTGGTAACATGGCTCTACATATACACGGACGCAATAAGAAATGGGAGGTAAGTGGTGACAGTAATATTAGAGTAGTAATTTTAATTTTAAACAGTCCAAGATGTCAACTAGAAATGTTTGGTTGACTGATTGATACTCAATTTTACTAAGACTTAATGTTCTTCAATACCAGTTCCTCATAACAACATGTTTAAGCTCTTTAAAAAATCACTTCGCCCATACATATTAGATTAGAGGGCAAGAGCAAGGGCAAGCATTAAAACAGTGTATTCATAATCTACGACTGGCTCGCTATCTAATTTGTACGTTATTTCCACCCAGCTGCTTCTGGCGGCCTTACTGCAGCGAGGTGAGCGAGCGTATCAGGCTTTCATGGCCGCACTGCTACAGAAGGGTTACTCAACCGTCTTCCACACCATCCAAGAAACAACCACGGAACCCTCTGACGGGGACGAAGACTCGGAAGATTACAGCGACAACAACGATGGGATTTTGGAATCAGACGAAGAGGTCAAAGCGGAAACGTCCAAGTCCTGGCGGCGGAACAGCGTGGCAGACCAGCTGCTGAAGGACGCGAACTCGAGGCAGAACTGGAGCAGGGCGGATGAGACACTGCTGGCCAAGTCGGGAGACCTGCAAGCCGCCGACCCCGGGTTTAACCTGATCAGTAACACGTCACGGTGGGAGGATACCGAGAACTACGTTAGCCACGCGAGAAGTGATTGGGACACAACTGACCACAGGACCAACAGCAAACATGACGCCCAGAGAAGAGGGTCAAGGAGGAAGAGTAATGGAGGCAATTTGAATTCAGTACAAGAGGAGTCGGATGGCTTGTTTTAATAATCCAGTAATTAGTTGGACTCTATCATGGCAGACGGTAGCGACAACAGACCAATCGTGTTCACAATAGCGGGTTACACATTTGATAACTCACAGTGTATGGCATTTATGTTGGAAGTGAGAACAAATAACAAAAAAAACTGGGTGGTTGGCCTGGTTGGTTTATTGAGTCAGAAGGCAAGATTCTCGACTTACTGAACCTCTGTCGAGGGTATGAGAATCATTGTGAATGGGCTGTGATCGCAATAAATGAGAGTTGGGGTTATTATTTTGAAGATTTTTATTGGATGAAAGGGAAGAATAGTGGTAACAAAAAATATAAGGGTTTTGGGAATAAAAGGTTGGGTAAGACATAGAGGTAAAGGGAGCTGACTGGGTTTTTTTTGGGCGACTCAAAAATAGCTCTTCAGATCTGTGTTAGAGTTAACAAAAATATCCGAGTGTGTACTTTTTAATAAATTTTTAGGGAATTGGCTGTGGTCATAGTCATAATTAAAAAGAGATGCGGTAACTCCCAGAGGTCTGCACTTTAATTTAATATTTTATAAATTGTTGATCTCGTTTGTCTTGGTGACCATAAATGTTACCATTAAGCTGCGCGGCCGCGCTAATATCTTACCGACGCCGCGCAGCTGCTTAGAAATACAGCGCGGCACATTTTCTAAAACATTGCACACAAGATGTATGCTGTGCAACTTTGCACATGAGTTTGTTTTTTTTACTTTGCACACGGCTATCAAAGCTTAGACTTAGAGGAAACATTGGTGGCTACAAGCTTGGTCCACGTGTATGAGTGCAGCATCATGAACAGATTCTAGTCAGTAGTCGAAGATCAAACTAAGTATAGACTTGGTAGATCAGAATTCATGAATAATTTACAATAATAAACATGTTTATTAATAAATGTTTGTGCTCCATGTTATTCGTTGAGGTATTATTATTAAATACGTACCAGTAAGAATAGAAAGAAAAAAAATGTGTGTTGGCAACCAAAATTTGGCTCGACTGATATTGTCCTTCTGTTCTTCAACACAAAGTAGCTAAATAAATACCGATCCCATTTCATGATGTAGCTTTTTTGGGAAAAGCGCTTTTACTAAACATAGATTACATGGCACTGGGTAAACGCTTAACAAGCATTAAAACAGAATGGTTAAAATTATGGGGGATCCCCTCCCTCCCCATTATGTAATTGTACAACTGTGATTCAACGCTGCAAATCAAGACACCAGTCTGTGGTCTGTGTATTTGCTTACATTTATCGTATAGCTCGTGGCCCAACAAAACGGACCTGGTCAAAACATCTATTAGTCTAGGGTGATTTGTCTGGGGCCGTTTTGTCCGGGTATCAGTATAGCCGCTCCGAGTTCCCCTCACTGTACAAGCATGCAGTCTTCAAAGTCAGTCCTCAGGTCGCATGCTCAAACAAAGTAATTACAACTAACAAAACTGTTTCACATTTGACGCTACTTGGGCCAACTGTTACACATTTGACGCTACTTGGGCCAGCTGTTACACATTTGACGCTACTTGGCCCATTCTTAATTTCTTTCTGGAGTTTTCTTTCCAGCCCAGTAAGTCTTCATTTCGTGTTGCTTCAACTATATCTAAAACTTAAAGCATTGTCATTTTGACTCTGATTTTGTGTATGTCTGCACGAAGACAGTAAAAAAAAAGCAAACTTAATATTGAAATGAACACTGAAGAAACAAGGATGTTGTCATTTTAAACATACCATGAAAGTCTCTTCATTATTTTATTAATCTTATTTATTGATATTTTTTTTATATAAAATAAAATAATTCACAGGTACACTGCAGTAAATATATGAAGTAAGAGTAAAAGGATATAATAATTGTATCAAGCATAAAACATACACATAAAAAAATCCAACAAAATAGAAATTCTTTTTGTCTCAAAATATTGCTATAAAAAGTAAAAGACGTCATTAGCACATTAAGGCCTAGTTATTGTGCAGCCATCCATTTATTGCCATTTATAAACTATAAACTAAATCAACTGCTGGTTATAACCAAGCATAAATCCTACAGTGCAGTGACTATTTCAATATGTTAAGGACTAGACCAGGTGGAGATGATTAACACATAAAGTAAAATATCCTTTACGGTGTCCAATACGAAGTAGAAAAATTTCTTTAATAGTTAATAGGCATAAAATATGTAAAGTCCTTTTCAATAGGTTGTATTGCTTTTAAAGAATTAAGTAACAAATTGAACAAAAATTTATGATCAATAGATGAATCTTGGTATGTCATGTAAGATCATCTAAATTACTATTGCTTCTGAGTTACAGTACAATCAACACTTTATTGAATCAATTTAAGGAAAAAAAATACTGTTAAATTATAATAAATAAATACCAAATTTTCTCTGTAATATTAACTTAGATGCCAAACAGTTTTCATGTCATTATATTTGAAATGTAACAGGAGTCCTTAGAATTCTAATGATAACACACTTCTGACCCCAGCACACTTCTGACCCCAGCACACTTCTGACCCCAGCACACTTCTGACCCCAGCACAATTATATGCAGATTTAGATATACACCACACAAATTTAATGCTAATATGATATAAAGATTTAGTGATAATGCACAAAGGAATTGTACTGAATTGAACAAGGTCACTGAGAGCAATAATTAAAAGGATTTCAGCAGCTGTTTTAAAAAAAGTCTATTTCTAATGTGATGTTAATATGAAGTGCAGTGACCTTTTTTTTTCACCTTTGGGGCCCAAAACCCAAACAAACTAGGACATTTTAAATTTTAAAATAATTATTAATTATCATGACATTTAGAATCCTTTAGCACAATCTGGTGTTGAAATGAAATCCAACAAAAACACTCACAAAAAAACAACAAAAAACTTTGCTTGATTACACAGAAATCTTTTCTAAAAAAATATTTGCGTACAGGTCTGGTTATTTATTTGTTGTCATTTATGTTATGCCTGGATAAATTAAAAGTAAATTTAAGTAAAAATTTAGAATTATTGTACAGTTCAATGTAAAAAGGATCTGGTAAAAAAAGTACAATTTATTTGGTCAACTAATAGGAGACTACAAGACAAATTGAAGCAAATTTATAAAACTTAGTTGTATTAGTGATCACAAACTTAACTGAGATACTGGCACACAATAGAAATAGTCAACAATTAATATGAGACCTTAAGTCAATGTCAAGAGTAAATAAAAAGGCAAGGGAAACATGAACAATCTTCTTCTTTCTTAAAGCAATGTAGAAAAAGAACCTCCAGTCATTGTCATATGACAAAAATTCCCAGTTGTATGACTATGCATTTTAAAGTAGTAAACTACTCATGTCAAAGTAATACAACTACTCATGTCAAAATGGTACAACTGCTCATGTCAAAATAGTGGTGACCCAACAAAATGGCCCCGGTCAAAGCGGCCCCAGACAAATTGTTAACATTTTTTTAAAAAAAACATTAATTTTTTCTGCATTTTAAGCTTCTGTTAGTTTTTTCACCCTTTAAAAACAGTGGTAAAATTGTAAAATTATTTCTTGTGATGTTATTATATTGTTTCTTGTCAACAAACAACTGTGATTGGTACCATTTTGCGAAAAGGCTATTAAATTCACTCTTGGGATGTCATTATTATTGTTTATTGTGAGCTAAACCTGATACTGTATAGGTGAGTAAAAATACGAATATAATATTTGATTGACTTATAGTAAATTAGTCCATCTATTAGTCCAGGGCCGTTCTGTCGGGGCCGTTTTCTCCGGTGCCGTTTTGTCGGTGAACCCAAAATAGTACAAATAGTCATGTCAAAATAGTACAACTACTCATGTCAAAGTACTACAGCTACTCAAAGCAGTTAAGAAACACATTTCAGCAGTAAAAATAAGTATTATTTTAAACACCACACAAGGCTCCTTTGTTTAGAAAATGAGAGACTTTAAATATTTCACTTACTCATTCTGAATGTAGCCTAGGATATAATTTCTGCTCTTAAGTTATTGAATGTAGCTTTACTTTATATTTCTCCAATCTCTTTTATTAACTGCTATGTTTAAGAAGAGGTTTAAAAACTGCAGTGAAAACAAAGAGATAGTTGACCATGACCTTTGGTACTTTCAACACATTATTAAGCTTAAATGTATCTAGGTCTAGCCAACCCAGATGAGAACATTTAAACAGCTTGAATTGTTAAATACTGGTATTTAAAACTGTGTGTGGAGACAATTATGAAGTCAACATGGCTTTATTTATAGAAAATCGGGTTAGATAATTATAAAAATATATAAAAACTTACGACGCCCTCAAATTTGTTTTAAAATTTGAGACATGCATGTATTAAATAAGATAAATGAAAAATCTTTTTTTAAGTTTAAAAGAAAATTTCCAAACTGAAGAAATTATTTATCCTGTTCTCAACAATGTCTAAATTACATTTTACAACTTCTAAAATAAATAAGTTCAAATAATCTCAGAGTGATTTATACATTAGTTCAACATTTTTAGAGGGAGCTTGTAGGCATATAATATATTGAAAAATAAATGGCTAATAATTTTAAAGATCCTAAATTTGAAAATTCATTTTGATACACCTGTACATAAACAAATTCAGTTCAGATTAAATTAATTCTTTACATTTTCACAGCATGACAGTTGCAAGAGACAAAAGCAACAAACAACATAAATAATTGCTAAATCTTACCTTTCACACATGAGTTTAACATTCCTTTTTGAGATATAGTCTTCACAAATCAAACATCAGAAGAAGTTTAAGTTGAAAACTTAATATATAAATAGTATAATAGATATATTAAAATTTGTTTGTCTTTTTACACACATACACATATTTCCACAAATATTGTTATATAATGTATGAAGGAAATCAGTTTGAAAATGAGGTTAGATCTTATGTCTAGAATATCAATGATTTTGGGATTTTTTTTGTTTTTTTTGATTATGTGACAGGAAAGAATTTATGGTACAAAAATAGTTTCAATAAATTTTTTTATTAATAATACATGTAATAATAATTTAAAAAAATAACTCCCTCTGGATTAAGCTCTATTACTTTAACAACCCCCTCCGTCCTCTATGACAATAATCTAATAAGTTGTTGTGCTTCTGAAAAGTTTAGTTTATAAATGACATCCTGTTGACTCGGCCACCTAGAAAATTTAAAGTGCTCAAACATATAAACAATATAATAGCCCAAGTCACTCACTCACTCACTGGATGGATGGATGGATCCGTAACGCTATGTCGTCATTGTTTGAGCTTATATTTTAATACAAGGTTTGCATCAGGAGGTGTGCAAAATAGTTATAAATTAAAGATTATTTTTTAAATAGTACAACAGTCCATAGCAGTTAAAAAAGCATGTGGTGTTTCTTGCAGTAAAAAAATATTATATGACATCATTGTTTTAGCTTATATTTTAATTTTGGAAAAGGGAACTATGTAAAAAGAGGATTTGAGGATTTATAATTATAAAATACTTTGTGTACATTTCAGGAAGTTTAATATTTCCTATTTATCAAACAAGGATAAGTTACTTGGGCTTTTGACAAAAGTGGGTGTAGTAGGCGCTCTACAAACCCTGGTATAAAATATTGATTTTACTTTCATAGAGGATTATTTTATTACATGGCTGTTATGTGAAGGGTAGGGGTTACTGTCCTTTGGTTCATTGTCTGGCTGCACGAGAGATATATACCTTCAAAACTCAAATAATACACTACTTAATCATGGCAAACAGAAAGACATTTGATGGAATAACAATATTAGCTTGGTCCATAATAAAACAGTGATTAATATCAAGTGTGCATCTGTTCAAATTATATCAGACAAAGGGTTTATGTTATATATAAAGCAGGCAGAGATCATCAAACAATCCTATTGTGATGCATAGATAGAAGATGCTTATATCAAAGCATTTATTGGAAAAAAACAACTCTTAGGTCATTATTGATAAAGGAAATGTCTAGCAGCATCATAACCTTGAATACACTGAATGATTCTGGAATTGGAAGAGTTCAAAATGGAAAAGAAAATGTGTTCTTCAAATGAATTGAGATGAGATTTCAAACCTTTTTAGTTCTTTAAAAATTGATACCTTTATTTTTAAAATAAAAAAATGAGCAAATAAGATATAAAAAATTAGAGATGCAATCTTTACCTGTGTCACAATTAAAAAAAAATTGCAGCCATTTATTTTATGTCATAAAATGTCCTTAAAACAATTTTAGCATTTATCTTGTATCTAATAAATAAAAAAACTGATGGCTATCAAATGTTCAAATTACCCTGAAAAATGTTTTACCTATCAATTTATCATTTAATCACATTATGCTTAGAAAAGCCACACATGGTGGGTCAACAACAATTTTTTTTCCTTTGATTTTTGCTTTTGTCTAAAGAGGTTTTGGATTGAGATAACTGTGACTTGACCAGGTCAACTCGCCCGGTGTTCTCTGTGGGTGTCTGTGGTCTCTCACTCTCAGCTCTCAAAATATCTCGACAGATGTCTGTAAATGGCTGTGTTAATAAATGTTAGCTGGTATAACTAAATAAGTTTATACGCATTGTCCTGTATTGTAAGCAGAATGATAACCATAATATCTTTCAATATCATGTTCTCTGGAATTATAGGAAGATTTTCCAAAAAAGAGGCCAGCGTAAAGATACAATCATAAATATCTTTTCTTACCTATGGGACTACAGATCAAAGTCAAAGGCTTTTGAAAGTGGGCAGACTGGATGCAAAACATCCCCTAATCAAGTGTGGAAACTCAATAGCCAAAAAGAATTGGGCGACTCTAATGCTAATGGAACAAAACACACTTTAAACGTTCTTGCTATACATCAATAAGGACTGGCTTTGTGCCCAGAAACAGTTGACCAAGTGCCTGAATTTTGTGGAAGAGTGATTACCTAACAGACAGTTGAGGCAGCCCAAAAAATGTCCAGATACTGTGTATTGAAGAGAGAGCTATAAGAACAACTTAACTCTCCTGATATTAGGGATTTTGAGAGAATTTGTGGTTTAACACTTTGTTGAGTAATATCTAGATAATTAGTCCCATACCTTCATGTAAATATTTTGAAATAGATGAATTTAACTTGCCTTTTTGAAAGAAAAGATAACTTACTCATGTTTTCCCTTTAGAAAGTAACAATACCAATTATTTTGAAATAAACATACTGACCTGTTCTAAACTTCCTAGATCTTTGGCACTAGTTTCATAAAATCTTAAATTATTTTCTTCAGCAAACTGAAATATAACCAATTACATCAATACAAAATATATATAAATTATTGTTTAAATTAAATAAGATAAAAAGTTTTAAATATATTGAGACATTAGCACTAAAAGAAAAATAATAATGTTTATTATTATTAGGTGCATGTGTCTTAAATATATAAATAAGTAATTTTAAGTATAAATAATCCTTTTCAACTTGCAAAAATGATTTCAAAAGCTAATCAACACACAAACTTAAACAAAACATAGCATAAACATACCCTCCTTGCTGTTGCTGTTGAAACTTGACGTTTTTGGCCCATATCACTTTTATTACCTATAACAACAGCCATAGTACCATCGTTTGCATACTGAGAGAATTACAAATATTATCTTCATTTATGGAGTTAATTTTGTTTTAGAGATTAAAATGGGAAGAGTACGTAAGTTGGAAGCTTTGAAATTAAAAATATAGGACAGAGAAAGCCTGGGTTAACAAATGACCTTATAACATATTTTTGTTCAACATGAGTATTAATAGAATAAGTGATAAATGAAGAATGAAAAATTATGTAAACAGTGAAAATTTTCATTATTGCTTGCAATTTAATGGAACAAAATAAATGTTATTAGAAAGGAACTCCTTGTACAATTAATTGTGTTAAATATAAACTTATAATGTGGCTTAAGAATCTATATCTTACACGTTTGACATACAAAAGCCATTTAGCCAGTGACTCAAAGGAACTTCTGCTACATATATCATAGACCAGCAAACACCCCTAAATGAAAAAAAAAGATTATTAAATAGCTTTTAATTACCTAAAATAAAAAGCTTTAAAAAAGTTTGAGAAGTACATGTATTCCTTAAATATCATATATTAAAGAGTAACTAATATTTTGGAACAACCCAATGTCAATAGAGGACAAAATTATTAGTTATCAAATGTTCAGATTAACTCAAAAATTGTATTACCTATGGATTTATCACTTAATCACATTATGCTCATAAATTTTGAACCATGGATCCTTGTCTATAAGTTCAACTTAATGAGTGTACATAATGTACATGGACATTTTCTTTGCTTCTTTGTGTTCCCTTTAGTCACTCTAACCTTCTATGTACAGTGAGCTGTGTGGTGTTCCTAGCCTTTGTATTCATTCTAATCATCTATGTACAGTGAGCTGTGTGGTGTTCCTAGCCTTTGTATTCTCTCTAATCCTCTATGTACAGTGAGCTGTGTGGTGTTCCTAGCCTTTGTATTCATTCTAACCATCTATGTACAGTGATCTGTGTGGTGTTCCTAGCCTTTGTATTCATCTCTAACCATCTATGTACAGTGAGCTGTGTGGTGTTCCTAGCCTTTGTATTCATTCTAACCATCTATGTACAGTGAGCTGTGTGGTGTTCCTAGCCTTTGTATTCATTCTAACCATCTATGTACAGTGAGCTGTGTGGTGTTCCTAGCCTTTGTATTCATTCTAACCATCTATGTACAGTGAGCTGTGTGGTGTTCCTAGCCTTTGTATTCATTCTAACCATCTATGTACAGTGAGCTGTGTGGTGTTCCTAGCCTTTGTATTCATTCTAACCATCTATGTACAGTGAGCTGTGTGGTGTTCCTAGCCTTTGTATTCATTCTAACCATCTATGTACAGTGAGCTGTGTGGTGTTCCTAGCCTTTGTATTCATTCTAACCATCTATGTACAGTGAGCTGTGTGGTGTTCCTAGCCTTTGTATTCATTCTAACCATCTATGTACAGTGATCTGCATGGTTTTTGTAGCCTTTCTATTCACTCTAACCCTCTATGTACAGTGAGCTGTGTGGTGTTCCTAGCCTTTGTATTCATTCTAACCATCTATGTACAGTGAGCTGAGTGGTGTTCCTAGCCTTTGTATTCATTCTAACCATCTATGTACAGTGATCTGCATGGTTTTTGTAGCCTTTCTATTCACTCTAACCCTCTATGTACAGTGAGCTGTGCGGTGTTCCTAGCCTTTGTATTCAAACTGGGATTACTAAATACTGGTTTCAACATATCACTAATTTCTCTGAACATGAATAATTTCAAAACAGTTATAACATTTAATAAAATATCTGACCTGTGCCCTTTGATAAAATTGTTTGGTGATGGCCTCGTAACGTTCTTGACCGGCAGTGTCCCAGATTTGTAGTTTAACATTTTTTCCATCAAGGTTGATCATTTTCATTTTAAAGTCAACACCTTGTCAAATAATAAAATCATGATTACGTTATGATTACGTTTTATCAAAGTTTGCTGAAGGAGCCTTCTTGCTAATACATTTGTTGTTCTGTGTAATAAAATCATGATTACGTTTTATCAAAGTTTGCTGAAGGAGCCTTCTTGCTAATACATTTGTTGTTCTGTGTAATAAAATCATGATTACGTTTTATCAAAGTTTGCTGAAGGAGCCTTCTTGCTAATACATTTGTTGTTCTGTGTAATAAAATCATGATTACGTTTTATCAAAGTTTGCTGAAGGAGCCTTCTTGCTAATACATTTGTTGTTCTGTGTAATAAAATCATGATTACGTTTTATCAAAGTTTGCTGAAGGAGCCTTCTTGCTAATACATTTGTTGTTCTGTGTAATAAAATCATGATTACGTTTTATCAAAGTTTGCTGAAGGAGCCTTCTTGCTAATACATTTGTTGTTCTGTGTAATAAAATCATGATTACGTTTTATCAAAGTTTGCTGAAGGAGCCTTCTTGCTAATACATTTGTTGTTCTGTGTAATAAAATCATGATTACGTTTTATCAAAGTTTGCTGAAGGAGCCTTCTTGCTAATACATTTGTTGTTCTGTGTAATAAAATCATGATTACGTTTTATCAAAGTTTGCTGAAGGAGCCTTCTTGCTAATACATTTGTTGTTCTGTGTAATAAAATCATGATTACGTTTTATCAAAGTTTGCTGAAGGAGCCTTCTTGCTAATACATTTGTTGTTCTGTGTAATAAAATCATGATTACGTTTTATCAAAGTTTGCTGAAGGAGCCTTCTTGCTAATACATTTGTTGTTCTGTGTAATAAAATCATGATTACGTTTTATCAAAGTTTGCTGAAGGAGCCTTCTTGCTAATACATTTGTTGTTCTGTGTAATAAAATCATGATTACGTTTTATCAAAGTTTGCTGAAGGAGCCTTCTTGCTAATACATTTGTTGTTCTGTGTAATAAAATCATGATTACATTTTATCAAAGTTTGCTGAAGGAGCCTTCTTGCTAATACATTTGTTGTTCTGTGTAATAAAATCATGATTACGTTTTATCAAAGTTTGCTGAAGGAGCCTTCTTGCTAATACATTTGTTGTTCTGTGTAATAAAATCATGATTACATTTTATCAAAGTTTGCTGAAGGAGCCTTCTTGCTAATACATTTGTTGTTCTGTGTAATAAAATCATGATTACATTTTATCAAAGTTTGCTGAAGGAGCCTTCTTGCTAATACATTTGTTGTTTCTGTGTAATAAAATCATGATTACGTTTTATCAAAGTTTGCTGAAGGAGCCTTCTTGCTAATACATTTGTTGTTCTGTGTAATAAAATCATGATTACATTTTATCAAAGTTTGTTGAAGGAGCCTTCTTGCTAATACATTTGTTGTTCTGTCATGTCTTTTTTCAGTAAAATCCTGCCTTGTTTAATTAATTTCTTTCTACCTAGCCTGACTGCAGTCTCAACCCTGTAATTATAATTTAATTGTTTATGACAATACAGTCAAACCCACTTAACTCGAGCCCGGGTAACTCGCCAACCCTATTAAGTCGACGTTTTTTATTGGAACCGCCAAATTCTCTCTTTGTCTTAGCATTTTCTCATCGGTTCATTCGATTCTTTTAAGTCGCCGAACCCTAATACCTCGAGCACAAAAGAGGGCCAAATTTCCAACTTAACGTTGGTTAGCTCGATCCCAGTCTATTCGCCTAGCGACACACTCTCGCATTTTTAGTTTAAAATAGCATCGAAATCTCGCTTTCCTCGAGACTTCCGGCTATTGTGTGATTTTACAAGTTTTCAATTAAAATTACCGGATGTTTTTATCTTGTTTCACTTTGATACGTGCGTGAATTAGCTTGACACGTCTCAAATATGCATTCACCCGAGGAGTCGCGTTAGCTGTCTTTAATCGTCATTATTTCGCAGTGCATGTTATATTATTATTAAACTTAATTCATTTTCTGATGCATTAATCAATTTATTTTTTAAGATAAACGAATATCTTTAGAAAAGAAAATAAAGGTTTGTATTGAGAATCGACGGTGGTTTTTATATTGGTAAAGTTCTGCTGTTAGTTGGTGCACATATGCCTTTTGTTGTTAGCAAACATGTATGTGCATTATTATAGCATGCAGATCGCTTCATCAAACAAATAACGGCAAAGCTATTGTGTTAATTATCATTTATTAATGCTAGTAATGGGACGATACCAAAATCATAGGGTGCTTACTGTAAACAAGGCTCCCCAGATTTTATAATATAACAGACTACAGACAGTTTACCCACCCCCACTCTCAATCTCTCACACCATTGTTGTTGGTTAGTCCGATTAGCATCAAATTACCGAAGGAATTCTGAGTCCATTGTAAGCTGAGGGGACGGACCCAAGGAAGATGGTTTGGAAGAGAATAGTTCGGGGACAAGGAAGGGATGTGTAGGTTACACGGGGCGGGTTATTTATTTGTGTAGCTTGTAAGGAAAGTCACGCAAGTGCCTTCCGGGGCACAGTATCGCTCAATCTGGGAATCAATGCAAGAGAGAAAAATACAATTTCACTAGCAGACCCGCGCGTCGTGGCGGGCAGGAGTAGATGAATTCGTTATAGTTATGTACTAGGGAAAAAAAACTGGGCTAACGCAACAAAGGGTTATATTTAAACTTAAACAGTCTTTAAATACAACGGTCTTAACAACCTTAGGAAAGAGTGAAGAAATATGGTCCCGATATTCCGATACGATTCCGATTAATTGTCCCATCACTAATTAACGCACATCATGTAAATAAAGAAATTTCAAGCACATGTTAATATTTTGCTGCCATATTGGTTTTCGTTTAAGATACCCCAAGGCCGTTGACTTAACTGGGTTCGACTGTATAACCATGTTATGTGGAACACAGGAATTCTTTATGTGCGCATGCAAACAGCCAATTTTGCATACATATTTAGCTGACTTTTCTTACAAATTTCTATATTGATTTTAAAATAAAATCAATAAACTTGGAGTTATGAAAATCTTACAGCCTACTCAGGCACTGATCTCCTCGATAGGACTGTTGCTAATGTTGCTAAATTTGTTACATTCTGTTGTGGGTTCAAGATTTAAAGGAAAATACCTCGCTACAGCTAACAGACGGTTTACCAGTTTTTCCCTAAATGGTCAATTGGTCCTCAAAAACTACCAGTCTAAATATAAAGTCTATGCTTCAATTAAACTTTTTTAGTAAAGTGGAGGCTTTATTAAACATTTATCAAACCTTATTTGGGAGATTATTGTCAACTAGACTGCTAATTATATTTATTAATGTAATGTAAATATAAAATGCAATAGTAACAATAATGAATAAATTAAATAAATTATTGAATCTTAACAATTTGAATAGTTTACTTACCAATTGTGGTAATATGATTTTCATGGAACTCATTGCAGGCATATTTACATATCAAACATGTTTTTCCCACTCCAGTATCGCCAACAAGCAGAAGTCGAACCAAAGTATCATAACGTTTTGCCATCTTCAATCAGTCAGAGCTGCATTTAATTTATAGTATGTATAATTTTTGTATTGTTTATTCATGGGTGGCTCCACTGTTTCCTTGTGTTAAAAGTACCAGTACCAATGCCATTGACATCTAAAATAAGACGGGAGAAGACATGTTTTATATTTAAAATTGATTATATTGAATGTAAGAAATTCTTCAAATCTTTGAAGTTTCTGTTAAAAGAAATAAATGAATTATGCAAGGAGAATACGTGTATAGCAACAGTGCTTGAGAATTTTCTTGAGGATGTAGCATTCAGATTCTAATTTATTCTACTATATTCCATTTAGCTTTTGAAAAATGAGTAAGATTAAGAGCCTATAATATTCTATAACAGTGCTCCCCAACCTTTAAATAGCTGCGGACCGGTCGGCGTTTGAAAATTTTACCACGGCCCACAGAGTTTGGGATTGTTGGACATTGATTGTTTATATTTTATTGTTTTGATTTGATCATTTTCATTTAATCTTATTTTTACATGCCTTCAAAATAAAAAGCAGTTACATCATAAAAGGAATGTAAAGTGATTTAACATTTTAACTCAAAAGAGCGCTAAATTAATGAGAACACTGAGCTTGTTTTTCTGCAACAACCTGGTTCAATCTCAGGGAAATAGGAGACAATGACAACAAAAATGTTATTTTCAGTTTATTTCTTTGTGTTGTTTTGGTTGCTGTCACTGCAGAAAACCTATTTTCAAATATATAGGATGTCGGAAATGGCAATCTCATGATATTCCGCCATGACTTTAATACAGAAAAGCGGGAATGCTGTTGTCTCAAACTTATAATATCTGTGTGAATTTCTCGATGGTTAAAAGTTAAAAAAATTCTTAACACTTGTGTCTTGGGAAGAAAGCCCCAGGGGCTTTCAGACAAATCTTACATGTGGTTCTTCTCATTTTCCTACCTCTCTGTGAGTTTTGGTTAACACAGACATTATGCTCCCTTTCACTATTGTTTGGAACAGGGCACACATATCTGTGAACTATGGACTTCTCTTGAGCTCAAATTCAGAGACAAAGTTGTAAACACACCTATCAGTCATTTTAGCTAAAATTTCAAACGTATTCTTTTTTTTAAATCCTAAAATACTACACTGTTGTGCCTTGTGGCATGTTGATAGGGCCTGTTTCTTCTAAAAATACATAGGGGTCATCAATAACAAGTTTGGAATTCCTGATACAAAGCCAAGGATTCACAACATTTTTATCATCATAATCCTGTTGATATTTATCATTTTCCTTGTTGTTTTCATCAATGTGATTTACACCACAAACAAGCAAGAAATCAGAATCACTAAGAGCATTTCATCAGACTTTTTGAAATTTTATGTCGTCACCAATGTATCTGACTTTTGCCGTGAGCATTTTAGAGACACAGCACAGCTAATTTTGATACATATACATGTAATATTATATCAGTGTTTGTGGGGTGTAAAATGTTTAAGAAAAATGGATGCTGTGCAACTTTGATCAAGTGTTTTTTTATTTTGCACAACAGACCTTAGAGGGGACTTTCTTCATTACTTTTAAGAAAAATAATTTTTATTTTACATAACACACTTAAGGCAACCATCAGTGCAGACTGCAGTTATTTAACTTATTTTAATAGGATGTACTAGAAATGTATGAAGCAATCTGATTCATCCATACAATGACCAACCAGCCAATTGAGAGGTTCAAATTATCACTTCCAATAGATCTGCCTTTTTTCTTTCTCCCCAACCTACCTTGGCCGATAAATAGGCCGCTTTATGTCCAAAGGGTTAAATGTTAAGACTAATTTAATTGCTTTTGTAGTAGTATTGGTATTATTATAGAATGTAATCATAAAAGATGATTATGACTACAATGTAGTTTTGTAGTAAATTGTTTATCGATATAATATAACTGAATCTGAAAAAAAACCTGGCTCATTTTCATTATTTTATCTTGAAATTTCACAATGAAGTGTCCTGCTCTTACATAAAAATGACCCCTTTCCAGTCCATGATGGACTATGGGGCAAGTGATGTAGCGTTCACAAGTTTTTAGCCACCACTAACGAGCAGGGGAATGTGTGGCCAGCACAATGCCCCAGGGGCTTTGCCAGTACCTGGGCTCGAACCCGCGACTCGGGATCTGCCTCGGATCGATAGTCCAGTGCGCTAACACTTAGACCATCGCATACATAATAATAGTAATAATTATTTAGTAATGGTATAATCAAATTAATAATAATAGCAGTTGGCCTACTTATTCACTTATTCTAATTTAATTAGTCACTTATCAAACTTTTGTTTCATTTTAATTATTATTAAAATTCTCTGAAATTTTCATTATTATAGGTTAAGAAATTTAAATAAATTCTAATATAGTCTTAGTAATATTAGTTGTTCTCTACTTTACCTAGTAGTTAGCCTAGTTAAGTTAAGAGTTTAAGTGTAGTGGGTAGTGTATGTTGACCTTGATTGATCATTGAGGTTCATTGACAGTGTAAGTGTATTAAGTAGTAGTGAATCAATCAGAATCACAATAAGTTAAAAAGAAGGATGTTGCTAGTGTTACTACTAGAATAAGTAGTACAAAAATTACAATTACCAGCACACTCATGCCGCATTGTGGTTTAAATAAAATTTAAAAAAATTAAATTAAAAAAAATTTGCCGGGATCGGGGTTAGAACCACATATCAATTTTGACAACAATCACTATCACTTCACCTAGAGAAGCTCATGTCAAATTACAATTTTTAAAAATTATAACTGTTTGTCATTAAATTAAATGAACACCAATCAAGTTTTTTTTTACCTTTAAAATTAAAATTCATTTAAAAATTTAAAATATCGAAGTGATTATTCGCACGATAAAAAATGTGCGAATAATGTCGAGTATTATCCGCACAGGTTGTCGCGCATGCGTATTCTAGCAGCTGATTTCGTTTTAGAAAAAAAACGCGCCCGGCATATACACAATGATAGCCGATATCACTCAATTTAGGCTAAATGTGTAATTTATATGCTAATATGTATTAAAATTTCATGATTACCGAAATTTTACAGTAGCACTGCCATAAAAATTGATTGGTGTTCAATTTATGATAATTAGTTATAATTTTTAAATGTCGCCATCGCATATCAACTGCTCCAGGCGAGTGGTAAATCTAAGCGGAGTGCATTTATGGTTAGCGGTTCGAATCCATGGATGGTCTTAATTTTTTTTTAATGTTTTCTTTTTGTTGTTTTGTTTTACAACCACGACCACAGTGAGGATGCTTGCGATCTCTCAAGCAGGCTCATTTCAAGAAACATTTTATTATTCCCCCACCCTATATACCTATTTTATCAATTATTCTGTTAGTGTTAGTCACTGTTACAGTTGCAGACTCTCACTTCTAAATTTTTATGCTATATACCATTTTAACATCTTTCACTTTTGCATGCTTTAAATTCAATTAACTTAATGGATTTTTGATGTCCAACAGTGCTAGTCATGGTCAGAATAATAATAATTAGCCTCTTTAAATGCAGAGTTTCGTCCAATTATGAATGAAATTATCACCTATGAAAGTTAATAAAGTTACTTCATAATATATATTATATATACTATACAAAGTTGAGTGCACTGGAACACTTAATAATCCAGTCACTCAAAAGACAATTAAAATGACAGTTTAATTATTTTTGTACCCTCCAAACCAAAAGATATATTAAGCAATGCGACATAAATAATAAGCAGTAATAAGAATTTAGATATCAATCGGCATCACTCTCACGTCTCACTGTCAAAACCGTGCGAATAATGTCGAACATTATCCGCACGGTAAAAACCGTGGGGATAACGCTTGCCTTAAACTTAAAATATTTAAAACCACAATGACAATGAGTGTGCTGGTAATTATAATTTTTGTACTACTTATTCTGAAAAGCGGATACGTTGATTAAATATATTTAAATAAATATAATTAAGTGTCTGCTGCTACTACTTGTCGTAACAAGTACGACTAGTCACAACAGTAGTGCAGTACTCAGTAGTTTACTGACTAGTACTACTAGTAGTTTTAGTCTTAGTATAAGTAGTAGTGTTACTACATTAAATAGCAGTAAGTTATAATGAATAAATTTTTAATAACCAGCCTATTAATACTATTAAGATAATTAGTAAGAGAATTATTAATGAAGGTGTTTCAGTTTACATTGGCCTTTGCAGTACACCGTACAGTAGTTATCATTTACACCTAAAAATAAGAGTAGTTTCCCTTTAGTGCGTGGCTCTGTACACCGTCGTGGTTCGCCGTTACCGTAACATGTTTTGGTCAATATTTAGTAAAAAAAAACAACAAAAACAACCCAACTATGTCACAACTTATTTAATATTATAATTATTAGATCTATTACAAGTACTACACTTTTTAAAGCTCTGTGCACGAATTTTACATTTCAGTAACGGTCTGTGTTTAAATAAACCAAACATATTGCAGATCGGTGTGGAGGTGGGGCACAAAAATACAAGTTAGCAGCGGTCTATAAATGTACATTATAGACACTCCTAGTCCTATACTTATTTTTGCGTCCTACGTTCATTCGTGGTATCAATTTAGTTATTCAGTTTTCAATTTTGAGTCACCCTTTGTAAGATCCTCTGCACCACGGGCAACGTTACCGAGTTGCAGTTTAAATTAAATATAGTATAGGCCAGTATCGAAATTATATAAAACTAGCAAAATCCCCGCGCTCTGCTGCGGAAGTTAGAATTTTAGTAAGCGTTGAAAACCCGTTTCACACCAATTCAAAACACCAATAGATTTCAGTCTGAATCATGATTGATATACTTGTTTGTCAATATTTGTCAAGGTCGTGTAAAATAAAATGGGTACTAAAATGACATTACGGGCCCCCGTGCAAAATGGATGCAGGATGTGCATATCTCATAAGGTCTGAGGATTTCAATCTAGGTCATGATAGAGAAATGTGACTATATTTATTTAAATTATTTTTAAGGTAACAAAGCTTTAAATGTTTACGAAAAAAAATATTTTGGGTCCCGGCCCCAAAGGAACAGACGTTAGAAGTTCATTACCCTATATAATTTTATTCTATTTTTAAAATCAAATTTGGCCATAGTTCATCCATTTACCTAGTAGCCACATTTTAAATTACCTTTTATATAACTAATGTTAAAATATGGCATACGGGCCCCCAGCCCGAATAAGTGGTGTTTTTAAAACTTTTACTTTTAATGCCAGAAACCTTCGATGGAGCGTACCCAAAAACTTCCTAAAGTTTAATGGCCGTGGGATGAATAAAATACATTTACAATTAATACGTCTTTAAAAAAAACTAAAATAAGGGCCAGGGGGCCCTATCGGGGTAATATGTATAGTTCAAAACAACAGCTTATTTCAATTTGGATTATGATGAATATATTTGTTAGTAAACATTTTTTTTTAAAATTGAGTGAAATCGAATGGTTAAAATGTCTTAAACGTTTACAAAAAAGAGATTAGGGGCCCTCGGCTACAAAATATTGAAAAAATATAATTTTAATGCCCTAACGAATTTTAATATAGGCCATCAAGTTTTTATCTTCCAAGTTTTGTAAAAATACATTTACACAGTATCCAAAGACGCTAAAGTTGTTTTTTTTTGTTTTTTTTAATTTAGCTCATATAAGTTAAAAATATTACTTTTGTGTCCCGAGCCCCCAGTGAGTGATAATTAAAAAAATTTTTTTTGCCTGTTACCATTCTGGGAGTGTACTCAACAACTTCCCAAAATTTCATGCTTCTAACTACACGGGAAAATGGAGAATCTGTGATGATTAACTTTTTACATAAGAACAAAAAATGGGCCCCCGGCCCCCAGTGAGTGAAAATTTAAATATTTGTTGGCATGTTACCATCGCGGGAGTGTAATCAATAATTTCCAAAAGTTTCATTCTTTTACCTACACGGGAAATCAGAGAATTAGATTTGAGTCAGATTTTATATAAGAAAAAGTACATTTGGGCCCCCGGCCCCCAGTGAGTGATAATTTAAATATGTTTTTTTGCATGCTACCATCGAGAGAGTGGACTCAACAAATTCCCAAAGTTTCATTTTTCTACCTATACGGGAAAGTGGAGAATAAGGCAATTTTCAGTATAAGGAAAAAAACGCTCTTGGGCCCCCGGCCCCCATGGGAGTGAATTTTAAAATTCTTTTACGCCAATTTGCATTGCGAGAGGGTACTCAACAACTTCCCAAAGTTTCATGCTTTTACCTACACGGGAAGTTGGAGAATTCGTGATGAGTCAGTTTTTAATATTAGAAAAAACGTTTTTTGGGGGCCCCCGGCCCCCAGTAAGAGTTATTTAAATATTTTTTCCACCTGGTACCATTGCGGAAGTGTTCTTATCAACTACTCAGAGTTTCATGCTTCTACCTACGCGGGAAATATGAGAATTTGTGATTTTCAGTTTTTATATAGCTAATTTAAGGAAAAACTTCATTTGGGCCCCGCCCCCGTCTTTGATAGTTTAAATATTTTTTTGCCTGTTAACATCGCGGAAGTGTACTCAACAACTTCCCAAAGTTTCATGCTTCTGCTTACTCGCAAAATATGAGAATTAGTTATTTATCATTTTAATATAGCCCATATAAGGAAAATAATTGTTTTGGGCCCCCAGGAGTGTGAATTCTCAAATTCTTTTACCCCAAGTATCGTCGCAAGAGGCTACTCAACAACTTCCCAAGGTTTCATGCTTCTACCTACGCGGGAAGTTGGAGAATTAGTGAGGAGTCAGTTTTTTATAAAAGAAAAAAACTACATTTGGGCCCCCGGTCCCCAGTAAGTGATAATTTAAATGTTTTTTTTCGCTTGTTACCATCGCGTAAGTGTATTTATCAACTCCCCAGAGTTTCATGCTTCTACCTACACGGGAAATAGTAGAATTAGTGATTTTTAGGTTTTATATAGCTCATATAAGGAAAAAGAACGTTTTTAGGGGCCCCCATGAGTGTGAATTTTAAAATTCTTTTATGCCAATTTTCGTCGCGAGAGGCTACTCAACAATTTCCCAAAGTTTCATGCTTCTACCTACACGGGAAGTTGGAGAATTGGTGATTTTTAGTTTTTATATAGCTCATATTTGGAAAAAACTTCATTTGGGCCCACAGGAAGTGATAATTTAATATTTTTTTCGCCCTTTCCATTGCGGGTTTGTACTCAACAACTTCCCAAAGTTTCATGCTTCTGCCTACTCGGGAAATAGGAGAATTTGTGATTTTCAGTTTTTATATAGCTCATATAAGAAAAAACTTTATTTGGGCCCCCGTTAGGTGATAATTTAAATATTTTTTTGCCTGTTGATATCGCGGAAGTGTACTCAACAACTTCCCAAAGTTTCATTCTTCTATGTACTCGCGAAATAGAATTAGTGATTTTAATTTAAATATAGCCCATATATGGAGAAAAAAAACGGTTTAGGCCCCCATGAGTATGAGTGTGAATCTAAAAATTCTTTTATGCCAGTTTTCGTCGTGAGAGGCTACATAAAAACTCCCCAAGGTTTTATGCTTCTACCTACACGGGAAGTTGGAGAATTAGTGATGAGTCAGTTTTTTATATAAGAAAAAAAGTAAATTTGGGCCCCCGGCCCCCATTAGGTGATAATTTAAATATTTTTTTCACTTGCTACCATCGTGGAAGTGTACTTATCAACTACACAGTGTTTCATGCTTCTACCTGCACAGGAAATAGGAGAATTGGTGATTTTTAGTTTTTATATAGCTCATATTAGGAAAAAACTTAATTTGGGCCCCCGGCAGGAAGTGATAATTTAAATATTTTTTCACCCGTTACCATCGCGGGATTGTACTCAACAACTTCCCAAAGTTTCATGCTTCTGCCTACTCGGGAAATAGGAGAATTGGTGATTTTCAAATTTTATAAAGGCCATATAAGGAAAAAAAACGTTTTTGGGCCCCCGGCCCCCATGAGTGTTATTTTAAAAATTCTTTTACTCCATTTTTCATCGCGAGAGGCTACTCAACAACTTCCCAAAGTTTCATGCTTCTACCTACACGGGAAGTTGGAGAATTAGTGATGAATCAGTGAGTGAGAGCTTTGCCTTTTATTAGTATAGATTAAGTAATGCTTCCTGCACCAAATGTAAATTTTAATTTTAATTCCATTCCATATTAAGATTAACACTAAAGATCATAAGTCTAAAAAAAACTTTAAGAAAAAGACAAACAAAAAGATATCATGTTACAATGAGACCGAAAGAAACGCTAAAAAATTGAGAAACCTGAAAGGTGATATTATTTTTTTACACACATCCTGGGTATAATTTATACTTCTACTATACTACAATTCTATCCATAAATAAAATCAAATTGAAAGACATTATCATTAAGTATTAAGCCGGTTTTGTAACATATAATTTTTAAAAATTCCAGAACATCCTGCACTATGACGAAAATGTATTTAATTGCGAAGTGAAGTTGCTTAATATAGTAATATAGTTTTAATATTAACAAATTTTAAAACAATTATTACAATACTATTATAGTATCAATGTAAAATTGTGACCTGCACAAGGCTATGGCCTAATTATATTAAAATTTTGAAAAATTTAGATATTTAACTATTACAGACAATTATTGCAACTACGATTATTATATCATACAGAATGGGACTGCGATAAAGCTTTTCATTGCACAATTTGTGTATTTTATTCAACTACGATTAACTATGGTTTTAGTCTTGCACTTTTATGAGATTTTTTAATGTTGATAGTGTGTTGGCTTCCCTGGTTTGATTAGGCAAATGGGTGTTTGCCATTTGGTGGCTTTGAAATACAACATAAATATGCTATAAAATAACTCAGGCCACGAGGACCATTGCTGATTTTAATTTCGCTCTATCCAAAATGCAAATATGGACTCAAAAAGTACAGACTCCATGTTACATATTTTAATTTTTATTGTCAGACCACTTTGCCGTCACATTACACAGCACCTTATTTACTACACCATTGCTAATATTCTTATTTTAGTTTAGGGACACACTTACAAAACATTTTAAATAATGGCTAATTGTCTTTCAAATTCACGCAATAGATCCATATTATAACAAATAATTACATTTTCCCCCCCAATTTTATTACTTATAGTGTTATAAGTTATAGTACATGTAGTAATGAACGTTTAAATTTTTTAGTAAAATAAAAACAACTTTAACTTAGCTTTTAGCTTGAAATTTAATTTAAATTTTACATTAATTTAATAGCAACTCATAAGTTCTACTCTCAAAAAAAAGTTATGCAGAGTGTACAGCTATAAATTATAAATAATTAAATATTATCAATCATTTTATAATAATTATAAGGTGGTAACTTAGACATTTTGACTATCCTAAATAACAGTGTACTTTCAATTCAACACAGGTGTATGTCTAGAGGGTCTAGTTGAATGGAAACTAAGGAACTCACAATGGCATGTATTAATTAAAGCCATCCTGCATCATTACAAAATTTAAATACCACCTTCATATAGTTAACATGCAATACATTCTCTCAACATGAAAAATGTAGACAACATAAAAAAATAATTTAACATTCATTATGAGTTAAATTATACACATACTCTTTATTTTAAAATTCAACTGAATTTAGGATCTAGCATTTGGGCCCTTCTTACGGCCAAAGCCAGCCACAACATTTACAAAACGTCTGTTATATTGCATGCGGCGCTTGGCACGGCCAGTCTTTCCTTTCTTCTTTTCTTGTTTGTCAACTTTTGGAGTCTGGCCACGCACCTTGCCAGCACGAGCCAAACTGCCGTGCACTTTACCTGTTGTAAAAATGTTTTGTATAATTTTATTTACATAACAACAATAATAAAGTAAAATTTATAACTCAATGCTAACCAAGAATTAGCAACTTAAGATCATTAACTCAATAGCTCCTGAAGGGCTACTTCCGAATCTATTTCATATTCCGGACAAAAGGGAAGCAACTTCTTTAAGCTCTTGATTCCATTAGAAAAATGCTTTTATTTTCTAAAGATATTCGTTTATCTTAAAAAATTAAATGATTAATGCATCAAGAAATGAATTAAGTTTGATAATAATATAACATGCACTGCGAAATAATGACGATTAAAGTCAGATAACGCGATTTTCGGCACCTCGGGTGAATACATACGCCATATAGACTGGTCAAACTAATTCACACATGGATCGAAAGTGAAAGAAGATAAAAACATCAGGGAATTTTTATTGAAATCTCGTAGAATCACACAATAGCCGGAAGTCTCGAGGAAAGCGAGATTTCGATGCTATTGTTAACTAAAAATACGAGAGTGAGTGGCTAGGCAAACAGACGCATTGGGGCGCATCCGTACGGACCCCTATTAGGACGCATTTAGTCGCATCAGGAGCTAATGAGTTAAAATGTGCAAAATAAAGAATAATCATTGTCAAAATATATCACAGCATTTTGTCACAATAGACCTTACCTCCAAGCAATCGCAGCTCAACGTTTAAAGTTGATTCATTCCTGAATGTGACCAGCTCACATGTATCTTCCAAGGGTTGACCTTCATAAAATACTGCCATTTGTTCCATAGGGAGACCCTCATGTTCAGTGATGAATGACTGCAAAAGTTTATAAGAGATTTAAAAGATATAATAAGATATGGGATTACCATCAAGCCTTGTAAATACATCTACAATTTTTATTAACCATAGAACTGTCCTAACGGCTGATGGTCAGCCGTTATCCCCCGTTATGTGGTGTCACGGCCGTTAGTAAAATCGTCATTAAAAATGCAAATTATTTTATTTACGTTTAGTAAGGGAGGGAGATCACAGTTAATAAATGAATTTGCTTCCTGTTTCCTTACGTGGTTGTTTTTACAACCTGCGCTTATCGAGTGAAAATTTCTTTAAAAATTTTTGACTGCCAAAATGTCTGGCGCTGGAGAGGGTCCATCTGGATCGGAAAATTAACACTGAATATCTTTATTTAATTTAATTGGAGACCATTTAAAATAATAATTTCATGGACTTTCCACAACTAAGTGATGATAGTGCTAGTAGCAGTGAGGACGACATAGTCAAACATTGACGAAATTAGCACTGCACCTCTCTGTCATAGTGATGTGATTTTACTGACAAATTTGTTTGGGAGTGCATTGATATAGAACAGAACAGACTCAGAATAGATCCTAATTTTATAGTCAGAAATCCTGTTTGCTGTCAGGATATAAATTTGGAAATGTGTTCAGAGCCTATTAATTTTTAAAATTTAACTTTTGATGATGAACTTTTAACAGTCTCAAAGTTGAATGTTGGTGAAAGCAAATTCTGACATAAAGGTTCAACCACCTGGGATTCAATGTGTCTTGCTATACACAGATAACTCAGTGCATCAGCTGTTGCTATTGGAAGGCAAGAAGGACTGCTTTGTTTGCAGTGACAGAAGAAAAGACAAAAAAAAAGTTGAAAGGGCAGAAAACAGAAATGACACTGGTGTACTCCTTGCAAAGGTGGGTGCCAAGAGCATTGCGAGCCTCACTTCATTCATCAGACCGACCAGGGTCTTAGTCGGAAAATAAAAATAATCCAAGACATTCATGTTTGTGGTCTTTGTTTTCACAAGTATTATTGTAATAAAACATTGTTTGAATTAATTAAGAAAAGGAATTTGTTAAGTCAGATAATTGATCAATGTGATATAATTTCCCTTTTCTTTGTTTTTGAGTGACAGACATTTAAGGTTATGAACGGGAAAAAAATCACCAAAATTACATTTTTCAAACAAATCACATAACTATACATTTTGTGAGTATTGCTTCTAGTGTCTGAAAATCTTGGTTTTTATGACAGTTATAGAGTGTGAGGGTGGTTTGAAGATGAGTAGTAAAATTTTACTCACCATGAAGGTCATGGTCAGTGTCAACATACATAATATAAAATCAAATTATTTCTATACCATAAAAACCTTATCCAATGTACTTTCAGAAAATATATACATTTTAGGGTCTCTGAGTTCATTTAGTATGGGATTTTGTCATTTTCAAAAAGCCTAAGAAAAGTGCTAAAATGGCAGGACGATACAGAAAAATTCACTGGACAGTTACTAGGGTTAAAAACTTTCTATCCAATATTTATGACAATAATATGACAAAATTAAGGTTTCATTTCATCATTTTATGGAATTCAAATTGTCACCAATGGTACTAAATTTAAACTTAAGTTTCGATCTTCTTTCAAAGAATGCATCTCATTTGAAAGCCATTTCACTTCTACATAGATGTGGTCATGACTTGAAAACCTGTGTGCTAAAGCCATTAAGCAATCTAATTCATGCAGCTAAACACTTAAGAATCAATTTTAATGACAATGGTAAATGCTGAAGTATAGATAAATGGATAATCTAGTAGAATTCACCAAAATCTCATTGTAATAAAAATTTTGATATATTATTGAGAAATATCAATATTTTCACCCGTGGACCAACTTAATATACATTACAGGTGATGGGATAAAGTAATAATGTGGGACAATTTAACTTGATGAAAATTAGGAATTTTCAGAAAGTCTTGAGTTTGTTATTTGTATTGAGAATTGATCATTATCCAGGGAGAGAAACATTTTCTAAAATAAGTGTACTATAACTTAACCTTGACATCCTCAACGGTTTTTTGCTGATTCAGGTCCAAAACATGGGTCTGAATTGAGTGCACAAAGATAGGCATGGTGAATCGATTTCTGAAAAAAAAATAGAATGAGATTAATAGCATTCATATAAATGAGCTGGCAAAATTTGCGGAAAATCTCGTCATGTCGAGGTTGCGTCGCGCCTACTCGCAGCGGAACTTTTTTTAAATTATACTTACGCATATAAAACCTGTTGATTAAGAGGGGGGAAATGTAGTTCTACCATTTGATACAAATTTTTACTGTTTTATAGTGAAATTAAAGAGTAAAAATCATCGATTTTTCAAGAAAAATGGATTTTTTTCCGATGAAATCATCATTTTACAGCGTTCTAAAATATGTATTCAGAAAGGTTATCCAATTTCCTACTAAACTGTTATAATTTCACAATCACACCTTATAATAAAAATCCTCCGCCAGCCAAAAACGAAGCCATACATTTCTGATTCTGATAAACAATAGTGTCAACAAGTCAAGCCCGCTACGTCCTGCACTATCGGCAGTTTTATTTTATCAAATTATGCAACTTTTAAATGGATTTTAATGCTGAAAATGGTAAGTAAAAACATAATTAGATAATTTAAACTTCAACTATGTTTAATTTAATTAAAATGTACTTTTAATTTAGTTTATTTGTGATTTAGTGTAGAAGTTATCGATAATTATGCCATGATTCTTTATTTTCAAGCAAAACTACCATCTATGGTTATTTTTAATTCCTTTGTATTTAATTTACAATAACGAAGGAATTAATGAAATCTACTGCTAGTTTTATGAAATGTTCAATCATTTTAATATATTTATTTTATATAAATGCTATTTGTCTACGATTAGCAATAAATCATTAAACTTTCAGTGTACTGTCGATTCGAGCATAAAATTAGTTCTGGGTCAAAGCATTATTTAGCCGGGGGTGATAGAATGCTTATTCTATAATTTTTACGTTTTTTTTTAAACTGAAGATATTCTTAATTGAATGACTAATCAAAGTAATTAATAACTACATATATATGATTTGCTAAAATGTTCACAATAGAGTTTGAATAGATTCATTCATTTAATTTTAATAAGTTTTTGAAGTTATGTTTTCACACCTTTACCGAAATGTCAGAGTCTAAGCTTAATCTTAGTAATCCTACCGTATTTTTTTAGTTTTAGTTGTTAAAATATATCAATAAATGTAGCCCCAAAGCCTATTACTATTACTTTGAAAATGTATAGATATATTCCCTTAAAATTATAATATACTTTGAAATTTGTTAATATTATTGCAGTGGATAAAGACCAAACAAGATAACTGGGTACATGAAATTATTTATACTCATACTATAACTACAACAAACAGAGATTCAAGTTCAAGCAAAAAACATGATGGTAATTATTCATTTTAAAATTAATGTTACACATTGGTGCAGGTTAGTAATTTAGTTAATAAAGGGAGTATTAATATTAACTTCTGGATATAATCATTAGCGATAAATTGATAAACATTACTATTAATTTAATTATACAATTACTATTGCTAGATAACTAGAAATCAAAATGCACTTTCTTTTTCACTGGCTTTTGATGTATGTATTGTGGAAGCCTAAACAGAAAACCATTGTAAGGAACTATCTTCAAACCATTCGACATGCAAGTAAGGCATCAGACTTATAATTAATTGATATGTTAAGTTACATTAATAAATTAGAAATAAATTTACACTGTCAGTACTGAATTGCAGTTCTCTATAACTAAATTATTTATGAAATTTATGTATTTTTTGGGGATTTTTTTATTTACATTATGTGTACATTTTATAATAAGTCTTTACATTTTCTATTAACATTATTATAGTGTACAACAATATGGTCAAATTTTGGCTTTGATATCTTACTTGGTTAATTTGTTATGATTTTTTTAAGTTCTTCAAATTTCTTATTTTTTGTGACCATACACAATTAAAAAAATTCTAGTTTATTTTAGTTTTACTTTATCATCTGCTAGTTAATTTGTTGATAAAGAGCTTTGAATTGTCTTTGAGATGATAGTAAGATTATATTGCTAACTCATTTGAGTAATTTTTTATGATTTTTTAAAAATGAAGTAAAATTGAATTTTTGTCTCCTTTTTTTATTTTTTTTCAATTTGTGATTCAGCTCATTTTGGAATGAATTAAATGATAATTTATAACACTGTGACAGACTTGATATGTATATTTCTCTGTGAGGGAAAGAAGTTTGAAAGCTCCGGAAGAGTTATTTTTAAAGTTACAGGGTGTCGAAAACACACTTTTGCACCCTTAGTGGTGGCGGCCATTTTGGAATTAAAAAAATAAATAAATAAAAAACTACTCCTAGTAGAATAATAATTTTGGTTGTTCTGTTCTAATGAAGTTAAGTACTATAGAGGGGAATATTCAAATTGTATGTAGTTATAATTTGAAATTTTCATTTAGAATACCTAATATAAATAAAATTTAATAGGGCAATCAATTTTCAGATTTTATGCATACTAAATTTTTAAGCTACATGTGACAGTTTTCTCCTGTAACTTTATTGTTTATATGCAGGAGCCTATCAAATAAGCTACAGTGCAGAGAGTTAAAAAACTGACGCTGCTATTTTGAAAATAGAATGATTTATACAAAATTATTATTTTTAAAAATTATTATATCTTCAAAAAGACGAGTTTGACAAAGAGGTCAAATAAAACATTACATCTCATTAGAACCCTGTTATGTCACAGGCTGTCAAAAGGTGACAAGATAGCAAATGATCACCATAAAAGAAAATCAATATGTTTTATATGAGGTTGAAATTTCTTTATGGGCGTGATTTGCACTAATAAACGACACACAACTAGGAAATATTTTATATAAATTAATTTAACTTTAATTGAATCCATTGGACCATGATTGGAGCATTGATCTATAGATTCTATGAAGCACTTATCAGTATTCTTCTCTGTACTGCTTCGAAACGCATCCAAGGATAGCAGTGATGGAATCTGGTTACACACCAGAGCTGATGGAGGACTTTTCAACACTACCCGCCTCCGAGCCAAAACCAAAACGACAGATGCCATAATACGTGGGCTACTCTTTGCGGATGATGCGGCACTGACAGCACACACAGAAACTGGTTTGCAACAACTGCCACAATAGCTAACTAAATAAACGGGTCTGGCAAAACACACTGTGTGTCTATCGAGCCTGCGTCATCAGTACGCTGCTATACAGGAGCGAGACATGGACCACTTATACATACCATGGGCGCAAGCTTAAGGCTTCCACTTGAGGTGCCTGTGTCGCATCCTTGGTATTAAATGGCAGGACAAAGTGCCAAATAGTGAGGTCCTGATGTGTGCCTATACCCAAAGCATGTTCTCAATCTTTAGTGAAAGACGCCTGAGATGGCTAGGACATGTAAAAAGAATGAGCCCTGGTCGCATCCCCAAAGACCTCCTATATGGAGAACTGGCATCGAGAAAGAGGAAGACAGGTCGCCAACGTCTACGATTTAAAGACATCTTCCGGAGGGACATGAAAGCAGCCAGAATAAGCACAAGTGACTTGGAGTGTCAGGCGGAAGACTGATCTATGTGGCACACGGTTGTAAAAGAGGGTGTCATAGTAGCTGAGGAGCGAAGGATGGAGGAGGCTACAGATAGAAGAGCTAGGAGAAAGGCCAAAACATTAGGAAGCACAGAACTCGTGTGCAAAAGCTGTGGTAAAGACTGCCACTCAAGGATAGGACTGCACAGCCACACGAGGAAATGCAACCCAACCAAACGGTGATGCAACATTGTGTAGCAGGACGGAAGGATGTGGATTATTATCATTATTATTGTGTAAGTAGTAAGCTTGAAATTCAAGATATGAACATCATCATCCAAGGAGCAACAGATAAATCATCAAAAGCCCTGGCCTGTTCAATCACCTCCCACCAATTAGACTGATCAGTCAACTATTTAAGGACTAATGTTTAGCATAAATAAGTAGGCTTAACTTTTAATGGCATAGGCACAGCAATAGCACACTTTTGGCCTCAATAAAGAGATACATGCTCATTTTAACCAGACATACATTTTTATTATTTCATTTATTTTTATTTACCCAAGCCAAAAAAACATTGTTTTGATAGGTGCACTGATGTTGATGTGGTGTCACTATAAATACTATACTGGGGTGAATCAGATTATAATTATACGTTCCGAAATGATTTATATAGCAATTAATTCTGCATTCTCTTCCTACGTTATTGAGGTTTAGTTTTATAATTTTTATTAGTTAGTTTAGGTTTGGGGTTAGGTAGATATAATTATGAATTTAGTAATTTAGGGTTAAGGTTAGGTTTAGTTTTAGAATTTCATTAGTTGAATTTTCCAATTTTCGTGTCACGTTTGCATAGCAACAAAGATGGTTGCCATGAATGTGGGAACGTCAACTCCGAATTTACCCTATTATTAACTATTATACTGCAAATGTAACAGGCCATGGCTAATTTGTTATAATATATAGTAAATCATAGTATAAAAATATCGCTCTATACTCTATATTAATAATATAATCCAACTCAGCCAACTGCCTACACTGATATTATAATATTAATATTTAGGCCTATATCTACCAAACGAGTCTAAAGTCTATTAACAAGTATTGATTTGAATATTTTGAATTTGGCAGTTTAAGCTAAATAAAAAATTTCTTTTTACCAAAGTACCAAGCAATAAACTGTAATAATTGATAAACTATAAAATTGGGATTAGTAGCATCGAGTCTTTCAAAATTAATTGAAACATCTTAAATAGGCAGTGCCATGCCTAAATGTAAAAAGACGCCTTCGTTGTCATTAAAACAATTTTAATTTTAGTGCACATCATTGTGTCACTGTCGTTATCGATAAGTGGTGGTTGAAAAAAATTATATCATGCTACTCACATGTTTCAAATTTCTCACAGTAACTATTAAAGATAGTGAACAAAAACACTACTTTACGTTGCCCTAACTATATATGATAAATATTTGGCAAAATATCAATGAAATCACAACTTAAAAATGGAAAACATTTAATTATTTTTAGGACTTACCACGCCGTTGCACTACTGTGGTGAAATTTTGTGTGAAAGGATCCCAATTTAGAGAGCACAAATGAACGTGAAAATAGATACTTACCGAAAAGAAGAAGCACGTGCGGAAATTTTCGGATAAACGTTTTTTTTTCGTTTTTTTGGTTGTTGCTGACGTAATGCACATCAACAATAGCGGGCTGTAGAAACTCCCTTAGTGCCTTAGCAATGTTAGCTCTCTAAGACAACACCTTGATGCTTGATAGTTTAAAATTAATAAATGTGCAACATGACTGAAACATGCCCTTGTTTGGTCAGAGTTGGTGAAAACGTTAAAAAATATCGAATTTTCAAGCTAGAGGGGGATCAGGTGGGAACCAATTTTATTAAATTCATTCATGTTCCAGTGTCAGTGTCACTACAGACTACTTGACTTGACTACTTATACTTAAGTTACTACACAACAGTCTACTGAGAGTCTATAGTGTCAAGGGTTCCTCCAGACCCAGTATCTGTAGACTAGTACAGGCAATTGAATTAGTCAGTAACTAGGCCTAAGCTTGAAACATTGAATAATAGTTAATGGTAAAAGTAATTAACTTTTAAATTGAGAATTGCATAATGCATAGACTAGACCTAGGCCTACAGTTACAGTCTACAGTTCAGTTCAGTTTTAGCATTTATTAGCATTAAATGGCATTATCAATATTATCATTTCATTATATTATCTCTGTGAGTCGTGACAGTGAAGGCAGAGTTTTGTTCTGGGTGCATAGGACTAGGGTGTCCCTGAGTCCACCCAGCTCCGAATGGGTACCTGACACTAGTTAGAGAAACAGAGACGGCTGGGAATAGCGTGGTCCTTCATAGTCGTGGCGTGCGTCACTTGCCAATACGTTCCTATCAGAATGTAAGACGCAATACTTTTCTTATTGAGTATGCAAGAACAAACACATACAATTCCAGTCTAGATTTCAGGCCTTGAATGGATTGCCTGATTAAACCAAGAAAACCAACACACTGTCAATGGTCAACATTTAATACTCAAATAAAATGCAAGACTAGTCATAAACCATGGAAAAGCGTAGGATGAATAATCTTCTGTATGGAAGGATCGTCTGTAAAAGATAAGATAACTAATAAGGAGGATAGAATTATAAGTTATTTAGTATTAAGAAATGTCTAATTATGTAAGTGTCGTAAGTGACATATGAAGAAAAATTTGAATAATAATCTATCATCTCAAATTCTCAATTATATTTTTAAGCCTAATGTCATTGTCACATCATAGTTGGTGATTCTGATCTTTAGTCTTATCTACTCTTCAAGACTCTTCAGTTGTCAATAGACTTATTATTCTACTTATTTCTAAATAAGTAGGGCTGGGCTACTTCTACTAAGAGTAGGCTAGTCTTTCATTTTAAAACTGTTGAGTCTATTAAGAGTAAGAGTCTATAAATTGTCTATTGATTGTAGCTTAGCTTCTTTGACCTACCCATACTAAGACTAATTTTGACTTATTTATGACTAAGGCTAAAAGCTTGTACAAAACAAGTCTTTTGTCCTTGAATAATGGAAAGGAGACATAAAGTGACAACACATCCCATTTGACTTTTGATACTCTAATTTATATGGGAAGATCACAAAGAATATAATTGATAAGCAATTACTAATGACTGAACAAGCAAACTAAAATCACAACATTGTTACACATATGAGTATATTTGACAAGAATATAGGCTAGTAATTAATATTTGCAACTCATTGCATCAAACAAAACTTTGAATTAACGTTACAAACTATGTACTTAATTTTTTCACCGTCTTTATTTTATATAAAACGCCTTTTGCTAGTGCCAGTGCTGTTAATTGTTCAAAAATAATTCTGCTATTCTGGCTATTTGTCAAAATAGCCAAATTGGTAAACATACATCTTACTAAAGGACTACTTGTACACACAATAAAATAATGCTTTTTGAACCTTCATATGTTGTTTCAACATTCCTTTAATTTTAATAGGCCATTGATAACTTTTCACCAATCAAACAGCCCAGCCTCAAAACTCCACCAATTACAAATTTTCATAGTTAAGGCAAAAAATTTCCAAGATTAATGTTGAGGATGTAGCTGTATAAACAGTGGCAGTGTAACAAGTATTGATCACCTTCAATTTAAATGATAATATTATTTAGAGTTATCCAATCTAATAATTACATAATAAAGCAGAATTTTTAAAAATGGATTTCTTTGAAACCTTGTTTTTTTGTGGCAGGAAATTTTGTAATTGCATTTTTATCAACTTCCTGTTGTTTAATTGGTTTAAAATTTTGCATGGATACACAGTTTGAATAATAGATGCTTGAAAACAAATGATATTATTTTTTAAAAATATAAAAAAATAGTTAACTTTCATTAGATTTGAACCACTTGCATTTTGATTGAATTTACAATCATAGCTCACTCAATTTACCATCATTTCTCATGATATCATAACATTTTTGAGTTTTCTGGTCATTAAAAACAAAATTAAGTCACCAATCTGTATATGTCTGCCAAGAATCTTGTGTGGTTTTTCAAATAAGAAAAGTTCTTGCCTTCTACTTCTAATCTCAAGGTACATGTAGTTAGTACAGATACTTTTATTTCAAATCAATCATCAAAAATCAATCCTGTATTCAGCTACTTGTAATTTCTCTAAAGTTATTTTGTGAATAATTATAATAATAAACAATAACGTAAAAACAAAGTTTTTGACTATAAATCCCTTATATATGAGACAGAACTTAAAGTATAGATTATGATCCAACGCGACAAACATTTACAGCCTGAAACTGAGTGAATTCTACCTGGTTAAAACACGAGATGTGGTCACCGATGGCTGGCGTGAAGTCAAGTGACCCGTAAAATGTAAACAATAGCGACTGCTACATATAGTTTTATATAGATAAACTAAAAATGCATTAATTTAATAACGGTACGTTCGATCGATCTGAAATTTTGATATGATGCATTGTTAGGTGACACGGGTCTATGTGCCAAATTTCAACTCAATGGCATCACTTTTTTTTTGCCTGCCCGACGACGAACGACAGAGAGAGACGGCGGTGAAGTTAATATAAGGATTTAAAAATGTCAAAATGAGTACAAAAGATTAAATGTTGTTGCTGCATAACTAACATATGTAACTTCTTAGTTAGAGTTAAAGTTAAAGAAGCAATATTTCTTTCCCTGGGTCCGTGGAGTCTATCATTCAATTTTGTAAATGAATTTTATTTTAATTACTGGACATCAAGATATTTTAAAACTTTGGGCAATAAATATTTTCACAATAAATCACTAATTTTATTACAATTCTTTTACTATTAATGTGTATTTTTCACCTAAAATTTTTATTTAATTTCAATAAAAATAAATCTTTGCTACAACAGTTATTAGAAAGAAAGAAACAAAATTTGATAGAAGTCTGCTAAATGGTTAGTAAATGTTTATACCACATGTTCAACCAGCATTGTTATGATGGTCAATAATTTGAAAAAGACCTTTTCACTTTGATAATAAAAAGAGATGATGGTCTTAAAGTGACTATAAAATTTTTTTTTAGCTGTATTGAAATAAAGATAGTTATGATATGCTATGATAGCCTAAACTCAAATCAACATTAATATGTGAAATCTGAAACCACAGCTGCAACTAATTTGTTTTGTTTTAAATCAGTTTTTCTTCTTTTTTTTAACTTGTTATATCCTGACCATAATTCATGGTTTTGCTGGATACTGTACAGTGGTTTATGTAGGCCAAAGCAGTTGGTATGCTAGGTTGCATCGCAGGAAACCTAGTGATTGCCAAATAAATTTTTTGTGGAGTTTGGGGAGGGAATTAGCTTTAGAATGAAAAATTGGCTTCCGATTCCTTACAATGGAGTTATGTTGTTTTTATATGAACTTAAACAGATATATCACTTTTTAAAAAAAAATAATGCCAGCAATTGATAATTTAATATGCTGAAAAAATATATTACAGTTTGTTATTAATATTTCAACAAATAGGATTTGATAGAAACTTTAGTCAGTTTCCCCTGTGGTTTTTCAATTCAATTTTAAAAGTAAGTTATCTTCTTTACCTTTTCTTAACCAGGTGACAATAGGAAGATCCGCTGATGTCACTTATTCAATATTATCAAATATGATTTCAAGATGTCACACCACAATAAAACGTCAAGTAGATGGATCATGGACCATTACTGATAACAAGGTATTGAAGATATATATTTTTTAATTTAAAGAAGGTTGAGAAAATTGTGTTTTAAAAAAAAATCTAAATGAAAGGCATGTATGTGTTCATTTATTTTAAAAATATTTTTCTGTTGCTTTAGAGGTAATAAATATTTTGCTAAATATCTCTTGACTATCACAAAATTACAAAATACAATAGTTGAAACAGACTTGCAGTGTTTAAGTAGCGGCCCCAAAAAATAGATTAAACATAGGGCGTAAATTAATGTTACTTTTTCACCTATTCACGTGAAATCCTGAGAAGCTGTTAAAGCGAGGATCGCTCCAGGGCTGAGCTGACCCATGTGGGATCACCTCCCTTAAGTCATCAAGAAGTCACTTCTGTCATGGCTGGCTGATAATTTTAAATGATTCTATTTTAAATGATAAACAAAAAAGTTTAACTTTTTTTATCTGTTCAAAAGTTGGTACTTAAAACCTTAAACAGCTTCCCCCTTCCTGTTTCCTGTTTTAAAATCTTATGTAATTAAAACTTGTACTTTGGGATATTAAGTTAAAAACTTATTTTTGTTATAATTAGTATACTCCTTTTAACTGTTTTTATTTATGCATCATATTTCTTTTTTAGAGTTTAAATGGTGTGTATGTCAATAAAAAGGCATTAGATCCTAATGTTCCATTTGCACTCAGTGAAGGGGATCTAATACAACTGGGTGTTTCCATTACACCAGAAAAACCGGGAGAATTTGTGTACAAATTTTTCTCTTCGCTGAAGGTATTTTATGTCAATTAACCAGGACAGTTTAATTTTAATAAAATGTAAATTTTATTATCCTCTTTCTTTTATGCCTATTAAAACTCCAGAACTTCTTAGAAATATACAAAATTGTATTGTCACAATTAAATTCAGACTTCATTGTTTCTATTTAATAAATACTGCAGATTCGAGTGGAAAATAACAGAAATAAGAGGATGAAATGTGATCCCTCCTATAATAAAGACACTCTCAGTGCTGGTGAATCATCAGATGAAGACAGAGAAAAGAAAAGGAAAGCAGCCTGTGCTAGAGTAACTATGATTTTTAAAAAATAGTTTTTTTTAGACCTAACCTTATGTATATCAATAAATGTTTACTTTTTAAAAAATCCCTTATATTAACTTCACCGTCGTCCCGTCGTTCGTTCCTTCGTTCGTTCGTCCCTCGACCGCTGAAAAACAAAAGTCGAAAATGACCCACTTCCAGTGAAGCCATCGAGCTGAAATTTGACACACGGACCCGTCTCACCTAACAATGCATCGTATCAAAATTTCAGATCGATCGAACGTACCGTAATTAAATTAATGCATTTTTAGTTTATCTATATAAATCACTATTTAGAATTTTTATTCGTCGTCTGCTAGAGTGTTGACCTAGCACCTATATTTAGCGGCAGGGGAGATAATTTCGGTTTCAATGTTTGGAACCGTCTCTCTCTGTCGTGCCCGTCCGCGACGCCCGACGCGGTGACAAGACCTTTCCCCTCTCCCACCCCCCACCCCCCGGTTAAAAGCAAATATAAGGGATTTATAGTCAAAAACTCTGTTTTTACGGGGTTGTTTAATTTTACATAATATATGTATAATTTTATTAAGGTTGTTAACAGTTAAACGGTCCTAAAATCAAGACCGGTCCTGCTTCATCTGGACTGGTTAACCATAACTACAATTCATCCTTATTGGCGAATTACCCGGAGGTCATTTTTATCTTATCTGTTACAAATGCTCCTTCTATACAGAATATTATTGCGTCCTTTTTGTGTTAACTCAGTCTAATCTTAAGACAACCATTAAATTTCAATTAAAATATAATTCCTGCGATTTGACGATTCAAATAAAGTTGACTGGACGGGCACACCATGCAAGAGAGGTAAACACGATGTCACCAACAGGTGACACAGGGCTAGAGAGTCTGAGAGTGTTGCTAATTTTGTTACATACTCTGGGCTTAAGAACTAAAGGGTTATATATTGCTACCACTAACAAAGAGTTTACCGTTCTTCTTTTAATTTTTAACTGGTTAACTAAAATGAGCAGTTTTAAAATTTCAAATTAAAAGACTTATAAACAACATATAAATTTCAATTCTAATATAATGCCAGTGAGTGACGATAAATAAAAAATATACCACTTATATATCCATTTAAAAAAATCATTTCATCACTTTTGACTCCTTTGGCTCATGAAGTTTTCTGTGCAACGGCCAAGAGAATTGATCTGAACATGAGAGGGGGTGACATCAAACCCCTTTAATGTAATCATTAGGCGACGTGAGCCTTGCTCATTACTAAGTTTGATCTTTTTCTTGTTCATTCTCAGAACTGAAGGAATAAACACCTAATGGGTGGTTAATTGGTCTGTTTTTTTTAATGGTTAACGGGTCCTCAAAAACTAGCAATCTTAACAACCTTAATTTTTACTAGCTAAGTCAATTGATCTGACCAAAATTATTATTGTTTTCTTTGCCTTTAGAAAATTACAGGGGTGCCACCATTCCGGTTTATTCCGGATTCGTAAAGCTAAATATTTTTATTTTCCGGATTCGCGAGTTTTTGATTTTGCTCTTTCCGGATTCGCAGGGTTTTTTTTCTTGCTCTTCCCGGATTTTCCGGATTTGCGAGTTTAGTTTTTCAAATTTGGCTTCTGGGTTTTAAAGAAGGGGGGAAAAGTCATAACGCGCGGAAAGCCTATTCATTGAGATGCGGACTCACTACATAAGACGGATACCGTGACCTCTCCTTTCCTTTAGCTCTCATCTCATTGTCGCGCGATCGCGCATCGTTCTGCGCATATAAAAAATATAAGGAAAAACTAAGACAAAATAATTGAACGGATCGCACTCTGTTTGAATTAGAATTTTGTGCTTGACGTCAGTTTTCTAAAAAAAAGTATTTAATTTTATCACGGATTTCGTTAGACGTGTGTTTTTGGATGACCCTTTTACGGTTAAGGGGCCGTCCATAAAGAACGTCACGCTATAATAACCATTTTTAATTCCCCACTGTCACAAATCTCGGACCCCCCCTTTAAAGTACGTCACACTTTCGAACACAAATGTTTGTTTTTATTGACAAAATAATTAAAATTTAATTTAAAACACAGTGACATCACACATGGCTGGACCCTGCCCCCTGTCACAAACTGTCACACTTTCTTACACCCCCTCTGGAGCGTGACGTACTTCATGGACAGCCCCTTATAAATAATAACATGGCATTAGGAGTTTTTTGTCTTCTTACATTTAGTAAAAGTTTGACCGTTGAGTTCGCTTGAATGCATTTATTAATTAGCAAAACATGAAGGAAAAAATGATTGCGGTTTGCATCTAAACTGACTGGGTTGGCAAAAAGATTAAATAATATTGAATTTTTTCCGTGATATTTAAAAAAAAATAATAATAATTAAATTAGTGCTAGGCCTATGCCTCTATTACATCAATTTAAAAAAAATTATGACAGTTTAAGTTTAAGGTATTTTTGTGATTGTGCTTTGGCAATACAGTCGAACCCACTAAACTCCAGCTCGGTTAACTCGCCCACCCCATTATGTCGACGTTTTTTATTGGAACCGCCAAATTCTCTCTTTGTCTTAGCATTTTCTCATCGGCTAATTCGATTTTTTTAAGTCGCCGAAACCTCATAACACGAGCACAAAAAAGGGTCAAATTTGCCACTTAACGTTGGTTATCTCGATCCCCATGACCAATCGCCAGCCTTTGAAAATGTTAGCTAAGCTTTTTTATAACCAAGGGAAGGGGCCAATTTTCTGCCTCACCAGGGTCTGCTGGTGACGTCGCAGCCCGCTTGCTCAGCGCTGTTACTTCTGGTACTATGCTTCGATAACTAAGCGAATACATTTTTTTAAAAAAAATCGGTCACTAGCGAATTCCACAAACAGTGATGACGTGTATTTTTATATTTATAGACCAGAATATTATTATTAAGAAAACGCTTTGTCTTGTTTTGGTATGTCAAAGCAAGAGGCTCCCTTTTATATAAACATCAAAGACCTTTCAAGCCTTCTAGCCTTCCCCCCACCACCCTCATTATCCCTAACTAGAAAACTCCGTAACTTGTCCCCGGTACTTTGAGTTCATTTAGAGCGGTCCGACTGTAGTAATAGCCGTGACCTTTGACCGTGGTTCACATCAAGCTCTCGTACAGTGCCTCGACAACTAAGCAAATTAAAATTTAAAAAAAAAGCATTCCTTAGCCGTAGGCGAAGTAGACTAATAGTGATGACGTGTATATTATTTAGGCCTAGATACCGGAATAGGGAGAAAGCGATTTGAAGTCACCGTCGCTCAACACAACAAAAACGAACTACGGGGTAAAAAGCTATTACAGGCTTATTGAAGTTGCAGCTGAATAAATTATTTAAATTCCGAAGACTTAAAACTTAAATAAATAAGCCTAAACATTTTTAAAGATGAGTGTAAGCGGTCGTTCGATAGTCGTAACTACAGTAAACACTAGTCCTAGCGTAATAGTAGTCAATTATTAACAAATATATTTATTTGAATATTGATTGTTTTCCTTGGTCCTTATTTATACAAATAAATGCCTTGGTATTTATTAGTAATAAACTTACACTAAGATTATGACTTTAATTATAATTACATCATTAGTATTAGTAGTAAATAGCATGAAATAATAAAGTTCAAGGACGAACGAGCAAATGAACTAGAACTAGAGCCTCAGTCAGAGCAGAGTCACTAATTCATTTACATAAATCATACTCGCAAGGACGTTCCATTTCGCATAATATAATATATCACATAATTTAACATTATATTGATATTTCGTATATTCCGATACGATTCTGATTAATCGTCCCATCACTAATTAACGCACAACACGTATATAAAGAAATTTCAAGCGCATGTTAATATTTTGCCGCCATATTGGTTTTCGTTTTAACTCGATCATCGGTTATCTCGATGCCATTTTTCATACCCCAACGCCGTCAACTTAACCGGTTTCGACTGTACTGCTAAATAATAATAATTTTCACGGTTACTTCTCTTTCAGTAATTTAAATTAAGTAATTATTATAAATTATCCAATAGTTGTATTAGTAGTAGTGGTTGTAATTCTAGACCAAACCTAAATTAATTATAGTTTATATTATTCATTTTCATTAGGCCTCTGCCTCTACTGCCCTCTACTCTTACAAGTTAAACAGCATAAGTACAAGCTAAACGCCTATAGTCTAAGAACAATAATAATAATTATTATGAACCTACTATATTATAAACTATAATTTATGTAATAAATATGTTATTTTAATTTCAAAACAAGCCCATAAAATGACTTACAAACAAAGAAATAAAATTCAAAATAATATTTAATAATAATTTATTTAATTATCATATTACAGTATAATTTTAAAATAATATGAAATATTAGTGTAAGTTATTGTAAGGGAACTCCATATTATAGATACTGTAAATAGGCACGTTTCTTTTGTATTATACATATTGCCTAGCCTATATATGTTATATACACACACATCTATATATATATTTTTTTCCTATAAACTTTCTCAAATTACTTTTTGCGAATGCGAAATAAATATTGTCGAAGTGGTAAAAAGTGTTAAACACGAGTGATGATGGATTTAAGTGGTTGGAAAATGAAAATTACAGTGGCAATTCGTTACATTTAAATTTTCAAGGGTTTGAAAAATTTATACAATAATTTTCAGGATTCATGAAATTTAAAAAAAGTGATTTCAGGGTTCACAGCTCCAAGTGAATGGCACCCCTGGAAGTTTAAGAATAGTGTTCAGCTTTTCTGAATTATTTGAAGCATTTTCAATAGACTTAAATTATTCAAGAATTGCTTTTTATTAATTTATCATATTTAGTTGAGGCAATAACTCATCATTTCATCACTGATATGCACATAATTAGTTTTTTTTATAAAAGATACAATGTAATTAAAATAGTTGTTTTGAAAGCTCTTTAAAAATTGAAGCATGATCACATGCAAATTATGCACTTATCAAGTCTATTTTGTAACTCAAATATGATTTTGATCAGCTGGAGAATAGTTGTGCTAAGGACTTACAAAATAAAGAAGTACGAAAAATCATAGAAGAATCACAACAATTGCAAGCAGAAAAGGAGAAGGAGTACAGATCTCGTTTAGCTGAAATGGAACAGCTATTAAAAGAAAAGGAAGAAATGCAACAAAAGGTATTTATCGCACCTTAGCTCTGTTTGATAATGACTTGTTATCTGTTATTGCAGTTATGTTGCCGGCCTTGGAGTTTGCCAAAAAGCATCAAAATAACCAATGATCAAGATAAATGAAAACTAATATGGCAACAATAAATTAAGATGTGCTTGAAATTTCTTTATGTACATGCTGTGCTGTCATAAATGTGAATGTTCATGCACATTTTTTTTACACAACAGCATTGCCGTGATTTGTTTGAAGAACTGATAGGAGTGCTATAAAATGTAGATACATGTTTTCTAACAACTTAAGTCATACCAGAACTTTGATACAACAATTAAATTACAATTTGAATATAATGCTGGGGAGTTGACCATTGAAAAATAATAAAGCCTTTCATAATTTTTTTAAAAATTCACTTATTATCATAGTTTTCACATGAGTTTGGCACACAATTTCTTTGAATTTGCTCAGTTGCCGGGCACTGGGCAAATGAGTTATCGCAAGTGACAGTGACATGAAAGCACCTTTGATATCACCAACAGATGGGGTGTGTGGGGGTTGATATTTTTGATAACTTTATTGTGTCTTTGGAGAGCTTAAGGAAACGTTTAAACATTCTTACTTGAACGGTTAACTAAAACAAAATAAGTCTTAACAACCTTAAACATCAACTAACATGGCTGACGATTGGTCACGACAGTAACCAACATTTTGTGTCGAATTTGACCCTCTTTGTTCTCAAGATTTTTATGGTGTGGTGACATAAGAAAATTGACATAACCGATGAGGAAATATTAAGACATAGAAAGAATTTAGCTGTTCCCTACTAAATTGTCAACTTAAAAGGATTGGAAAATTAATGGAGGTTCAGATAACTGGATTTAACTGCATTAGTTATATTCCTTTCTCATTACTTTAAAAAAAATTTCCTTTGAATAAAAAATCTTTTGAAAGGTTCAAGAACAGTTAGAAAGAGAGATACAGGAAAGAGAGCATCAAGCCCAAGAAGTTAAAGAATTAAAGATGAAAGAGCAGGCAATTTTACAAGAGATGCAAGATAAACAGGTGTGGATTTTTATGATCTAAAATGAACATGATATACTTGATAATTGTTTAGCAGTGAAGAAAACTCTCCAAAAATGTAATTGAAAGTTATAAATGTAGCACATTAAATTTACTAAATACATGACTTTCTCTTTTGGGGTCAAGCTTCCTCAGTCTTAGGACCCGGTTCATTGTTTTACTGGCAAGTCTTATCAAGCAGACATCGCCGTGATGATAATTTTCCACAGGTGTTAGGACTGACCTGTCAGAATCCCCGACAACCGGGGGGCATTCGACCTACAGATGCTCGACCATCTCAGAGTTGCCACAACATACCCGACAACCATTATCCCTTCTCGTGTCAAACCTATGCAAATTCACAAAAACTAAAATAATTTGCCTTTATTTTTACTTTTAAAAAATGCAAGCAACACTCACAAGACTAAGTTCAGTTTATTAAAATATCAGATTTGATATAAATGTGGATAAAAGTCCTTAATTGTGCATTTCCTTGTGTTAGGAATTGCTGGAGAAGGAAAAAGAAGAACTGAAGAGAAAAATGCAGAATGAACTTGAAGCTAATCTTAAGGAGAGAGAGGCAGCACTTCTTGCCCAGCTGGCAGCCCAGAGGGAAGCCCTGCTTAATGAAAAGAAACAGGCAAGCATTTTGGTTTTGTTTAAATAAGAGGGAATAATTTCTAATTGCAATGAAAAATGATTGCTCATATATTTTTTTGTAATTTTTCCCATACAGATTGAAGAAAGTTTGCAGAGAGAAATGGATAAAGTATTACAAGAAAAGAATAAAGAGCTTGAACAACAGTTGCTAGATCAAAAGGAGAAGTTAGAAAAAGTATTAATTAGAACAAATGATTTTTTTTAGAAAGATTATTCTAAATAGTTATATTTGAAGACCTCAGGGGAAGAAAAAGCTATGTGACATTTTTTAATTTTTTTAGTTATTCCTTGTATCTGATAGAGGATAAATAAAATGAACAAAAAACTTTTTTTTAAAAGATGAGGCCCAGCTGCAGTGAGGAATGTAGAATCTCGCATGAAAAAGCAGAAAATAATTTTGTAGTCACACAGGGGGACTCCGAACTCTAAGTTTTATTGATATTTATTGTGATCGATTGTGGGAATTTAATGTCAGATATAAAATTTGATCAACTAACACAAAAGTTCTGAGTCCCCCTATGTGACTACTTAGTTTGTGACAAAAAAAATTATTTTCTGCTTTTTCATGCGATATTTTACATTCCTCACTGCAGCTGGGCCTCATCTTTTTAAAAAAGTTTTTTGTTCATTTATTTTCAACTTTTACGCCTTAACAAAAGATTTGTAAAACTAATTTCATTCATGAAGTACTGTTAAATGTCCTGTTAGCCAAGTTCATCTAGAACGAAATTTGTGAGCAAAATTTGAAATTTTCTATAAATATAAACTTACACATTCTTAACTCCTTTCCATAAGTGCGCTGATCCACTTAGCAGAAAAAATATTTTTTCACAACACATGGATTGTCTATATAAGACATTCTATGATTTCGCTTGTTCTATCTGGAATGATTTTCTATACACACTACACGACTATGCATCACAGGAAGTGTGTCATTTTTTTACTTTTGTTTATCCGCCCGACCGACTGCCTGCAAACACAAGAGACCACGGTGAAGTTAATATAAGGGATTGAATTAAACAACCCCGTAAAAACAAAGGAAGTTAATATAAGGGATTGAATTAAACAACCCCGTAAAAACAAAATTTTTGACTATAAATCCCTTGTATATGAGACATAACTAAAAAGTATTTATCATGCTTAAAAGCGACAAACATTTACAGACTGAGATTATCTTAAATACCCTTTGTTGTAAAACGGAGGGGGCAGGGAAAAGTTTTGGTCACCATTGGTTGAACTTAACTCAGCGTGATGCGTAAAATGTCAACAAAAGCTGGCCGCTACATATAGAGATAAACTAAAAATGCATTAATTTAATTACGGTACATTCAATCGATCTGAAAATTTAATAGCTTTATCCTCCCCACAAGCCAAACGTACTGTGAAAATTTCAGCTCTCTAGCAAGTCAGAAAACGTGTTAACGAGCATTTTGAAAATGTTGATGACAGATCCGGAAGCGGTGAATCCGGAATCCTGCACGAGTTAATGGGATAGGGGCTGTCAGGGAAATATTATAGCTAATGGGGTTTTCCTGATGTGTATGTGTTTGTACGAGTCTGTGGTGCAGTGCGGAATAGTGCGCATGGTATGGAACACCATGACTTAGCATGAGAAGATGTGATGAGTGAACGTGACGTAGGGATGGTTGAGAATCTATAGGGAGTTAGAGATTTGCTGTTGTTGCGTGCGGAAGGACCTTGTTGGACGTTAATAAAACTTATGTATGTTATAATGGTGTTGGAGTTACTTTGAGTTGTAGCCTGTCCTTGTGGTCATTACAAAGTACCCAGACAACGACGTAACAGGGGCCCACAAAAATAGAATGTTCTGAATCAGGTTTTATGAAAAAAGTATGTATCTGACCCAATTAACAATTCAAATCTATTTAATTAATTTATAATAAATCTGTATAATTTTGAAATTTAAAACTTGAATATCTCAAAAGTACAAACATGTGAAATAGCCGTTTCTTCCCTTGAGCTCTACATTTATTTGAGACTTTAAACCAATTCTTTTCTTTGAAATTTCTTATTACTTTGTGTATAGTGCTGTAATACTTATTGCATACAATGTTGTCAGGCATTTAAAAAAAAATGAATCCTTAAAAAAAATAGGTGCTTGAGAAAAAAGAAATGGAACAGAAATTATTAGAAAGCCAACTGGATGTAACCAAGGAAGAAAGTGCCACAGCCAAGCTGCAGGCACTGAAAGCAAGAGAAGAGGTGTTGTCAAACTTTGTTGATCTAATGGAGTTAGAGTTGCAGTGTTCTATTTGCAGCGAGCTTTTCATAAAGGTATGAATGAATTAGTGTTTATTTTGTAGACGTCTGAAAAATATAATTGTATGTATTATATTTTTTTGTTATGATTACTAGTCGCATTTTAAATTTGATGGTAAGAAATTTATAGATTGATTATGTGGTAAATTGTCACATATGTTATAAAAAAGTTCTAGTTCTATCCAAATACTAAAAATGTTATTATTTTCAGGCTACATCTTTAAACTGTGCACATGTATTTTGCAAATTATGCATTAGCCAGTGGATGAAGGTTAAAAAAGAGTGCCCAAACTGTCGCGCAGCTATTACATCTCAAATGCAGGCGATTGCGCTGGACAGTTACATAGATAAGATGGTAGAGCAGCTTAGTGAAGAACTGAAGATCAGACGGAAAGAATTGATTCAGCAAAGAAAAGGCAATACTTTAAAATTGTTATTTTATAAAATAAGTTTGACATAAATAAGTTAAGCAAATTTATTTGAGAAAATACAATTTTGTCTTGAATTTAAATAGCCGATTAAGAAAATGGTTATTGTGTTTTTAATTTATAATGTATAATTTTCTTGACCCTATAAATTTTAAATCCGAAAAAGATTTGAAATGCCAAAATGTGTTGTGTCTATACTCTTGTGATTATTTTTTAATGTTCAATAATGCATTTTTAATGTGACCAGAAAGCTGATTATTAAGTACAAAAGAACCTTTTAAATTTGCTATTAAATAGTAGTCATGGAAAAATTATTTTAAAAAAATCATTATTCTTAGAGAAAAACTGTCAATGAATAAATATCTCATGTCAGATAAGAGATAAGGAGGTCCAGGAGTTTGTAGTTTAAAGTATTAAATCCAGTTTTTAAAATAATGTTTTTCCTTCATTATTTCTTTTTTTTGGTTTTTTTAAATCTTAAATTATACTTTTTTGTTGATGATCTTAATGTCATCAAATTTATGGGAACAAATATTGATAATAAAATTAACCCAGAAACATGTAACTAAAAAGTAAATACATGTGTAGTTGTTTTTTTTAAAATATTGACTAACACCTCTAATTAGATTTTGTAACTTTTTTGTGAAACTGAGATTAAAAGGTCCTATTTTTTCCAAGCTTTTTTAATATAGACCAGGGTTGGCCAGGCCTGTAGTAACTGAGAGCCATTTTAAAGTACTGTATAAACAAATTGTTGAGAGCTGCATTAAAGCCCTGTGGGTTATTAAACCTGGCTTGGAAATCTTTCAGTAATCATTGTAATATAAAAATAAAATATGCTGTGATTTTTATGAGCTCCAAAAGCAATGGGTGGAAAATCCTGATCTGTATCCATTGGACAATAAGAACTTTCAGCATTTTTACCTTTGAATTTGATTATAGGATGCTAGATTTTACACAATGTATGTATTGTTCAGGATCAGGTTTTACTACTACATGTACATTTGAATGCACTGTATAGATTAATATACTCACATTTCTAGAGGAGTTTTTATATATTTTTTTAATGATAAAAATAATTCCCTTTGATTAATAACAATAAATTCATTTGGTTCATTTCAGTCGAGCAAGATAAATTTGATGGTATCACTGCTGGTCCATCACATTCTATTTCCTTTTGTGAAGTGCCGGTGGCTAGAGGAGGTAGAGGGAGAACGCGAGGATCAGGTAGAGCTCCAACAAGGGGAAGAAACAGAACTCAGGCAAATATAGCAGCACATTCAACTGTCACACCCACACCCATGCCACCAATAATGGCAGGTTTGATTTGTTTATGGTGTTTTTTTTTACTATTAGTAGGTATTCTAACTGAAAATGTCAAATTACATGTAGATGTCACAGTGTTTTAAATACAAATTTTATTAATTCCAAAATGAGTTGAATCACGATTTGACAAAAAATAAAACGGGAGACAAAAAGTCAATTTTACTTCATTTTTAAAAAATCATAAAAAAATTAACCAAATAAGTTAGAAATATAAATGTACTATCATCTCAAAGACAATTCAATGCTCTTTATCAATAAATTAACCAGCAGATGATAAAATAAAACAGAAATAAACTAGAATTTTTAGAATTGTGTATAGTCACAAAAAGTAAGAAATTTGAAGAACCTTTTAAAAATCATAACAAATTAACCAAGTAAAATATCACAGCCAAAAGTTGATCATATTGTTTTAGATTATATTACTTTCAATAGAAAATGTACAGACTTATTATAAAATGGACACATAATGTAAAATAAAATTCCCCCCAAAAGGTTACTTTAATACATAAATTTGATAAATACGAACATGATAAATTTAGTTATATAGAACTGCAATTCAGTATTGACGGTGAAAATTTTATTTTTAATTACTTTAACCCAGTGTTTCTCAAATAGTGGAAAGCGCCCCCCAGGTGGCGCGTGGCTCCCTAAATGGTGGGGGGGGGGCGCGAAATGGTGTACTTATAACAGTTTTATAGACAAATGATAATATTTACTGTCGCGCTGGGGGCACGAAATGTTTTCTTCTTCCTATTGGGGGGGGCGTGACAGAAAATAATTGAGCAACACTGCTTTAACCTAACATGTCAATTAATTATAAGTATGATGCCTTATTTGCATGTCTGAATATTTTGAAGATAGTTACTTACAATGGTTTTCTGTTTAGACTTCCACAAAACATATATCAAAAGCCTGTTAAAAAGAAAGTGAATTTTTATTTCTAGCAATAGTCATGGTATAATTAAAATAATAGTAATGTTTATCAATTTATCATTTATGATTATTGCCAGAGGTTAATATTAATAGCCCCTTTATTAAATAAATTACCAACTTGCACCCATGTTTAACATTGAAATGAATAATTACCATCATGTTTTTGCTTGAATATCTGTTTACTGTATTATGAGTATAAATAATTTCATGTACCCAGTTATCTTGTTTGATCTTTATCCACTGCAATAATATTACAAATATATTACAATTTTAAGGGAATATAAATATATCTATATATTTTTTAAGTAATAGGCTTTGGGCCTACATTTATTGATATATTTTAAATAAAACTAAAAAAAATACAGTAAGATTAAGCCTAGACTTCGACATTTACAAAAAGGGTAGAAAACATAATATATTTCAATTTAATGAATGAATCTATTCAAAGACTATTGTGAACATTTTATCAAATTATAAAAATATTTAATTATTAATTAATTTAATTAGTCAATCAATTAAGAATATTTTCAGTTTAAAAAAATAAACTTCATAAACATTATAGTTGCAGCAATCCTATCACCCCCGGGTAAATAATGCTTTGACCAAGACCTAACTTTATGCTCAAATTGATAGTACACTGAAAGTTTAATGATTTATCGCTAAACTCAGACAAATAGCATTTACATAAAATAAATATATTAAAATAACTGAACATTCCATAAACTATTAGTAGATTTCATCAATTAATTCTTTAATGTAAATTAAATACAAAGGAATTTAAATTAACCCTAGATTGTCGTTTTGCATGGAAGTAAGCATTATGGCATTAATTATCCATAACTTCTACACTAAATCACAAATAAAATTAATTAACAGTACATTTCAGTTAAATTAAACATACTTGAAGTTTAAATTATGTTTTGAATTACGCTTTTCAGCATTAAAATCCATTAAAAAGTTGCATAATTTGATAAAATGAAAATGCCAATAGACCACGCCTCTTGCGTATGGCACAGGACGTAGCGGGGTTGTTAACACTATTGTTAAGCAGAATTATAGGGTTTCGTTTGAAGTTTGGGGGCGGGAGCTACTGTAGGGGGTAATAGTGAAATTATAACAGAATTTTTGTAAATTGGATGACCTTTGTGAATATATATTTTTGAACGCTGTAAATTGGCTGTAAAAAATCAATTTTACTTGAATAATCGAAGTTTTTTACCCTTTAATTACATTTTAACGCAGTTAAAAATTTATCAGGTGATAGAACTACATCCCTCCTTCTAAATCAGTTTGGTTGTTATGCGTAGGTATAATCCATGAGCTCCGCAAAAAGTATGCGCGACGCGACCTCGCCAGAAAGATTTTGCTTAAATTACGGCAGCTCAATTAGAATACCTACTATTAGCACGTCTTACGAGACATAAGGAAGCCAACAACTATTAGCACACAATTTATTTCCAGAAGTATTTTTTGTTGTTGTCCAATGTAATTGTTTCAGCCCTTGCATGACTTGAAAATTATAGTGATTCATCAAGGATTGAATAACACACGGTAACAAAATGGTCACTTTAATTTGAAATAAGACTTGTTATTAACGGCAGAGCGGATGTTATAATAAAATGTCTGAGAAAATGTTGCTTACTCACTATCCCAGGGTAGGATATGCTGCCATCTACTTCAGATCCCAATCTCTGTTCATAAGTGGCATCTCTGATTTTTACAGATAGAGATTAAAAAATTGCAAAGCAAACAAGTGTATATGGTAGATTTCAGCTGACTTGGGGTTTCTGAACATTTCAGACTTTATCTCAAGAGTAGCAATTGATTTAAGCTGATAGTGGCAATGTTGAAAAAGTTAATTAGCTGTTTTCATATGCAGATTTTTAAAATAAATGTGCAGAGTTTGAAAAGCTTAAAATAAAAACAGCTTTTGTTAGTCTTTCTTTGGTTTTTATTTCTTATGTGTCGTCTTTGTGGTGTGTGTTGTTGCAGGCTAACTGGGGTTTGCCCAATATACAATGGATACAATTTTTTCAGTTTTTTTCTCAGTCTTCAGCCAAAATACGTCCAAGGGATTGAACTACTGATGTTGTGGGAGCAGCTGAACACTTATATTTTCTTGGTGTACATTTCCCCTGACATGACCTCAGCTTAGCTGATACTGATAGTTAAACTGTTTGAGGCTGTCCTTGTTCTAAGCACTTCATTTTAACAGCTCCAGTGGAACACCCTGATATTATCAAGGAGCTTCCCTTGCACTCAGTATTTTTCATGCAAATACAAGTGCTTATTCCTGTCTATTGTGTTGTTTGTCTGTCATGATTGACGTCGACCATTCTTTTCATCTTAGTTATGTGCTTGGTGTGTCCTTTGGTGGCTTATGAGACCAATCTGTGCCTAAAAGGTGCGTCCCCAGGTCAGACAAGAGATGTTCGAGACCTCATCCAGAGAGTTTCTAGCATGATTTTTCCTGGCCTGTCGTCTGGACTTGCCAGCTTGTTGTCTATTTGCTCCACAAGATGCTGCCCAATTCCTGATAATAAGGCGCCAGGAGGCTCGGTCATTGGCTGTTGTCTCCCAGGAGTCATGCCCAATGCAATAAACCTTTGTACTGCTGCAGTACATCTTTAAGCTTGCCATAGAGGAGCCTCTTTGGGAGCCGATGGCCTGGCACCGCCTAGCATAGTTAGAACTGCATCAGGCTTGTGTAGATGTAGTATTTTGGTGTCTGGAACATTTTCCTACCTTTTGATGGTCAGAATTTTCCTCAGGCTTGTGTTATGAAAGTGGCTCTGCTAGCACCTGCACTCCTTGTGGAAAGATATATCCTGGTTGATGTGAACTTGAGGAAGCATTTTTTTTTACATGCACATTTTTTTTTCCAAACTTTGTTTGATGGCAAAATGCGAACAGTGCAAATACTTATCTTTCAAAGCTAATAAGGAAAAGGTTCTGTTACATCCTTGCTATGGAGATGGCTCTCTAACTGTTGTAGTTGTCTTATTGGCTTTATTAATGGAGCTGAATTTAAACCTCTGTTGAACTTCTGAGGCACTTTTTTTTTCACTCTATATGACTGTACATGATCAATTTAATTATTTTTTATATACATACCTGCACTATCTCTAAAGGATTCTGTTGTATTCCGACTTGGGAGATTTGCGATCATCAAACTTTATTTACTCTTAGCTTCAGGCCCTTTTTGTGGAAACATGTCTTTTTGCAGGAATAATTCTAGCCCTCTGAGATCCATCAAACAAACCCGAAACATGTGGTGTGTTTAACACAATTTACCATACATGAATACATGCATTTAGAACCATCTCATTTGTGGGGTGCCCAAAAACAAATTAGGCCACACTGGTGTGTGGCATTGTTGGTTTCATAAACTAATTTTGAATAAGCTTCTCTAGTAAAACTAAACTAAACACATATTCTTTGGGCCTGAGACTTAGTCTCTTTAAGGCCTTGGCTAATACCTGGGCAACCTGCTGAGCAGGGGCCTATAACATTGTCTTCACATGGGACTCATTCGCCTCCCTTACCTCCCCGGCTATGTCTAGCGCGGGACTTGAAGTTAACAGGTGTAGTACTGGTACCTGTTTCAGAGGCTAGGCTGCAATGCCGGCAGTTTGAGTCCCTGTTATGGTCTAGCCTGTTGAAATATGAGTTAGTTGGGCAGTGCTCTGTTCGCATTTGATTCACTAATAGCAAATTTTATCTTAATATTTATTTTGATAAATCTACTGATATCATTTCATCTTCAGCAGCAACATCAATAGACAATGCCATAGAGCTCAGTGATGACAGTGATACTACTGATACCTCTAACAACAGTTTACAAACTTATGATGATAGTGATTGGGATGATATGAATATGGAAGATAGTGATTTTTTGGAAGGAGACCCAGGAGTGTACTATGGTGGATATGGTCGTTGTTACAACTGTGGTCAGTTAAAAATATTGTTACATTTATATAAGTTAAACAAGACAAATATTTTTGTTAAGACAAAAACTAAAATGTATCTTATTTCTAAAAGCTTTATAGTATAGTAATTTATATATGTTCCCAATGCATCCTTTTAGTTAATTATATTGGAAAACTTCAAAGAGCTCAAAAATTAAATTTTTCTTAAGTAAATTTCACCTACATCTGTTGAAACAAGTTTCAAATATCTTTAATTTTATGTACATTAATGTCCTTTCAGGTTTGCGGGGGCACTGGGCAAATGGATGTCCTAACTGAGAGTACTTTTAAAATGTTGTATTGCTGTTGAGAAACATTAAGCTCTGTTCCTCTTTTGGAATTTTGTGCTTTAACTTAATTTGGATTCTGCTTAGCAAGGTTGTTTCTAATAAAACGCTGTGATGAGATTATGTTGTCTTATTGCTATTTTAAGTGTGACAAATGTGACCTAAGCATCCAGTCATCAGTGGTATTGACACTGCTTTAAAAAATTATTTTAATACTTTTAACATCCATCATAAGATCAAAATTGTAAGCTGCTAAAGAATGGTTTCTGTTTGAATAACATATATTTTTAAAAGAATGGTTTATAGTTGAAGGCCATATGCAAAAAAGATGATACAAGCGATGTCATCTTGTAGGTCTAACATATTGATAAGCTTCTTAGAATTACAAACTCATATTTTTGTAAATAAATCTCAAAACATCATTGTTGTTTCAGTTTCACATTATTTAATTTTAAAAGTCAACTTAATAATACAATGGAACCCATTTATCTCGACCTTGGTTAACTCACCAGCCCTATTTTACATTGATTGTTTTAAGTGGAACCGCCAAATTCTCTCTTTATATTAGCATTTCTTCATAGGTTATGTTGATTTTTGTGTGTACCCAAACCCTGAAATCTAATAAAGTGAAAATTTGTCAATTATCTCACTAAAAGCAAGTCAGCGCCCAAGAGAGCTATCGCAAGTGATATTAAGATGAAAGCTCCCTGCTTTGTTTGTTTGTGTCATAGTGTTAACCTCTCATGTGCGATGCCCACCAACTCGGTGAACTTAAAATAAATTAGGCAATTTAGTGTATTTAATTACTCACAGCATTTTATTTCTTGCAATTGATTAACCAAGATTCGTTAAAAATATGAAGCCCTGTGTGTTCTGAACCTGATAATTAAGTTCCCATTGTTTCAAAATAAAAAATATAAATAAAGTGAAGCAAAAAAAGTCCTTAATTTAAGCAACAGCTATTTTATTTCAAAGCATGTAATTTTATTATTATTACCTCTTTTTAATGCTTTTTTTAGAAGCATGTAACTGGAATGACCATAGCAATTAATTTTATTTATTTAAATTTATTTCCATTTATAAAAAATTAAAGAGTACATTTAAGTATAGATGTGTAAAAAGTGTCCATGAACTTAATACTGCCAGAGGTGAAAGTCAGTCTTAATTTAGGGAAATTTTCATCTCACAAACTTGTGATTGCACATGTAATTATTGTAATGGTAATAAAAACGGAAGTTATAGTCAAGCGGCAAGCATAATTAATGTACATTTTATTTGTTTCTTAATATTATAATTTGTGTAGTGTTTATAATTTAGATTTAACATGATGACTTTGTAAGTATAGGCCTCATTGATATATTACCGAGTTCTTATTGATTGCCTATAAAACACTATAGACTAGTGCAAAATGTTAATAATCAGAAAACACACAACTTCAGTTTCTTTACAGTATTCCAGAATTGGAACCTTGGAAATTTCATTGATGTATTTTTTTAATAACTGAAATAATATTTGAGTTTCCAATTGTTAAAATGGTTTGTTATACTGCGTCAGCATCCCGTCTGAACATTAGTTCACTCTGATATTTTGAGGTTTCATGGTGAAAATCTGGGCGCAGAAGCTCTTCTCTTTGTGGAATTTTGATCTTTCCTTGAACTCTGATCCAGTCCTCAGAATTGTAGTGCATTTGTTCTCTTTTTTCTAAGAAGAGGTTTTCATCATGCTCATAGTTAGGGACACCTCCAAAGCATGCATTCTTTAAAAAAAAATTAAATGATAATAAATGATATTCTACATAATTCATTTTAAAGATTAAAGTTTTGTTTATTTTTAGTAAAAGATGTATTTATAATCTATTTAACATCAATTTGTGTTTTGATGTTTTATTCTCAATCATAAGCTTTAATTTTAAACTTAAGGAGCAATATGGTTTGTGTCATTTACTTATGAATATAAATTGACCTTAACTTTTTGAAGGATTAGAGTTATGCTCTTAAATTAAAATCTTGCATCAGCTACAAGCATGTAAATTTCATTCGAAAATAATTACTCATTCATAAACTACTTTATAAAAAAATATATTTTGGTTTCAAAATGATTAAGAAATAACTGGGCAAGTAATAAACCTGTGTAATAATGCTTCTATTTGGCATATCAGTTTTCCATTCTTGTACATACAGCTTAGGTATGATGGGATGTGATCTTGAATATTCTGGAACTCTGAATAAATAGGTATACATAAGTACATAGAAATGAAGTTATTAATTCGAATTTGAGCCAGTTAAAGAAAAATATGTTATGATAAATACAGAAATAATAAAATTAAGTGAGACAAAAATTAAATGATAGATACATTGATAAACAATAGTAGAAAATTGTAATATACAGTTGTTCCTCTGCACTTTGACTTTGGCAGCTTCACTATATCGTGGTTTTTCAAATTTATATATAAATAAATATATTATGGCTGCGGAAATTAACTATTAATGTCTCGATTAATCGTTAAAAATTTTATCGATTAAATATTGATTAAAATAATTTTAATCTATAAAAATTTGATTAAAATTTAAGAAAATATTTTTTTTCCTTCAATTTATTAAAAAAATATTAATTAAGAATAATTTATATTTTTTAACGTGCAAACTTCTATCACGTATTATTATAATTTATTAATTTATATAGACACTGAGATGTAAACACAAAATGGCGACTAATGACAGCTTCAGCATAGTTAAATTTAAGAATATAAACAAAAAGTTGAGCAAACATTTTGTTTTTAAGCTAACTGCGGATGGCAAAGTAGAAGATGGTGAAAAAGTTTACTGTGCTTTTAGGAGATCTAATACATCGCTGAGGTACCACCTTCAGCATAAACATATTAGACAAGGGAAAATAACTCAATAAAACAAAAAATGTCAATTACTTGTTTTTGTTACTTCCCTTGAGATGTTCAGTTTAATGACTTCATAAATTTTAATTTTTGGCTTTAAAACTTTAATCGAAATTAACGATTAATTCATGAAATTAATAGTTAATTTTTCAAAAGTTAACGATTAAATTTAAATCAATCGTTACCAGCTCTAAAAATATATACTTATTAAAAAGTTGAGACAGGGCATCGGATATGAGTTGTAACATCTACCGGTAATAATAACTTTTTGTTTCTCGATTTTGTCTAATGTTATGTATTGGTTGATACTAGTGTAATGGCAATTAAAGGACGTTATTTCAAGTCATGAGGCTCTTATAAAGTTGAATAAAAGATTGTAGGACATATCAGATTTTCCATGCTATATTTATGAAAATATTGGATTTATAAATAAAAAATCCCACTTTGCAGAAATTCACCTTTCGATTTCACGGTAGGGTCTGGAATTGATTAACCAATAGAATTGAGGGTTGACTATATTGTGAAATAGGGAAAACATTTATAAAGCAAGAGAAAACAAATGAAAAAATTTCATTTATTTTGATGATTTAAAAAAAATTTATAATTCATTGTTGATTTAATAATTCAATATTGAATATAGAACATCATTTATGTAATAATTTATAGGTGAAGCCAATTACAAAGATCAGAAATTAGCTTAAAGTTAATGTATTCTGACATTGGCCAAAATGTATTATAATTCATACAAGATCAATTATGCAGTAGCATATGGAGTAATTGAAATTAGCAGATATTGTTCCTGGTTTAAAAATAAAAGTTTTAAATATTATCTTAGCTACTAATCTATTTCCAACCTAAGTAATTAATAAAAATGTATGCCATGTTAAGGTATGCATGACACAGATAAAACAAAGTACTAAAACTATAATTTTAAAAAATATGGATATAAAAAATTAACATTACTTGAGTGTAGTTATGACAGGTAGGCCTACAATATGCAGAAGTTAATAAAAAAAAATGCCAATACATGTAGTTCTGTCAAGATTTATTATAAGAAGGCAGTTGTCTTATTAGTTTATTTTAATCCCAAGGATTTCTAAAAGTTCAAATGTAACAAAAATTAGAGGACAACCCAAAATTTTCACCTCTCATAGTACCCATTATAATTTGTGCAGCTCAGAACACTAGCATGGTTGCATGCAAACTTTTGATTCAGAACTCTCACGGTTTTCAATCTACCATTCTTTTTCTTTTCTCCATTTTAGAATAGATATAATATTATGAAAATTAATTTAGATATAAAATCCTGTAAATTAAAATATTTTTTTGTTTGATTTTACTGATGAAGGCATTTTCCAAAAGTTTACAACTGTCTATCATCTCTTATTAAAGCAAGAAATTGTTTCACTTGAAATCTTAAAGTTTAAGCTGAATTGCAATCCAATAGCATATTCTTCAACTCTAATTTTTATCTGTTCAAATGAATTTAACTTATTAGTTGTGCTGAGAATGAAAATGCAAAAGAAACAATTTAGCATATTAAATATAAGCCTTAGAGTTAGTGGAGTATAAGTAAGAAGTTTAATAAACTAAATGTGTAAAGTAAATAATATCTAAATACATATATTTTAAAAGAACATGTATTTTCCTTTTGGTGCAAAAGCTTACCTCTTAAACTTGTTACTATCCCTTTAAAAAATTGTAATTAAATCAAATTACAATCAATAATGTTACTATAAAACATTTGTGCTATATTCTGTGTAAAAATATGCTACTTCACAACAAGATTCAACTAGAGCAGTGGTTCTTAACTGGGTTCAATGAAACCCCAAGGGTGTGGTGAGTCAGTCTCAAGGGGTTCGGCGGAGTTCAAGACACACATCAGACTCACATGATTTGTGATAACACGCCCTATTAAGAAGGGTTCGGTGAATTCGCATTTGAGGCTGGTGGGGTTCAGTGCCTCCTACAAGGTTAAGAACCACTGAAATTGAGTGTCCATGTGATCTCACAAAAAGCCAACAAATTTTTCACATCGTTGCTAAATTTAAAATAAGTTTTAATTATTGGGGTAATATTAACACACAAAGTCTTGCCAAAGAAGAAGTTGTACCCGGGGTAAAGCCTAAATTCAGAGTGGGCCATAAGTCACTTACCAAAGTATTTAAAACAACTCTGATAATAATAAACATTATTTTATTAAAACTAAGCTTTAGTAATGAATTAAGAAACCGTTGTACATTTTAGTACAATAACATATGCTCAAAATGTTTGCCATTTGCATTGATGCACAATTCTAGTTGATGTTCATAATTTACATAAACTTTATCAAGTAAGTCGCTGTTTCCATTTATGTGATTGCACCCACGAATTATCTGCTGGAGAAGATGGTCGACATCTGCAATTCTTGTAGAGTAGACTATTTGTTTGAGGTGGCCCTAAAAATAAAAATCAATTGGGGTCAAGTCAGGGGACCTTCCTGCCCATTCTATGGTGCCTCTTCGCAAAATCCAATTTTCAAAATTGCTATTTAGCCAATTTCGCACAATCGTAGAATAATGAGGCGGAGCGCCATCATGCATAAACCAAAGTGGTTTTCCTTGACAGATGCACTCCAGCTGTGGCATGAGTTTATTTTGTAGCATTTTCAAGTATATCTCGCTGGTAACCACTGTCTAGTTGAAAAAGAACGGGCCAAAAATATGACTCCTCCAAAGTCCGCACCACACTACCACTTTTGGACATGAGTGCTTTTTAGTGGGATCCATCCAGTGCGGGTTTTCGTGCAAATAATAACAACAGTTTTGTTTATTAACTTTGTCGTTCACAAAGACGTTAGCTTCGTCGATGAACAAAAGATCATGGTTCAAAAAATTCAGATTCTGAATCAACTGATCTTAAAACCAAATCTGAAGTCATCTTCTTCGTATAGCTTGTTCAACTGTTTCAGTTTATAAGGATGAAAACTTTGATTGGAATTAAATTTGACAGTTATAGTAGCTGATACAAACAAACAATGTTTCATAGCTCTATAAAAGAACATGTATTTTATACACAAGGAAAGGAAAAGATATTTTACCCCACTGATTTTACATTGTCTCATATCACACTTTATGTAATTCTTTGGTGCGTGACTTTTGGCCCACCCTGTATATCAATTGAAATTATTGAAATAATCCAACCTAAGGAAGACCAAACATTTTATTTTTGACCATTGATTTTACTGATTAATTCAAAATCTAATGACAGTTTTTGTGACACCCTGATGTTATTACCCATTCACCTCCATTACCATTATGTCTTTTGCATTGACCTGATAACACAACTAAAACTTCCTCTCTCAAAATGTTAACTTTCACTAAGAATTTCAATTTTTAAAAAATACTTTGATTTTATTTAGAGCATGGATCAAAAGTTTTCAAACAAGGTACAGAAAAGTTCCAGGACCCTGTATATATGTTTTGCTGCATACTAACATTAAATTGTAAATTATTTGTTCAATGGGTGGCAGCATATTTTCAAACAAAAAATAAAGGATGTTTGTGTTAGAAGTGTTCCATGTGATTATGGCTTACTTAAGTTTCACTGATAGTTAACTGAAAACTCCCAAAAATTTAAATTTCAAATATTAAGCTGCAAATTGTTATTAGTAATATTTATAATTAATGTGAATTAAAGAATACAAAACTAATACAATACAAAAATAATACAACTTTCACTTATCTGCATACACATTTTTATCGAGCAACAAAAAATGGGGTAAACTGCTTTACATGGCTAATGGTCACTGCAGATAAGTTTTACTTTATTTAATTTACTTATTTCTTTTTGTTTATGTTTTTTTTGCAGAGGAAGCTTTTTACTATACGTTTCATTGCTTTTTAAAATTATTTTTCAGGCTTATCCATATAGTGTTTAATAGCTTTTTTAAAGTATTTAGCCTGATTTCAGTCTCACCCCACTTAATTAACTTATTTGCATAATGCATGGGCCTACATCTTCTTTTCCAGTAAAATCTATATATATGCTTCACCAGAAATTAGGACAAGCACAAGACGCTAGCAAATAAGCATGATGAATGATCCTCCCTAGGGTTGACCAATCACAGTTTATGGTTGGCAAGTGAGGGTGGTGCAGGCGGGCAGGTAACAACAATCACAGTGCGCAAGTCTCAAGACCAGCAATGCAACGCCGCGGGTCGTACCTAGTTATAATATAATTTATAATAAAGTAAGCAAGTCCAAAGAACTACTTTTAATCCAATATAATTAAGAATCCATTATATTTAGCCTATAATATTAAATTGTGTTAAATTATATTGATATAAAATACTCAATACAATATTATCAATTAAGGTTGTTAACCGTTAACTGGTTAGCCGGTTAACCAGTCCTCAGATCATGACCGGTTAACCATAACTTCGGTATAAGCTTATTACGCGGAGTTAATATTTTACTGTGTTATGGCAGAATACCAGAACCAATACGCAAGCGACCGTGACATCAAAGCATTTTCTTACTATTCCGGTCTATAGATAACATACACGTCATCACTAATAGTTTAGTTCGCCTACGGCTGAGGAAAGATTAAATTTTTTTTTACTTTGCTTAGTTGTAGAGGCAATGTACGAGAGCTAACACACAGTGCGTGTATGATATGAACAACGGTCAAGTCAAGGTCACGACTGTTATTGTTACTATTTATATTACGAGAGTCATTTGATAGACGTAGCAAAGATACCAGGCGATTAATTGGTCCTCAAATTTGAGCTCGGTCTTTTAGTGACAGTTTTCCTGCAAGTCAAAGCAAAGGCATTTGACGTAAGATTGCCACATTAATATAAAAACTGATATTTTCTTTAAAAAATGCGTTGAAAGGCTGAAAGGGGATGTTTGACAGTTGTTTCAGTTTCATTTGACAGAGACTGAGATTAATAACTATAAAATAATAAATATAATACTATTATTATGATTATAATTAGGAAGTGATTATTTGCACGGTAAAAACCGTGCGAATAATGTCAAGTAATATCCGCATGGGTCGTCGCGCATGCGTATTCTAGCAGCTGATGTCGTTTTTTTTTAAAAACGCGCCCGGTGTATACACAATAATAGCCGATATCACTCGATTTAGGCTAAATGTGTAATTTATATGCTACATGTATAAGTATTAAAATTTCATGATTACTGAAATTTTACAGTAGCACTGCCATGAAAATTGATTGGTGTTCAATAAATGATAATTACTTATAATTTTTAAATGTTGCCTTCACATATCAACTTCTCCAGGCAAGTGGTAAATCTAAGCGGAGTGCATTTATGGTTAGCGGTTCGAATCCATGGACGGTCTTAATTTTTTTTTGTTGCTTTTTGTTTTGTTTTACAACCACAGTGAGGATGCTTGCGATCACTCAAGCAGGCTCATTTCAATAAACATTTTATTATTCCCCCACCCTATATACCTATTTTATCAATTATTATGTTAGTGTTAGTCACTGTTACAGACTCTCACTTCTAAATTTTTATGCTATACCATTTTATCGTCTTTCACTTTTGCATGCTTTAAATTCAATTAACTTAATAGATTTTTGATGTCCAACAGTGCTAGTTATGGTAAGAATAATAATAATTAGCCTCTTTAAATACAGAGTTTCGTTCAATTATGAATGAAAGTTTATAAAGTAATTTCATAATATATATTATATATACTATACAAAGTTGAGTGCATTGGAACACTTAATACTCCAGTCACTCGAAAGACAATTAAAATGACAGTTTAATTATTTTTGTACCCTCCAAACCAAAAGATATATTATTAAGTAAGCAATGCCAATGCAATGCAACATAAATAATAAGTAATAAGCAGTAATAAGAATTTAGATCTGCATCACTATGCCCAAGTCTAAAAATAACTGATCAACTCTACTATCCAAGTTACTTAAACTTATTCAATCTAACTTAATAAATGATAAATATTAAATTTACCTGACTTTTTAACTTATATTTAATTATATAGTATATATTAGTATAGACACGTCTTTGTAACTGTAAATTGTAAAGTCTAAGTAAGGGGATTGTTTTATCATCGACAGGTGAATATTTAACCAACATAGTAACATACAACTTAAAAAAAAATTTCAATAATTTTATTACCTGGGAGAGCTATATGTAAACAAAGTTTTCCCAAATTGGTTGGTAATAGGTACTCGTCTTTGCTTGTCGCCAGCCATTTTAAAACAAACTGGTTTCTAACGGACAACTCTCAGTCTCGTTACAATGATCTCGTGCACTAGTATTCGATACTTCATAATCATAATGCCTTTTGAAGGTGGCGATCTTAAAAATAAAGAAAGGTTGGATCGTCACAAAAGATACCTTAAAGTATGTCGTTTAAAGTTATGTAAGACGAACAAGAAAATTTATAAAAATAACAATTATGAATGATTCCTTATCATGGAAATAATATCCAGTGTAAAGATTAAAAATAAATTAAAACAAAGGCTAATGCCTTAGTCTTAGTTGTTCAACCTTTTCGGAATCCCTTGCTACCTCAAGTTCAAGCCTTTCCTTCTCATCCTTTCACTTTCAAAATTATTAGTATATTTTGCATTCGTAGCTACTGTTATTTAAATATTTGTAAATAAGATTAGGTGGATGCAGGGGTTCTTCCAAATAAAATTGGTGCACCCTTTAGTTCAACTGCCCCCAAAATTAAAAAAAAATAATTATTCAAGCAAGGACAAACATTATTTCTTATTCTTTATGGGCCTACGATCAATGCTCTGATCATTATTATGGCTGTGGCCGTGGTTTTCTTGTCTTATCAATACAGACGCTCCTTCTATACAGAAGATAATTGCGTCCACGGACCATGCCGGTCTGTTGGCAAGTGATGCAGCGTTCACAGGCCACGGCTATGAGGGTTCCACGCATTACCCAGCCGACTTTATTTCCCTAACTAATGTTAGGTACCCATTCGGAGCTGGGTGGACTCAGGGACGCCCTAGGCCCAGGGAACAAATCCTTGCCTTCACATGGATTCGAGCCCGTGACCATAGGTACGCCAGCCGAACGCGCATGCCACTCGAAAGTTTTGCATTACATATGGTCCTTCTATACGCTTATCCATGGGTTGTATATAGTATATAGTCATGCATTTTGATTAGAGTTTTGAACGTTGATAATTGATAGTGTGTTGGTTTTCCTGGTTGGTTGAAACAACTCAGAAAAATAGATCTCATGGAAATATAGGGGCAGACTGCAATAAGAAATATATATATTCTTTCCTTATATATATATATATATATATATGTTACAGGGAAAGTGTGAAATTCAGGCATTCTATAGAATGCCTAGGCAATGCCTGATGGTTTCAGGCAAAGTATGACATGATTGCTATTTCATACATTGCCTAGGCATTCTATAGAATGCCGAGTTGTCATCCAGCAAAGTATGTAATTGGCCTATCCCCACCATTTTTCCAGCCACTGATGTTGGCGGTGGCGCTTTGGTCGTTGTTTGATGATGGTGATCGAAGCCTGTGAGTGTTGAAAGTTATTGTAAGACAACGTTTAGCCGGTAAGAGGTTTCACTTCACGACCAAATCAAAGACAATATTGCCAAAGTTCTTCTCAAGACGTCAGTTTATATCATCCGGCTGAGATTCCACAGACGTTCTCCCATAACGTTTCCATTTGGACTGCTGTGTGACCATGTCAGCAGAGAATGTAGACAGGAATCATGCCATGCTGACCTGAAATGACGATTCTACGATGAGTTATCTAAAGTAAGAGCCAATGCTGGTAAAAATTTAAAAAAAAACCGAAACTGTTACCAAACGTTCTTGGACGATATGAAAATGGTTAAGAGCACCATTAAGCAAGAACCACGGGACTATTAGCTGGTGAAACACTATGATGTCATGATGGTGAAAAATAAGAGTACGCTGATCCACCCTGTTAAAGAAGGTGTTAGTGCCATTCTGTTTTACGTCGTGGACTCAGAGATATTTGACGTACTTCATAAAGCCCATTTGGCCATTGGTTATGGAGGACGGGGCAGAATGTTGCAAGAATTTTCACCCAAATACACGAGCGCTAACCGTCATAATATTGAACTGTGTATTTACCTTAGTGAACCTTGCCATAAAAAAACAAAAAGGCATCAGAAATTTATTGTGGTCAAGCCAATAGCTTTTTCTGAATTCAACTCTTGTTGTCAGGACGACCTCATCGACTTTCAAGCCCATCCTGATGGGGAATACAAGTTTATAATGGTGTATCATGATCATCCCACCAAGTTCGTAGTTCTCAGGGCCCTGAAGACAAAGAGGGCACAAGAAGTAGCATACCAGCTCGTAGACATATTTACGTTGCTTATTGCTCCAATGATTCTATAGTCCGATAACGGCAGGGAATTTGCAAACAATGCGATAAGCAGCCTAAAAGACTACTGGCCCACCTTGAAGATCGTTCATGAAGCCGCGCCACAAACAAAGCCATGGGAACGTCGAAAGAGCTAACCAGGACATCGAAAATATGCTGTGCGCTTGGATGCAAGATGAAATAACTGGCCAATGAAGTGAGGGGTTACAGTTCGTCCAACTCAAGAAGAACAGAGCTTTTCATTCTGGGATTATAAGATCACCATACGAAGCTCTCTTTGGCTGCAGAGCTAATGTAGGCCTCACAACGTCGTCCCTACCTGACGATGATTTACAAGATAAGATGTCGAAACAGAGGAAGACCTCGAAAAAATAATACAGAGCGTACATCATGTGTTTTATTTTGTATCACTTCCACTTTAAAATACGCAATTAACAATAAAGTCTTTTGTTGTTATCCTTTTACACTTTGCCTAAAGGATATCCGGCATTCTATAGAATGCCTAGGCAAAGTATGCAAAAATTTTACAAATTTCATACTTTGCCTGAAACCATCAGGCATTCTATACATTGCCTAGAATGCCTATACATTTCACACATTGCCTGTAACATATATAATATATAAATAAAAAAAACAACAACTTGTCACAACAAAAAACCCTTATGACAAGGTGTGAATAAACCTGAAAAATGGATATAACAAAACAAACTTTGGTCTAATAATATCATTTTAAATTATTTTAAGAATTATTATTCTTATTCTTCTTCTTATTTATTTTAATATGTGGACCATTTCAATACCTAAAAATTAGTACAACTACTCTTGTTATTTTTATTAACCACAATCCATCATTTCAAAATGGCGTCGTCTGAACACAAATATTAAACTAAATAGGAATATTTGCAAGAGTCTTTTGATGATAAACAGATAAAAGTAAGTATGGAGAACTAAACAAACTTTAAAAAACAATGAAATCTTGAATCATTGACCATGTAGACTTAATACCTGTAAGTACTCGGCATCTTTAGTTTGGATAGCTATACTTTAGTTTTTAAGTGTCTCTGTCAAATGACTGTTTTCACTGTTTACAGTTTTACACTTTATCACTTTACACATATTTTAATATTTTTATCAAAAATCCCCAATTTACAACATAACGTTATTAAAGTAGTATGTTCACCCAAAAGTGTTAATAAATTTGCTGCTAGTTCACATGGAATAGTTTTTTTTGTCAATTTTTGTCTCAAAAATGCATGTAGTATGTAGAATGTAGGCTAGTAGTAAGTAGGCATTGTAGGAAAGTTAATCGGTGGACATTGGAGCCTTGGTGAAAAAAGAAAAGTTTTGCGGTTATTTATCGTTGTCGTGGCCAAGATGGCGGCTCGTGATAGTGACATCACTTCAACCTACAGTTGCCAGTTGCTATCCTGCAGTTATGCTTTTCGTTTTTTCTCGATTACCTCCCCTTGCCATAAATCTTATGGCTTGGTCTTCATTCATACGCCTAACTTGTCAAAAGAGTGAACAAAAAGGGTGGGGTTTGTGGAGGGCCCCCCCTCCCCAATTTAATTTTTAATAAATATTTAAAGAAAAATAAGGAGGAGGGGTTAACTCTTTCGCTGCCAGGGGAGATTCAGGGGGGTTTTACACGTTTGTGTCAGACCATTTTTTTAGTTTTATAATTTTTAAGGGTGATATTAACTATCGTAGAATTTGGGGGACGCGGTGGTCGAGTGGCAGCGCACTGGACTGTCGTACCGATGGTCACGGGTTCGAATCCGTGTGAAGGCATGGGTTTGTTCCCAGGGCCTAGGGCAACCCTGAGTCACCCCGCTCCGAATGTGTACCTAACACTACATGTAGTTAGGCGGCTGGGTAATGGGTGGAACCCACAAAGCCGTGGCCTGTGAATGCTGCATCACTTGCCAACAGATCATCTGTCATGGTCTGTGGACGCAACTATCTTCTGCATAGAAGGAGCGTCTGTATAGATAAGATAAGAAGATAAGAATTTAAATAAATGTCTAATGCAACATAGATGTATCTTATATCAAAATGAAGGAAATTGAATAGAGAATACAATTATTTTAGAAGCAAATACAATATTATCAAACAAAAAATTATTTTTATTATAATCTTTGGTGATTAATTTTTGTGTGTTAAATTTTCTTTGTTAAAAATCTGAACTTACCAGACTAAAAAAAGTTTGTATAGCTGTAATCCTCTTCTCCTTTAATTATCACAATTTAATTTCCATTTATGAAATAAATGCTTTTTAAATTTTGAAAATATCCCATGTAGTTTTAAAGTTATGACAATTTTTATATTGATAATGTCCATGGCAGAAATTGTTTTCCTTAATTTCATTATATAGAAACCCAACTGTCACCACATATAAACCCAACTGTCACCACATATAAACCCAACTGTCACATCTCTTTTTTCATCTAATGGCATATCATAAGGTTGAAAATTTTAAATAAATACTAAAACCAATGTTTTATTATTGTTTTCAAATGTTTCTGCATCAATAATTCACATTTAAATTTAATAAGATAGCAATAAATACTATAATAAATCACTATGTTCATTTAGTAGGCGTGGCCACATCTTTGTTTACAATATAAATCGAAACAAGTTGCTAATTTTACACTACTGAAATGTAAACACATGTTATTTCTAAACAGAAAGGAAGTAGAAAAGAGTTACCTTTCATTTCTAAACTTAGAAAGTCTAATGGGACACTCTAAGCAACGAAATAAACTCCATAACCCAATTCGCCGAATATCGGCGATTGGCACAGACGTGACCAGGCGAGATCGCCGATATATCGGTGATTGGCAGGGAAAGAGTTAAAGGCAGGGGTCCCCTGTGCACACTTGTAAACAAAGAGTGATGCATAATTAGGGGTCTACCGATATGCCTTTTTGCCGATATTGCCGATACCGATATTACCGATATTTTTTTTGCCGATATGAGTACCGATATGAGTATTTGTTCGGACAAAAACCAGCGGTAATATTTGATGACGTCATTCTTAAATTTATCACTCCTAATTATTTATCTTTTATATTAGGGGACTACCGACATGCATTTTCGCCGATATTACCGATATTTTTTTCCGATATGACTAATATGAGTGCCGATATGAGTATTTGTTAGGACAAAAATAACAGCGGTCATATTTGATGGCGTCATTCTTAAATTTATCACTCGTAATTATTTAAAATATTAGGGGTCTACCGATGTTCATTTTTGCCGATATTACCGATATTTTTTTCCGATATGAGTGCCGATATGAGTATTTGTTAGGACAAAAATAACAGCGGTCATATTTGATGACGGCATTCTTAAATTTATCACTCGTAATTATTTATATTTTATAATTAAGGGGTCTACCGATTTCCAGTTTTGCCGATATTACCGATTTTTTTGCTCCCCGAAACAAAGTTTCCGATGTGTTTACAAGTTCCAGATCATGACCTACATAGGACTCATAACAAAACGAACAATCCTTTATTAAATTGTACAAGCAAAATTAGGAAGTCCTTTTGAAACTTCAACCTTGACTCATAATTATTAATTCTAACCAATAGTTTAATGGCTTTTGCACACGGCCACCTTTTATGAATGAAACAATGAGAACAAATTAATAGTAATAAGTGAAAATGAGGTTGAAGGTTGAATGGTTGCCAATGACAGCAAGTCTGCACACGGTACATTTTGTTATTCCATACGAAACGAAATGTTTTAGACATCTGCGATTCTGCGTGCATCTTTGCTGTTAGTATTAGAGCAATTACGTGAACATAATGTTTACATGTTATACATTTTATTATAGCAATTACGGTATACTTGGCATCGGCACTATTTACACAGTATTTCTGAGTATACGAAAATCGGCCGATACCTAAACAATATCACAGCACATGGCACACAGTATCGTGGCTGCACATATTAATACTAGAACTCTTTTGACTATTTCAATACCGGTATCGGGCTCGATATATTAATTTGTCGAGATATTGTAAATCTAAATGATAGTTTTTTCGTTTCCGTTTTTTTGGGGTCAAAATGTCACTTATTATGAAATATCGGTGACGTCAATATCGGGACCTTTACATGCTACCGATACCGATATTGCCGATATCCAGATATCGGTGCCGATATATCGGCCAGCCGATATATCGGTAGACCCCTATGCATAATAGCCCGGGAAAAATCGCAGCGGGCAAATTCTTTTCGCCTGAGTGCAGTAGCATCGTGCTAGAAAGTTTAAACAATTTTGGTGTAAAATTATTCAAAAAGGAAGGTGAATTTTGCAAAAAGGAAGTGTTAGGGTTAGCCTTTAGCTATAGAATTTTAGGGTGAGGGTTATGTTTAGCTTTAGAGTTGTTAAAAAGTGTATCATCCCCATTTTCGTGATTAAGATGCATGAACAGTGAGTACCATTTTTTTCCTTATTTTATTCTTTTTCCAAACTTGGCAGGTTGTTAAAATTGAGATAATTTATGAATCTCCACCCCCACCCTAATTTTTTTTGTAAGGTTGTTAACGGTTAACCGGTCCTCAGATCAGGACCGGTTCAGTTTAATCATAACCGGTTAACCGCAACTTCAATAAGCCCGAATAATATGGCATATTGGTTTATTACCCGGAGTTCGTTTTTCTTGTGTTACGCTTCAAATAGCTTTCTCCATATTCCGGTATATAAATAATATACACGTCGTCACTCTTAGTTTACTTCGCCTACGGCTAAGGAATTATTTTTTAAAATTTTAATTTGCTTATTTGTTGAGGCATTGTACGAGAGCTAGCACACAGTGCGCGTTTGATGTCAATGTTGCCCGACTGTTACTATTTGTATAACAGGGACAATCAGTTAAATGAAATGGCTTTATGAAGAAAAAAAAGTAATTTGACAAAATTTATAGTGGGTAAACGTAAACATTATTTAAAAAAAATCGCAATGATAGTAGTCTATGTGCTCACAAAATAGACAACAATGTAATTATAGTCTGTTTCTTATAAAGACAAAGAAAGCTATAAAAGCATATGACCCTGTGATCTATCAGTATTCTCTGGTCACCGGTTTATAGCCTGTTTCCCGCATCCAAAAAATTGATGGGCGCGCGCCGCTTAGTGAAGTACCTATATTACGAGAGTCATTTGATAGACATAGCAAAGATACCGTGGGATTAATTGGGTCGTCAAATTTTTCATTATAATTCTTTAATTCTCGAGTTGACCGGCATCACACACAAGAGAGGTAAATTCCACGTCCTGATGGACGAGGCAAGACGTGGGTTTTTTAATCTAAGGAAAAATACCTTGCGAACTTTAACAAATGTTTTAACCGGTCCTCTTATTTACAACGGTTATTAGTCACAAGTCCTCAAAAGAATAAAAAATTGACTATAAACCATCACTGTTTAATTGAGGGCATCGCGAAAAAGAGCTGAACGCAAGCGGGGGAAGCGGGCTATGATGCCACACGGCGCGAGGCGAAAACATTCTCTCGTTGGTTCTCAAAACATAAGGTTTATAGGGACTAGCGGTTAACTAGTCTTTTTTTGAATGGTAAACCGGTCCTCAAAAACGAGCGGTCTTAACGACCTTATATTTTTGGTAGCATTTTTGTTGTTTTTCAACATTGGCACGTTGCTAAAAAAAACTTACAATTGTGAAAATCCCCATTTCACCCACCCCTCTAAATTCTAATGTTTTGCACTACTTTTCTGGTGGCCTCCTTTGTCTCGTGTCATAGCAACAAAGATGGCCACCGGAAATGTCCCTATTGGGCAGGACCACAACGATAATTTATCAGTTTTGCAACAGCTTTATCCACATGGTTAAATCCCTAGATGGAAGAGGGAGCACCAGACCATTACATCGATTCCTATCTCTGATGGGCTAACTGAAAAAATGTGGTGGGTATCAGGTAGAAAAGCAAGCTTTAAGAGGAAGCCTTGTTTGGTCTTGAGATTGTGAGAGTGGTAGGTGAAAATAAGTTAATTCATGATGCCATTATTACTTAGGCATCAGCATAATGTTTTAAACCCATTGAATGGACTGATGTAAGTATGGATTCGGGGTCAGACTTAACCTGACATAATCAACCAATTCAAGTGTATTGTCCTAAAATATCATACTCAGATTTGCAGAGTGAACAAAGTTGAAGTAGTTGAGAAAAGGGAATAAAGTTCTTAATGATTTAGGGTGGTAAGAAGAATAACGTTGAGTAAAGCGGTGTCTTTTTTAAAATCCCTTATATTAACTTCACCGCCGTCTCATCATCTCTCTCTGTCTTGGGCGGGCGAGAAAAACAAAAGTAAAAAATGACCCATTTCCCGTGATCCGATCGAGCTGAAATTTGGCACACTGATCCGTCTCACCTAACAATGCATCGTATCATAATTTCAGAACGATCGAACGTACCGTAATTAAATTAATGCATTTTTAGTTTATCTATATAAACTATATGTAGCGGTCGCTAGTGTTTACATTTTACGGGTCACTTGACTTCACGCCAGCAGTCCATGACCACATCTCGTGGAGGAGGTGTTCATTCAGTTTTAGGCTGCAAATGCTTGTCGCGTTGGAAGATAACCAATACTTTAAGTTCTGTCTCACATATAAGGGATTTATAGTCAAAAACTTTGTTTTTACGGGGTTGTTTTATTTATGTTTAAAGTAGGTTTAGGAGCAGGCTGCCTTTTTGAAGGTTGACCGTAACGTTAACAGATATTTTGGAGACATGCAATATGAAATTGATGGATGGCTGAAAGGTGCCTTCAAATTTGATGAAAGTATCAAGTTTACTCCTCGCTTTTGTATTCACACCAATTCCATGAACAATTAGCATTTATAGAATTACACTGTTTAAAGTAGTGTTAGTTTTTATGGCTAATTTTTCTTTAATTTTTATGAAGAAGTTAAATTATTTATTTACGTTTAACATTCATTTTTTTTGTATTGACATAGGGTTGATGAACAGAAAATACAATTTGATCCAAAGGCTAAGGAGCTCCCGTCCCACCTGTGGTGAAATGCAGTTCAATAAGCAGAAAAATAAATTCACCTTATGATGCAAAGAATGCAATATGAAAAATTCAGTTGTTTATTAATGGTGCTTAACTGATCTAGATTTTATTAGTTTCAGGTAAACTTTCGTCCAAAAAAAATAAATAATTTTGTTACACCGACCTTTAAGTCTGGAAAATAAATTATCAATTGAGTCATCTGCTTTTTTTCAGCTCATTAACTTTTGAGCTATAATAGTAATAGTCCAAGCAGTTAACTGATTCTTTCAAAAAGAAAAATAGACACATTACATGTTCTTTTATCAGAGCAACAACCATCATGTTATTTTTGTTTTATTGACATCACATTTAAATAAAAGATTCTGAACATTTTTATTAATCTGTGTCCCTATCTTTTTTTTGTATCCAGAGCAGCTTTATAATCGTCAGGGTGTTTTACATTGATTAAAAAGTAGCATTTTTTCCCATCATCCCATGGTTTCAGGTCCTATAAGAGTTATAGGCATAACCATTTTCATGTCAGGTCCATTTTCAAAATGAAGCACACAGTTGATTTAAGCATGCTGGACAGAGTAACGAGATCAGCCTCACACTATGTCTAGCATTTCTTAAATTTAAATGTAGTTTGCATCTTACTCAATCTGTATCAGCAGCTTTTGAGAAAAATACAATGGGTTTTTAAGAAAAATTAAAAAATAGGTATACAAGTAGAAAAAAAAGATATCATTTACTACAGATTGTTACGACAAAGTGATTGACAAAGCTTATGGTTATTCATAGTGCTGAGGAAATGGACTCAAAATTATTCAAAGAATGTGCAGATCTTAAAGTTCCTAAAAAATAAAATAACTTCAAATTTTAAGTTCTTCAAGTTCTGAATTGCTTTGATTTATATGTTTCAGTGTATTTATTTCAAAATTCTTCCCTTTTCTTCAGATTTTTATGGAGACCAAATGGAGAACATCATTGTAAAAGATTTTGAAAACTTGAAGGTTTTTGCTCAACGTAATTTTATAATGGATGAACTGGTGCAAGATCTTACAACAGCCTTAGAAGAAACTGCTAATGTAGGTCGACCTGGAACATCACAGGCTGAAGGTGCTAATTCAAGCACATACCCTAGGCGATATGTGAAGAAACGAAGAGGATTAAGGCGACCTGCTGCTAATAATTATTACTGGAAGCGGGGAACAATTAGTGAAGCTTCAGAAAGTAGTGTTGATGAGCACCCGATTAGGGATTATGCTGGAAATGTGATCCATAGTGACTCTGATGATTTGGCAGCTTGCCAACGTATTCCCAAATTGACTGTTCCATTGGTGGATCCAGTTCCTCCTGTTGAGTCAGACTCTTTCACTGAAAATCTGTCGCCACTAAGGCCACAGAGAAGAAGAAGAAAATTCAAAACCATGGCTGTGGATTCATCTCCCTTGACTGATCATATTCCTTCAGATGCAGATTCTGCTTCAGGTGACAAGCAGCTTGGTAGAAAGAAAGAAGAATCCCCAGCCGGTGGTGGTGATAAACCTAATTACTCTGGTTTAAAGGGTTCCTTACCTGGTTGCTACGCATCACATCCTCACGCAGTAACAGCAGGAAAAAGAAAGAGAAGCAGTAAGAGTCGCACAGATTACAACTTTGTCCCTAACAGGGATTTTCCCTCTCCTGGAGTTTCCTCTGATCGAATGGAAATAGCTAGTATTTCACAGTAAGAAAAGGGTGTTTTTAAGTCATATTTCAGTACTTCATGCATTGCACAGCATAATGATGGCTGTTAGTCTCAAAATTATTTGTTTTTAAAGATGCACATCTTGAATTATTTTATTTTAAAAATGGCTCTTACTTTTATAGTTTTATCTTCTTACCTGATTATTTTAAATCGAAGAAGTCTGCACTTTGAGAACTTTTCATAATGTTATTATTTATTTATTATTATTATTTTATGTCATTCAAACTATTTATTATTTATCATACAATTACAAGTTAATCAAGGATATTGTTATAAATTACATTCACTGATCTTTGAGGTTATTGATTTAATGTTGTGTTATCATTCATTTGACAAGGATTAAGTGCTCTAAAAGTTTATAATTTGTCTCTAGGGAAAGTTCTCTCAGTAGTAGTGAATTTGACAGTGATTTGAATGCCAACAATGAAGACACAAGAGAAGGTAAGTCCAATAAATACATATTCAAGGTAGGTAAGTAATTATAATTTAAAAAAAAATTCAAACTCAGTCTTATTTTAGTGTTATAATTATGCCAATGTTGAAATATTCTTATACATGGTCTATAGCCATACCTTTTAAAACCTTTGACAATATATTTTGTAGTTAAATAATTGTATACTGAAATTCTTTTTTTCTATCTTTGACAGCTGATGATGAACAAAGTGATTTTTTTCATGAGCCTGGGCCTGCATGTGGAATACCAGATATAGTTCCTTGGTGGGAAAATGAACGGGTAACAGATGAACCACTGCGCATTGACTCAGACTTTGAAAAAATACTAACTGGAACTTTCGCACACCTACCAAAATTCTCTAATCAAAGCTTTAAGGCCAGAGTGGGGAAGCTAATGTCGGGGGTAATGTTTATCATCAGGATGAATGTCTTTCTTTTTGAAGCCTTTAAAAGATGTGTCAGAGATATTTTAGATTAACATTCACGGTATCAATGGAAATTATAAATTTCCTTTCAATACCAATTGAGCTGTGAAACTCTGATAAGAAAGTATTTTAAAAAAAAATATTTTATCTTAAATCATATTTCCCTGTAAGGTTAACTTTCCTTTTTTTGTGATATCTTGTAAAACACAGTACTAAATTTTTTTTCAAAAACATTCCAAAAACAAAAAATAATTTGGTATTGAAGGGAATATACTAAGGTAAAAAACATTGGTCCAGTAAACTCTATGCAAGCACCAGCAAAAACTTTTGTTCCAAAGCCATATGACTTTCAGAGAGGATGCTAGTGAGTGGCAGAACATACCATAGCATTAGCTCATTGCAATTACTGCAAAACTATCTTTACATGCATTTTTATCATGAACGGTTCATAATCAGGGGTGTGAAGGATTATAATTGTATGAATTATTTAAGTATGCATATGAGTTGTCTTACAGTACTAACCTGGGTGTCATGCACTGGTTTGTTTTTTAGGATGAGTACATACTTTCAAATCACACCTTTACCAATATTGCAACACTAGTAATACTGACTAATGACTTAACAAAATTAGAAAGATTATTTATAATGATTTTAAAATATTTTATTTCAAATTTAGACTGGCCGAGAAATTAGATTGGGGAGGAGGAAATTAAAAGGCAAGGTAAGTTTTTTTTTAATAAACTGCTATTTACAGTTACCAGGAGTGGGCTTCCATTCTGCGACTAGACTCTCCTGATTAACATTCATTTTGCAGATAACATCACTGCTGGTTAATGAAATCCCTGATTGTTAGCATCGACCATGATTTATTGGTCAAGGAGTTGGTCAATTTACCTTGTAGTTCAGTGTAAATAAATAAAATAAATAATTTATTGAAATAGCTTGAGAACTTCTACTTAGACAGAGATTTCAATGATTGCTAGAAGTAGAGTTAGCGAGTAAATAGCTCTTTAAAAGCTGTGTTTTTATGCCACACCCCATTTCCTGTTAGTATTTTACTAAGATTTTATTTTTTAGATATAAGTTGAGGAAAATAATTTATTATCCAAGAAAAACTTGTAGTGAGGGAGTTATGCTTTTGGGAGTTTTAAATATTTGACATGAAAACTCTAATTTTTATCACATGTAGAAATCAATAGTTGTTCTTTATATTACACACAAAAGAACAGAGACTTTGCCAATTCTAATGGTTGTGATATTATATTTATCAGTTCACCGACAAAACGGCCCCGGACTAATAGATGGACTAAAAGTAAAATGTCCAATCAAATATTAAATTCGTATTTTTACTCACCTATTCAGTGTCAGGTTTTGCTAATAATAAACAATAATAATGACATCACAATAGTGAATTTAATAGCCTTTACGCGAAATGGTACCAATCGCGGCTGTTTGTTGACAAGAAACAATATAATAACATCCCAAGATATAATTTTACCACTTTATTTAAGGGTGAAAAAGTTGACAAAAGCATAAAATGAAAAAAAAAGTTTTTGTTGAAAAATGTTAACAATTTGTCTGGGGCCGTTTTGACCGGGGCCGTTTTGACTAGTCACCATATTTATCAGAATTCTGTGATGTAACCAGTATCGATTTTAAATTATTGATTTTTATTAAAGATGCCCCGTTACACTGTTGGGAGGTTCCTACAAGACAGAGAACACTGGAATCGCATGCAAAGCCATCATCCCAGTCCGCTGGTGTCAGGTGCATTAGGTGTTTGCACCAACAACAGCAATTGTCATGGTGTGGAATTTAAGCGTAGAAGGCATGTTACTAGAATTGCAACTAGTGTGGAAGGTATTTTCATTATTTTAAAAAATTCTTTTATGAATGTGGGATAAAATATACACTAGCTGTTTTCTGCTTTTTGTAGGAATATTGCTATGTTCTGTTATAAGATAGCAAATGCAATGGAATGATGATAATATTATGTCATAATAAATAAGAATCCTTAATATCACAAAAAAAAGCACACACCTCTTGTAATTTCACCATGATAAATCACCAGGGAATTTTTTTAATTGAAAGTTACCCAGGGAAAGTCTCGAAAGCCTGATAAATCCACAGGAAATTAAGATGGAGAGAAAGAACAAGAAAAACAGTTTATAATAATTATATTTTATCTTTAATTAATATAAACTCTCAAAATTGTGAGGTCTCTGAACTATGAACTCATTAAAAAAAACTTAAATTACATGTATTTCCTTTCCTCACAAAATTTGTAATTGAATTCATTGTTCTTTATATATATCATCATGCTAATTAATATTTAAGCTATAGAAAAAAATGTGTCCTTTAAAACAGATGATTTGTTATATTATATATAAAAATTTTGGGTGCTAAGAGATACTTCTTAAAAGTATTAGACAGGATTTAATGTATTTTAAAACCTTTATAGAGATGAGGTTTATATTGAATTCTTCCAGGAATTAGTGGGCAGTGTTCTGACCCTGTTCCGGAGAACAGTGTTACTTCTAAAGTTCTTCGTCCCATTGGAACTGGTGTTATGAAAAGCCCAGTAGCAGCAGTGAGGAGGAGCACAAGAAAGAGTGGTGCTGGCTACAGCAATGTTTCAGATTCTTGATGGCGGAAAACCATTTAAAACTTTAATTTTCCACCTTTGCTAATAATGGATTTATTTCATTCGGCATGTTATTTATAATGACCTATGGACATTCAAAGGAATACTTTTTTATCAAGAAATTATTCTTTTAAAATGGCTTGTGATATTTTATAGCTTTTGACTGTATTATAATGTATAATGCTGGTGACTAGTTTTTAGAATGGCATAAAGCTTTTTAAAATACTTTTTGATATGTTTGAGCATATCATTTTAAAATATAGGCAATATAAATTCTTCCCTAATTCATTCAAAGCACATTTTAATTCAAGCTGAAAATATACTTTTTATCAGTAAAACTGAAGATTTTTTTCCCCTTCTATTTTATCGCTTCATATGATCAAGGTTAATAAATTTCTTCAATTTTTGACTAATCAATACTTATTTTTTAATCAGTCTGTAGGGATATTGGGAAAATAAATGTTTAAATAATAAGACCTCAATTTGAGGTATTCTAACTACTCAAATTTTTTGAAGTACTAACTTGATAACCTTTGTAGTGCTGCTTATGTATTTGCATTGTAATGTTTAAATTAATAATCTCCTCTCCCCACAATCTCCTGACTGTTAAATTATCTATATTAATCCTCGTGACATGGGCAAACCTATCAACAAATAATTTCAATGGCATTTGTATTTGACTTAAGAGTCCTTAAAGTTTAAAAAAGAATTGTCATGACTAGTCAAATTTCAACTTGAATTTATAATTTATATTTGCTTGGCTTATTAATGATGATAATGAGTGTTTATTAAGAACATGTTTTTAAAAATCTGATATATTTTAATTGACACACTGAAATCATTTAATTTGTATTGTAAACATTTTAATGTTCTTAGAATTTAAAAAAAATCAAATTGTATGTAAACTTTTAATTTTAAGATCACTGATCATTTTGTTTTCAAAATGTAGGTGTTAAAATGTACTATTTTATGTAATTGGATATAGATATTAATCACTGGTATACGAGACAGAAATGTTCCTTTGTTGATAGACACAACTATTTAATCACTGGTATACGAGACAGAAATGTTCCTTTGTTGATAGACAACTATAAATCTAAGTCCTCCACAAACCCAATGAGCTACAATATAAATGAACATTTTTAACTTTTGTTAAAATGCAGACATAGACATAAATCGTACAATAATTTACACACTTTTGATTGCTGTTTTGTCGTAAACCCTTGTAACTATTATTTTTCAAAAATAATTTTTGCAGGATCTTGAACTGTAGATATGAATTGGATTAAATTAAATACTATAAATGTTGGTTGTTTTATGATTAATAGTTTTATTCCAATCATTTCTTCATTACTATTGTTTATGTGATATTTAATGGGTTTTAACTTGATAAAACCAGGACGTACCTATCATCAAATTACTTAATGTTTTAAAAACTTTCAATAAATATGATCTACAGAATTTATTTGCCCATTATATTTGTCTTACTTAAAAAAAAATTTTTTTTCAGTGATCAAGTTTTTCCATGACTTTTTAGTAGCTTACCAGACCTATAGGTAAAATGAGATGTTGACATTATAGTAAATTTTGGCCTTATTTGTGGAAAAGATTTTTACTAATACATTGTATAACCAAATACCTTCGTTACTTTTAATATTTAAAATTATTGTACTGGATTGAATTGCAATTCACTTCACACTTCAGTCTCTAAAACAAAACAAAAAACTATAACCTCTGGTATCAGAAAATAATTACAAAATTTTACCCAGCCTTTTTCTATATAAAAATAAAAAATTCATGACATTAAATTTATATGCCACAAAAATTTTGCTCGAAATAAAGCACATTTACTGTCGAGATTTACTTTTAAAAATATATCTATATTTATTTCTTGGTTTTTCTTAAATGACTATAAATATTAGTGTTTTTTAAAATTTACCTGTATACCATGACTTACTTTAAACCCATTACATTATTTAGTCTGGTATCTATATGGATACATAGGTGTAGAAAATATACTTTCATTGATATTAATTTCACTAACATTTATGACATCAAAGTTTGCTTAAAAGTTTTATATAATATTAAATTCACTTAACATGGGTTGCTTAGTATCAAACAAAATTTATTTAATACATACTGGCTCATAAATAAAGATTTGATATGGTGATTGAAAGAAAGTTAAAAAACAATATAAACATTGTAATCAGATAGTGTGTTAAATGTCTATCCATGTATTTACATTTGTTCTTGTGTTATATAAAAGGATATATTTAAACTTGTTTTCAATGTCTAATTGAACCAAGATTCAAAATAACAATCTACAATTACAAAACAATAGCTAGTTTAAATAAAGCAGCATATATAGTGATGATTAAATTACATGGCAACACCAAGTTTATATTTCATTAAAAATGCCAGAGAAATTCCTCCAGCAAACATTGATGGCACAGCAACAAAAGAAAGCAGAACTAAAAGGCCCATCCCTGATAATCCATGGCCACTGTTGAAAAAAAAAGTTTAAATATATAATAACGATTAATTTAAAGTATAATTCTTAGAGTGCACTTTTGCAACCAAATAGTGCCTTATCATCAGTTAACTGAAGTGAATAAATATTTTTTTTAAAAACAAACCTGTAACTGTGTTAACTTATATCACACTTGTGATAATAACAATTTTACTGACATAGCTACACTAAATATAAAAATTTTATATCAAGACAACTTAAACTCATGCATTATTTATAGAATTTATAGCTGTATAAATAGCCCTCTAAATTTATGACTGCTTTAAATTTAGTGATCTAAAAATTTCAAATAAATTTATAAAATAGTTTCAGATTATAAATTTAAATATTTTCTTCCAAAAACAATATCTGGTCACTTCATAAATAAAACTTCTTTTATCCTGATGAATGACATAACACTTTTAAAGCTCACTCACCTTGTGCAGCCTCCAGCCAGACGTGCTCCATAAATCATGAGCATACCACCACCAAAGCTGTACCACTCTCCAAGACCTTCTACAGTTCCCACTGTATTAGAGGATGTAGCTGAAATACGAGCTCCTGCAATTGCACTTACGACATAAAAAACCTGGAATAACAATGATTTTTTCAAGATTATTTAAGGCTGGTGAAAAATTAGACCTATTATTTTTAATTATTAGCTTAAATAAATTGAGAATAATTCTGAATTGAACTTAATTGCATCAATTTTAAAATTCAAAGCTTCTGTTCTGTATATTGACAAATAAAGAAAAGTTAATCCTAACCAATCTAAATATCAGACCTTGCATATTATTAGTCAATCTCAAAATGAGAAGTGATCCTATAAAATAATTAGAAGCCAATTAGAGCTTAGTATTAAAGAATCATTTATTGGCTGACTACACTAAAGCAGCCACCTGCAGTTATATTATGCCGCCTTGGGGGAGCTACCATCTCCTACCAAGCGCGTCCTCAGGCGGTGGATAGAGGAACGACCTTTAGATATAAAGGTTAGCCGTGAATATTGAATAAGCGGCCGCGGACCAACTGGTTTGCTGTCGTGGAGGGTGAGGTGGGGTATCCCGTGGTAAGGATACTCAGACCTAAACGCCAGAGGAGAAGAAGTTGAGGAATGGCAAACAGAAAACAGTCTAATTCTCCTAATCCTAAACCAACCAGAAGACACTCCTACCTTCTACTCCAGAGTATGGATGACAACATCAACACCAGACTTAGCCTTTGCTACAAACAAATTATCCAAAGGAAGTAAAAGAGAAGTCGCTGACCAACTTGCTACTAGTGACCATAGACCAATTCTCATACACATAGAAACCATTCAACTGCCTATAGAAAACTCCACCCTTCCCAGATGGAATTACAAGAAAGCAAACTGGGATCTCTTTGCCCGCTTAACAGATGAATATATGTCGAACATCAACTGCAAAACAAACCGGGTTAACAAATCCTACTCTGATTTCTCAAGAGCTCTCCTCAAAGCCGCTAAGGAATCTATCCCCAGGGGAGCTAGAATAAATTACATACCAAACTGGTCTCAACATTTAGAACAACTTCACAACAAATCCATCAACGCAAGAAATCTAGCAGAAAAATCCCCAACAGTAGAAAACAATATCCAACTAAAAGCCGCAAATGCAATCTTCAGAAAGGAATATCTCTCCTCTATAAGGAAAAGCTGGCACGAAAAAACCGAACAACTAAATGTAGACAGAGATGGACATAAACTATGGAATATTGCAAAAAGTCTTAACCAAGAGGAAAACCAATCTTCTCCAATAGTCCTAGAAGCAGACAATAAAAAGTTCACAGGCCGTGAAGCTGCTCAAAATTTTTTAACCCACTTTAGTTCCATGGGCAATATCAGTATCAGAGAACAAAGATCCAAAGAAGTTAAAGATAAAATAGAAAAAGCTCAGAAGATGGCTACACCACACTCTCATGGAATGATTGCAAACCTAAGTAGGAAAGAGCTCGAGGACTCTCTGAAACTCCTCAAACCAGATCCCAAATGATATGCTCATTCACCTAGGACCCCTGGCTAAGAAAAAACTACTACAAATATTTAATGCCAGCTGGAAGTCTGGAAAAATCCCAACTATTTGGAAAAAAGCTATCATTGTTCCAATACCAAAACCTGGCAAACCAAGAAGCCAAGTTGACAGCAACCGCCCAATAAGTCTGACCAGTTGCGTCTGCAAACTGATGGAAAGAATGGTTAATAATAGGCTGATGTGGATACTTGAATCCGAAAATCTACTAGCAGATGAACAGGCAGGATTCAACGGAAGATCAAATAGCATACATAACACAAGAAATAGAAGATGGCTTCCAGGCAAAGAAATCAACTACCGTTGTCTGGGTTGACCTAGAAAAGGCATTTGATAAGGTCTGGAAAGAAGGTCTAATTCTAAAGCTACAAAATACCCATGTATCCCACCGAATGTTAAACTGGATCACAGAATATTTAACTAATCGCAAGGCTCTAGTCAAAATGCAAGGAAAAAGGAGCAACACAGCTACGATACACAATGGGGTCCCCCAGGGAGGTGTTCTGTCACCCACACTGTTTCTAATTTTTATAAACGACTTACTCCAAATTATTCCTAGAAAAGTAAAAGGCAGCATGAACGCTGATGATCTGGCTATACTTAGCACAGAAGAATACACAGGCACTTCAAAATTTAGGCTACAAGAAGCACTGACCAACCTCAACCTATGGTCTAAGGAATGGAGTATGGCCATAAATTCCAATAAAACTACATACACAATCTTCTCCCTTTCAACCAAACAATAAAGCATCAAACTAACCTTAGACAAAATAATCCTGGAAAAAATTGACAATCCATCATATCTAGGAGTTACGTTTGACCCAAGGCTAACCTGGAGAAACCAAATAGATAACGCACACAAAAAAAGGAATCCAAAGACTGGCCCTGATGAAAAAACTAGCTGGCTCAGACTGGGGCGCAAACCACTCCATCCTGAAGAAAACATACACCAGCTATATAAGACCCACACTAGAATATGGATCCACAGTGTGGGGCATAGCAGCCAAATCGAATCTCCAAAAAATAGACAAAGTTCAAAACCTAGGGCTTCAAATAATTACAGGAGCAATGAAAACTACCCCAATCAAAGCAATGGAGGACCTAGCTACCCTAAGCTCTATGGAAGTTAGACGAGAAACCAAAACCTTAACACAGTTCACCAAATTAGAAGCATCAGCACATCACCCTCTAAAACCCAAGCTGCAAAAATCCTACTCAACTAAAAGACTCCAAAGAACAAACTTTATACGAGAAGCCAAACATCTAAAATCCAAACATAAAATTGATAACATCGTGATTGAAGCAACACATCCCCACAGCCACTTCCCACCCTGGGACCCTAGTCCACCTCTAATAATCAGAGACAACTTAATCAGCATAGGAAAAAAGTCTGACTACACAAATGGCATTCTAAGAGTAACAGTAAATAAAATCATCAAAGAACAATTTCCTGAAAATTCCTGGATAAGAGTCTACACCGATGGCTCCTCAGAAAAAGCCACAAAAAATGGAGGAGCCAGCATTCTTATAGAGTGGCCTAACGGAGAACACCTTGAAAAAGCAACTGCCATAGGAAGTCTCTCAGATAGCACCAGAGCAGAAAGGAAAGCACTAGAGCTTTCCGCAAAAATTCTAACAAGTGACCCCCACTCTAAAAACAGCCAGATTGTCATCCTCACTGATGCTAAGACAGTGATTCAGTCTCTCAAAATCCCAAACGCCATGATCAATCAGACACTCAGTACAGAACTATTGAAACTGAGCAAAATAACAAAAGAACTTATTCTCCAATGGATCCCTGGACATGTGGAACTTGAAGGAAATGACACTGCTGACTCCTTGGCAAAAACTGGAGGCAGAAAAAACCAGGCAGAGCCATCTCTACACCACGAAGAAATCAAAGCAATACTCAAAAGAAGTGAACCTGAAAGATGGTCCGAGTTCAAAGAAGACCACCCAAAAAGTGATGCATACTTCAAACTCCCCCGCAAATCACAAAACATCATTTTCAGGCTAAGGACGAGCCACAACAAACTTAGGCAACACATGTTCCGCAAACTTCGAATTGGAGAAAGTGAAATGTGCCCCTGCGGGACAGCTGCGGAAAATGCGGAACATGTTCTCCAAAACTGCCCACTGTACCACCATACCCGGACAGACATATGGCCCCAGGTAGCTACCCTCGATGACAAACTCTTTGGTGGACTGGACCAACTGACAGCCACAGCGCAGTTCATCACAAATATAGGACTTGCTGTCTAAATCCTCTATCAAAAGATTTTGAGAAAGAAGAAGAAGAACATTATGCCCCCTATGGTGAAGTTAGCAGATAGAAGAGCCATATACCAGGTATTTTCAAAAAATAGTTATAAAAATTATTTTTATGCTTACAAGTGAATAATTAGATATTTAATGATAAATGTTCAAACCTGCCACCAGTTCCCAATGCCAGATGTGTATTTCTTCAAGTAAGGCAGCACTATATTCAGGCGTTCAAATATTAAGACCTGGGAAGCTATTGTTGCATAGCTTGCACTGGAACCTAAAAATAGAGGATATCCTATTTTAAATCTTAATTTACATATATTATAAATGTGTGTAACTAATAGTTCTTAAATTATTAAATTTTCTCAATTTATGACTTATTTTTTTATAGCTGATGAAAAATGACTGAATAAAATGTTATTATAAGAGTATTTAATGAATTTTAAAATTAATGTAACATTAAAGAAATGTGCGGTGGTATAACTTGAAGAGAGGGATTTTTTAAAAGTGCTTTTTAAATCCTTTATATTAACTCTTGGCGTCTGGTTGCTTGTTTGTTGAAAAAACTTTGGATTGGTTTTTAACCCACTTCTCCATATCATATCGAGCTGAAATTTTGCAGGCAGACTCGTGGCGATGATAAAAATGATGTATTAAAATTTGACATCGATCGCATGTACTGTTATTAAATTAATGAATTTTTAGATTATCTATGTATGGCAACCATCCGTCCTCATGGGACGATGGCGTGTACTCCTGTTTCTCTGCCCCCCCCTGCCCTTTCTCCTGGCCCTTCTCTCTTCACTCAAAGCTATGAGGGATGCTTCTGTGACATGAATGCCCTCACGCACTTTTGCCCACCAGAAGGTGCGCTCCTCGGCAATGGTCTCCCACGTTTTATGGTCTATCTGTGCCAATGATATGTCTTTCTTGCAGACGTCCTTGAAGCACAAGAAGGGGCGACCTTTTTTTCTCATACCGGTTGCCAGCTCACCGTAAAGCAAGGCTCTAGGAATGCGCTCCAAGCTCATCCTGCGGACATGACCTAACCACCGCAGGCGCCTCTCACTCAGAATTGAGTGCATACTCAGCATAAGGCTTCTTCTGAGTACCTCAACATTGGTGATCTTGTCCTGCCACTTGATGCATAGAATCCTACGCAAGCATCGTAAGTGGAAGCTGTTGAGCTGCTTTGTTTGCTTGGCGTAGGTTGTCCAGCACTCACTGCCATAGAGGAGTGTGCTGAGCACGCAAGCCTGGTATACAGTGATTTTTGTCCTATCTGTGAGCTGCGCATTGTTCCACACTCTTTGATTCAGCCTAGCCATTAATGATGCGGCATTGCCGATTCTGGTTCCTATTTCCTTATCCAGGGAGAGTGTGCTTGTGATGTTACTGCCAAGGTAGGTGAAATCATCGACGACGTCCAAGGTGTTTCCCTCAATGGAGATTGCTGGAAGGCGGTCAGTGCCTTGTCTCATAATGTTGGTCTTTTTGAGGCTAATTGTTAAACCAAAATCCTTGCATGCCTCTGAGAACTTATTGACCAACTGTTGGAGTCCTGCCTCTGTATGTGAGGTAAGGGCTGCGTCATCCGCGAAGAGCAACTCTCTGGTTAATACATTTTCCAATTTGCTCTTCGCTTGTAAATATCTCTATGTAGCTTTTAAATATTATGCTAGTACATGTATTTTGTGCAGTGCGTATTATATTGAACCCGCAGTGCGTATTACATTGAACATACTTTTGTAATATTTTCCCGATCTGTAAATGTTTATGCTAGTCTTTCGCACGGTGCGTATTATATTGAACATGATCAATACTTTTAGTTATGTCTCAAATATAAAGGATTTATAGTAAAAAAACTTTGGTTTTTACAGGTTTTTTGTAATTTGAATACTAATTTCCTTTAGTGAAATAACTTCAGAAGGTCCTACTATTTTAATTAGATTTACCTAATGTGTCTTGCACCACTAGCACAACAGGAATCTGTAATAGTCCAATAATCATCCCAGTTAAATATGGAGGCCAAGCCCTCACTCCAAATACACCTGAGCCACTTTGGATGATCTATAATTTAAAAGAAAAAACTGGAAGAGTTCAATGATTTAGTTAATAATTTATTAGTATTTGGATACATTAGGTCCAAACATTTTTGGGGGATTACACAATTTCTAAAACGATGACATATATAGTTCCATTTCCATATAAGAATATTAAGAACCTATTATACCTTTACTTTACTTTCAAAATTAATTAAACAAAAATTTAAAACTTTTTTAAAAGATAAACATTGCTTATATGCCCTGTAATGTCATTACATGTTGTATTAAGTATATGAATGTTTTATATTGAATGAATTGATAATTATGTATGTTACTAATTTTATGTAAAGCGCTGTGAGCCCAGTAACTTGCTGGGGTACTGCGCTATATAAATTATCAAATTATTATTATTACGGAATAAAATTTTTATTAAATCTTCAAGACAGAGATCCTTTTTTTTCCTACCTCTGTCTCCCAGGGTCTAAAAACTTCTGCTGTGAATACTACAAGCCCAAGTAGTGCTGCAAAAGGTAAAGCCAAAATAAAATAAGGTGTCTCGAGATATTCATCCACCCTGTAAAAAAAGACATAGCATTAACTCAAATATATGTTCAACTACAAACAAAATTAGAAGGGAAAAATACAGTAAATGGTAACAGAATTAGGATTTTAAATGACTTATTGAATCAATATTCATTATCAGAGGGTTCAACATAAGATCTAAAAGAAAAGCAGATTATGCAAAAATTGCGGTATCAAGAAAAATGAAAGCTCCAGTATCACATTTGCTAAGTACAATACAATAATAAATATTATTTACGTGTTGTATCTGTAAGATCTGACTGGTTTAAACCATGTAGAAATTAAGGGTTCAGTCAGTGCATATAAATATGCTCCACAAATCCCGCCTGCCAATGTCAAAACTGAAATGATTTTCCCCCCAAAAAATCAGTAATTGAAAGCAAATATTATTGCAACTTATTTTCAAGTAAAATATCTTAAATAAAATGTGTTAAATCTTTATTTTTTAATTGACAATTATTCAATTATTATTAATATGACAATTTTTTCTATTAAAGATTTGTCATATCCGCAAAAACAAGACTAATTAACACACCAGAGTTAGGTACTCCTGCTCCAACTTGTGCCAGAACCATACCAGGACACTACAATGAATATAGAACAATAATCAATAAGCCGTAGTCCAGCTGTTAGTGAAGTCAATAAATCCATAATCCAATAATATTTAGAAATATAGTTTCTATAAATACATAAATGCCCAATACTTAAAAAAGCATTGGGCAAACTTGGTAATAAAACTTAATTATATTTTACTCCAAGCCTTTGTAGCAATATTTACTAAAGCCTTTCTTGTTTTTTTTAAATGAAGATTAAAAAATACAAACCGCTCCAGCCAAAGTCATTCCCATGCCAAGAAGGGCTCCACCTACTGCTGCTGCAAGAACACCTTTATATTTCAGTCCAGGAAAATATGCAAACAAGGCTTTTTCCATCCTTCTTGATGTTCTTGGGATCATAGTAAGAATGGAGAAGGCTAGCATTCCTGAGAAAATATTTTTTATTGTATTTGTCATGATTGTTTTCCTAAATTTTGGACCAGAAATTAGAATTTAAGTACCCGATGAAATAAAATTAACTACTTAGTCATTTACAACAAAATTTTCATTAGGTGCAAGAAAGATGAGTGTGAAGATGAAAGGAAAATAAATTTTGTTTATTCAGTCACATAAACTTGAATTTATAGTTTGTTGATATCTGGGTCTTAATATCAGAGGTCTGCATCCAATGGGCAAGTGAAGATGTCAGTGAAAAAAAAAGAGTTAAATTTTTAGCCAGTGCAGGCGCTAGACATTTTAAAGTTGGATGAAAATAGGCAATCGTGACCCTCTGGATAATTATGGGAAGATTCCAGAAAAAAATTGTTGCCCGTGTGATGATTACGGATTTTAACAGCTTTGAGCTGTAGCTGTTGTTAGCTTATCAAACTCTGCAAATACATACATTATCTAAAACAGTTATTATATTGATGTGCAAATATAAATCTCCCAAACTGTTTATTCCATGACCCGGTTATTTCTTACGCAATCAACTAACATTTTTGCTGAACTTTATTATTGAATATTTTTAATGACTAAAAACTCACCTGTAGCTGATGCAGAAAGAAACATCTTCAACATTGTAAACTTTGAGAATAGCATTTGTTCTCGAATAATGTGTGGTTCAAAAACTTGAAAATGGAAATTTAATTTTTAAAAATAAAATATTCATTGTAAGGGTTCTTTGTTTTTGGTAAACAAATCATTAAAAAAAATTAACATCAGCTCAATGAATCATTTGAAGTCTACTATAACTGATTACATTGTTATAATTCATCAAGATAAATAATCAATTTATTGATTTCCAATCAGGATTACCTCTTCCCTTTTCTAGAGCAATTCCAAAGATAAGACCTGAAACAGCGCTGACACTCAACTTAATGAACAGATCATAACCCTTTTCTCTAGATGGCATTTTGTCTTCTGTATCTTCTCTGTCACTATCGACACTCCACTTAAAGCGACTACGCAAATCCTCTGGCCTTGTGGACATACTTGATGAAGACAAGCTTTTCCTAGAGAAACCTTTCATAATCAGTTCAACATTTGTATAATTTATATTACTTTTAAAGATTATTCTTTAATGTTTTATGCTCTTAATATACCAGGATCAAAACAAAGATCAATAGAGTAGTTAATTTAATATACAATAAATTTAATTTATTTAGAGATTAAAAACATAAGCCTGAAGAAACAAAAAGAAAATATTTTACCATGCAATGTCATATATAACATACAAGAGAAAAGCAGATGCACTTAAAAAATTTATTTAAAAAGATAAAAAGCAAATTATCTTATGCCACTCAAACTGAAATTACGATAACTTAATTTTAATAACCAAGGTTCTCTGCGACATATTTAAGTAGAACTATTTTGATGACGCAGATACATTTTAAATTCTGCTGATATGAAGTCATTAACATATGCTTTAATTCTGATTGATCAGAAAATTAAAAAAAATTTCATTCACAAAGCAATTATTTAAAATGTAAGTACATAATTCACATATATTACACACACACTACAAATTTTAAAAAAATGGTAAGAAATAATAGTAACAATAGTGCTTTGTTCTAATTATGAAATTTGTTATATAGACTTGAATGCTATAAATTACAAACATTGGTTTTATATATTTTCAATTTATCATTAGAATCTAACATTATTATTTAAGTTTTAATACCCTCAATTTTTTAAACAAAATAAAAGACACAATTGAGATTCCTGGATTTATTTTAAAAAGGAATCACATTTTAAAAATATATATATTCTAGGCTATAGAGATTTAGAGAGCAAGCAGAGCATTATTTAATTATTAAAGAGAACCCTAACTGGCAGACTGACTTTTAGTCTAAAAATGTCTACAACAATTTGTTAGACTATACTTAGTTATGATTGTTTTAGTATAAAATTATAGGAATATAACTTACATCATTTCTAAAACTTCTACTTGGGGAACAGGGCATGCATCAGGGGAAGGAGTGAAAAATATCCTGTACCACTCAGCTGGGGTAAAAACTGCCATTTACAGTAATTTACAAGAATTTACGACACATCTTGTCACACTTGACCTTAAAGTTGGCCACTTGGTTTTAGTTCTTTAAAAAAATTCTATTTGAATTCAGATTTCCCACAGAAAATAACTTCAATTCTATGAAAATTAAAATGTGCGCTCATTAACATATATAAAATAATATATATTTTATAAAATGTAATGAATTGACTTTCTTGACTAACTCCAGAAAGATGGTTTAAAAATGTTTCTTAATTTAGTAAAAATATGTTTAATATAGCAGAGATTATGACAAGAGATATGCCTAAGTCTAAGCCTCTGCTCATACCTTTACTGTTACTTATTACTTTTTATTATTTACCTTTAAAAAGTATAGGCAATAGTAGTTTCTGATTTAAGTTTAAGTAGTAATGAAGGCTTAAAACTTGGTAATTTAAATAAAATAAGAAATCCTAAATTTAAAGAAAGATTTTTTGTGTTTTAGCAACATAAAATTTATACAAATTCAATTCCTTAAGTCTTAAGTAAGGTATCCATGAATCATACTCATAGTCGTACTAAATGATACTACATAGTATATAGTATATATATATTATAAGTTATACATTAAAATTAAATTAAAGTAAAGCCTTAGCCTCCTTACTCCTTAGTCGGGCGAAATAATACTGTTAATTTTAATGTGAATCGTGAATGAGAATGTGACTAATGTGTCAATGAACTCAATGTCAATGTCTGGAATACTCCTGGTATTACTTGTACTACAATAAATTACAAGTCAAGACTTAAACTTAAATAAAAATGTAACAAATAGATCTGAACTGCACTTTACATTGTTTACATTAATTTTAATTACAATATCAATGTAAATTAAAAATTATTACATGATAGGCCTACTGATCACAGAAACATGGAATAAATACAGTTCACCCGGATAAGAGTGAGTCCCCCTTCACAGCATTTATAAAATAACACAAATCTTGCCAGATATGTTGAGCAGACTCAGTACACTACAGGCTGTCACGTACTGGGATGTAAACAATAACTCATGGGCGGTATAACCATGACAGAATGAAAATTTGACAACGCCGTTAACATTTAGGGCAAAGTTTCGGTCAAAGGTCAAAGGTGATTACTCGGTTTCTCACACATGCCATGGGTAGTTAGTAATTTTGCTGGGTCCCGCACGAATTTCATGTAATAAAAGACTTCATAATTTTCGATTCAAATTATTATCATAAAATAAATTTTCATTTTTTAACAAATCACAGACTGTACAGTAAAATAAACTGAACTAACAGTGAAATTAAAATTCTGTGGAAGTGGAACTCTTCATTTTATTAACATTTTCACCACCACATTTAATCCGGCCCCTGCAAAGCACCGGGGGAGGGGGGTACCGCGTCTATAACAACATATTCCATGATGGATTGAATCTATAATAATTTAATAATATTGTAGATTGTAGTAAGTTCGGGATATTGAAATGTATCAAAAGAAACAGGAGAGTCTTAAGCGGATGCTAAAGATAACGATCTCTATTTGAATTTGAGAGTGCGAGTAGCATAAATTTAAATGTGATAAGTTCTGATAAGTGTAACAGCCACGGGCCAACGTAATTGCAAAGATAAAATTAATTTAAATTCCAGTATTAAGAATTGACGTAGCTGCAAACATCTAAATGTGTCTCAGTACGACGATAAAATACCAGGTTCAAGAATGAAATATCCGAGGAAGATGACTTTCTTTCCACCTCAAAGCCCCGAGTTGGACACTCCTCGTTTCATTACTGACCTACAAAGTCTTTTGATGTCTGATGCCGGCTAGTTGGATGCATGCCAACCTAAATGACCTAATGAAACATCCACTTTAGCAAAACGTTTCTGTTATCAATAGGTAGATGGGGCGGAGGAAAATAGAAATAAAACAATGAGATTACATTTCAAAATTTATAAACTTCCGCCGATTCTAAAACAGGAGATCAAGCTGTAGATAAACGGGTAAATGCATAAAATAAAAACAGGGTATTAGTAGGCCTGACAGGACGTAACACAACAGCGAACGTTTCGGCAAAGAGCCTTCTTCAACGGACAAATAGTACACAAATGAAACGAATAAAACGAAATAATAGAAAAAAAAACACTTAGCTGCGGTGAAATCCAAGTAGTCCAGTAGAGATAAAGCAAGGAGAGAAAAGTAAGAGCTTAAATAGGAAAGGAAAGGGTGGGTGTGGCCAATCAATCAGCTTGTCAGTGCGAACACAACGTTGATCCCAAGTGGTGTAAGAGTCCCATATTCATGGATTAGTCTATTCTCCAGACTGACCCGGCCGGGTGTGTTTGTACAAGAAACCAAGGCGGTGACAGACATGTCATCGACGCCCATGTGGTCCCGTCCATTGAAGTGTCGGGAGACAGGACACTGTTTGTCTTGTTTAATGGCACGTACATGTTCCGCGATACGGCAAGAGAGTAACCTCCCCGTTTCACCAATGTACTTCAAAGGACAGCGCTTACACACAATGGTGTAGACCACATTGCGGCTAGTACAAAGATAGCCATTCCTAATCTTGAATATCCCCTTAGGGAAGACAATCTGGTCCGTCTGGGTAACAAAGGGACATGTCTTGCAGCGATTACGACCACATGGCTTAGTGCCCAGATGGGAGGACGGAATAAGCAGATGGCTACGAACCAATAGGTCTCGCAGATTTTTATCCCTCCTGAATACAATGAGGGGTGGGGTGGAAAATATGTTGTTTGTCTCAGGGTCCGCGAGGAGGATGGTGCGGTTTTTCACAAATATTTCCTTTGCTCTGATGTTGTGGGGATGGTATGTGAGCACCAATTTGCTCCTTTCATTACTATCACTGGAGCGTGATACAAAAGCGTCGGCACGAGTGAAGTTTTTAACTCGCTGAAGTGCAGATTGAAGTATAGCTTCAGGGTAGAATATTGTAGATAAACGATGTAGCTCTTGGTCTCATATGAGACAAGCAACGAGTTTTCCCGATAGTAACACTTGATAAAAAAGAGTACAAAATAATAATTTCTTACAAGACATAGGCAACCGCCCAGGCCCAGCTCAATCTCATAATTTAGCACTTGTGCTCTGGAGCTGGAACATTCAGAGCCCATTTTTTGGGGCGTTGTGTTAAGTCATTGAAAGATGACAGTATTCTTTCTTGAAAGCTAAACCACATTAGTCATTAGAAATACTGGCCAGAATCCAAACCAGGACGAAGCTTTGAGTTTGATATTTATCTATGCATGTAGGATCCAACTAAAGTGATATCATGTTGGTTTTACTGCTGTCATTATATCCGACTAAAGGCGATCTTTCAGTAAGGGGGCACGTAACACCCATTTACTTAGTGCCATCACAAAGGGCGTGGGTGGGGTGGGGGTGGGAACAACAAAGCATTAAAAAAAACGGACGCTTGGTGTAAATGTAAAGTGCACGGCAACGGATTCCTAGTCTTGTGAATGTAATGACAATAGAAAAGCTGCCAGCCCCAACTAGATAACCTAGTCACTCGCCATAGTGTAAAAACAATAAAAATAAAAATAATTGTCATACATAAGGTACCATGGAGATCAGTTGAAGCGACAATGATTGACGCATTTGCATCTATTGCCTCCTGTCCCCCAACCTCCAGGTTCTAATACCCAGGTGGGCAGCCAGGCATCATCATCACGGATGTATATAATATATACAAAAACTCAATTTTTTTTTCTTTCAAGAAACATAATGATCACACTATTGATCGTGGGACCTTATTAATACGAAGTCAGTACTCAGTACACATTTTAACACATTGATTGAAGTAACAACTAGCTAGTGAGAAAAATTAAACATCACACCTTAATTAATTAAATTAATACATACTTATTAGTTACTCATTGGCCTTTACTGTTCTATTTACGGCTAGTAATATATAGTCATCAGTCCATTGATAAAATGAATAGCGTAGTATTCAGTAAAGTATGTAAACATCGAAAGTGTAACTAACTACTAGTAGCAGTAGGCCTAATCAATATCATTATTTATTGAATTAGTGTAACGGTGTATTGCCATTCATTTATATATTAGTATTAATTAGTGCACAGTAATATACTTTTAGTTGTATAGGCTATAAACGCAGACTGAATTAATCAGAAACTATTATAGAGCATAAAATAATCAGAAAAGTATGTAGTAGTAGAATCATAAGAAAACAAGTTCAAAACTTACCGATTGTGATAAAAATAAGTTCGATAATTACCAAGGGAACAAGCTACTTATGTTTTATTACAGTAGTCTCCCTTATAAAAGCGTCACAATAAGTTGACAATAACCATGCGTTTCAAAATCTATGCATACGACATGGTTACATTGGAAAAAAATTAATCTTTCCTCTAAATATAAATAAATCACACATTTCTTCTGAAACTTAGTGAAATATTAAAATAAATGTTTGTTTATTGATTGGACTTGTATGCTAGGAATAATTTAACGAAATATACAGTACAAAATGTAACGTAACAATAGCATAATACCCGTACTCTAAACGCTGTATTTGGCATGGGTGTACTCAATGTCCACAACAATGGCTGCCTCCACTTCTAGAGATGATTCCATACCTTTTGAATTGAAAGAAAAACTAGCTGCTTTTGATACGAATTTATCTGAATTAGAAGCTGGTCTTAACCCTATATTATCTGTAAATCGGACTGCATTAGTTGAAAAGGTAACTAAAATTTAATTAAACAATTAGAATTAGATGCCTAAAGTAAAGTAAGGAGTAAGACAGTAACTTAGTAAGTAAGTAAGGGCAATCGGCAATGGGCTCAATGGCCATGGCTAAATTAAACATTTGCTTCACTACACATACTGGTGTAGTCTTTACTTTACTATTACTACTGTACTGTAGTTTTTTAATTATTTATTTAATGACTAACCTGGGTGATTATCATTTAGGTGATCCTGCAGTTTTAGCACATATTATTATTATGACCTATATTATTTCGCAGTAAATTTTAATTTTCTCATGAGAACTTGACTTACGTCTTAAATTTATTAAATTAATATATTTAATACATTTTATATTTTAGCTATTATAGTAGGCACTTCGATACTCATTCGCGCATCGTTCTGCGCATGTCTAAAATTTACGGAAAAACTATTTTTACAAATTTGACGGTTCGCTATTTGGTACTCTACGGGTACCTCGGAATTTTTGTGTTTACGTCACAGTTTGACGATGAAATCAAATCATTTTCTTAATATTTAATAATATTCCAGTACATGTTATGTATAACTGATATGGAATGATTTAAAAAAAAATTTGCTTAGACTTAGTTGCCGGCCGAGGTTTAACACACATCCCACAGCGAGCTGTGATCAACGGTCAAGGCCGCAATAGTTTTATTTATATTACAAGACATTACAAGTTTCATTGATTGAGGAAATTCGAGAGCGTTCTGATAGTAACAGATATCCTGCAAGTCCAAAGCATTAAACTTAAAATTACCATATTGATTTGTTTATTTAAAAAAAAATTTGTTGATTCGACGGCAAACGTGAGCGGCTGTGACATGCCATGCCACACGATACATGGGACGAGGCGAGGCGAAAAATTTGACCTTTTAACGCATGCGCAATTATAAACTGGTAACTTAAAAAAAATTTTATTAAATGGAATCGAAACATGACAGAGACGTAATCAAAGTCCTTTACTTCGGCATAAATAAATATATATATATAAAAATTCCAGATTAGTCATAAGTTTTCCCGACTTTCAAGGCCGAGAAAACTTTTTAAGAATTCCCGACTTTTTCCCGTTTTCCTGAGTGGGAACCATGGTTATATTTAAATTTTAAACGGTCCTTAAAAACGAACGGTCATTACAACCTTAGGAAAGAGTGAAGAAATATTAGGGTTCCGATACGATTCCGATTAATCGTCCCACCACTAATTAACGCTAACTAATTAATCATGTACATAAAGAAATATCAAGCACATGTTAATATTTTGCCGCCATATTGGTTTTCGTTTTAACTCGATCATCGGTTATGTCGATGCCATTTTTCATATCCCAACTCCGTCGACTAAACCGGTTTCGACTGTAATAATATAAATAAAAATTAGTGAAATTGAAGTCAAAACACTTAGACTTAGACTAAGGCTACCACAGTTTTAATAGCTTCATGCAATCAATTTAGTTATTGTTTTAAATTCTAATTACCTGTCATACATATAAGTATTGATTTAACATTTTACTAAACATATATTTAATTAAAATCCAATAAACATGTTATATTTTTTTCACACTTGACTTGAGTCTTGAGACAAATTATTTTTTCAACTTTTTGAATGATTTTTTACAACTTGACCTTAAAAAAATAAATTTGTAAAAATAATCATTGTTGTAAATTAAATAGTTAGTAGTTTATACTTTTTATATAAGAATGTGATTGTCTCCTAAAAGTTTGGTGCAAATATCTTTAAAAATGATAAAGTTATGGGTGAAAGGATGAGAAATTTTAAAAATTGGTCACAAGTTTTTTAGTAAAATATAAAGTTTATATAAGGGGCTTAAAAAATTCACAAAAGAAAAGATAACTTGACTTCTGTTTAAAATAAAAAGATGAAATTTGTGTTTTTAGAAAACTTAGAGCTAGCCCTTTCAAATGATATATGTTTTAACATGATATGACAATATTTAAATATCTTGTCAAAGTACCTAATTATAGTATAGTATTTATAGCACTAATTTGTTAGTTGTATCAATTTCTAACTAAGTTAATTTTTTCTGCTCTTCAAAGTAGGATTTTTGTATTTATAGTAATAAGCTTAAAATTAAAAATCATTAGGCTTGAAAGAAAATAAAAGAATTAGCTGGAGACAAATGTATATAGTATATGAATATGAAGCAGGATATTTATATCATAGTTAACTAGCGTGTAACTTTTGAAAGAATTCTTGATATTTGTCTTTCCACAGTGAAAAAAATTAAAATATTTTAAGCTTGTTTTTCCAAATGAACAATTACCGTATTTTCACGCGTATTCCCCGCGGGTCATACCAGATTTTACAAACCCCGCACCCCCCCTGCGGGGTATCTCCGTGGGCGGGGTATCTGAATTTTTTTTACTGAATAATGCATCAATGGCACTATTACTTGGTAAACACGATTATAAAATTAGATTCAGTATAACTTCTGGTATTATACGTGTCTCCCCGGTTAACCTCGGAATCGAATAGTCCAGTTTAAACCGGTTTGGAAGAAATTCTTGTCATGTCGTAAATCGAATGCCTTGTATATAACGACTGGAGTTGTCTGATGGTACGGCGTACCAGAAAAAATAGTGCACACTTGTTTACGTCTAGCTAATGAAATAAAATATCAAAATTATAATTTTATAATTATTTATAATATTTTTATTAAAATTAACAATTACTTTTTAAGTAATAAGAGATATTTTTGTGTGCATTGTATTGATAGAGTTGTGAAAATATAGTACGGTAAGTACATCTCCTAGAGTGGTTCAGTGACAGTGCGGGGTATAAGCGTGGGCGGGTATACCACAATTTTTTTACAGGATCTAAAAATTCTACGGGGTATATGCGTGGGCGCGTTATCTGCATGTGCGGGGAATATGCGTGAAAATACAGTACATATTAAATTTAATATTTGAATGCATATGTAACATTTCTTTCAGATGGACCCCCTAGATGCTGCCAAAACTGATTTAGTTGCAGCATATGCCATTAATTCATTATTCTGGAGTGAGTATAGTATATGCATTACGCTTTCAACATTTAGATATGAAAATAAATAAATGAATACATAAAAAAAAATTAACTCATATTATCACATTAAAAAAAACAAACAAATTTTTATAACTGAAAAATCTTTAAGAATCAACCAGATTTTACAGTAAACTACTATAACTATTGGCATTCTAAACAATTATATATCTACGAAGATTTTTTTTATCTGCCAGTCTTTTTATCCTGCTAATATTTGCCCTTAAACATAATTTAACATTTACTGGGCTGCAAATTAGATAACACAGCTGAAATGTGGCAACAGTGGGATTTTTTTTCTTCGGGCAGAGATATCTTCTTTTATTTTAACAATCCACAATCAATTTCTTGATCATCCTTGGTTTTTTATATATTCTTTCATATAATAAAAACATGTACAAATAGAAGATTAAAAGCACTTAATAACATTTGCTGTATGCTTTTATTATTGAAACTCTAATTTCAGTGTACATGAATGTGTGTGGAATTAACCCAAAAGATCATGCTGTCCGACAAGAACTGGTAAAGGCATATTTGTTTTTAAAGAGATTAAATTTTTATTTAACTTATGAGTTTATTCAGGGTTTAAATTTAAGAGTGCAATATTATCATCACCTAAACACAATTAATTAACACTGGTGCACTATTAATTAATTTTTTTTTAATAGCCTGCATTCTATATCATTTGATTATGATATGCTATCAAATATAGATGATGTAGTAACCTTTGGTGTGATTTAGAGGAAGGGGTATTGATTTATTTCTTATGAATGTTAGTTGGAGAAGTGATTTGATTAGAGTTTGAAGTTGTACTTTTATTTATTTGAGTTGTCAAAAATGAAAAATATATTTCTATAAACATTAGACAAGGATTCAGAGCTACATGCAAAGGGTGAAAGAAATTGAGGACAAGAAGAAAGCACCAAAGCTTAATAAAGAGGGTGCTAAAAGATTTGTGAAAAGTGCCTTGTGGCAAGCTGCTCAGAAGAAAGTTGAAGGCAAGAGAACCCTAATAAATTTATTCATGTTAATCAATTTAATATCAAAAAAATTATTTTAAAAAATGTGTTTGCAAATTAAGCACTGATGTGATAATTTGGTGATTATTAAAAGATTCAAATGCGATCCTTGTCTGTATTAGCATGGATTTTCAGCAACTGTATAAAGACTGTATGGTAATAAAACCTAGTCAATAAGAAAGCAAGTTATCAGGTTTCATAAATTAAAATTTTTTGTTATTTGTTTTTTCAGATAATGATATCTCTACAATTGCACAATCTCCTCCACACCACAGCTCACAAGAGAGGAAATTTGGAAAGAAACGTAAAAGAAATAAAAAATAGCATGTACAAATATTAATATGATTTTGTATATAACAATATATGTGTGAGTATGGAAAAGAGAAATGAAACTGACTTGCATTTATTTTGTACAATGTTCAGTGTGAGTGGGAAGTCTATCATAAACATTATTTTCTAGATTCAGGAGGGTAAAAATATTTGTAATCCAAATAATATAGAATTATAATATTTTCAGCTTCAGGACAACACATACAACACAGTTAAATTAGAGAAGTCTACTAAGTCTACTTTAATTTAGTAAAAATCTTTGGATGAATAGTTAAATAAGTCAGGGGTGGGAAATCCTCAAGGCTTTGTTGACCACTTGTCATTACACCTTAAATTAAGTCATTCAAATTAGTAGTATTGTGTTTATATAAATGGCATGGAATAGATTTAAATTTTATAAATGAGTTTTATTTCTGTAGTTTAAATTTTGTATGTTGCAAGACTCAATCATTCAGTATGAAAATCTTTTGAAAAGAGCCAAGATTGTGATTGAAAAACATGAACATACATATAGTAATGTGAGCAGATAGTAATGTTATGTCTCTTACTTAAATGGATTGTTGTATGACATTCTTGTAGAAATTGATGTGGCTTATTCATGAACATCGTATTAAGTGAGCTTGTACGAGTTTAAATTAATTTATCTCTAAAGTTAATTTTTAAAAATCGATAATTATATTAATAAAATAATGAACGACAGTTTTTTTGTTAATTAATTTGTTATTATGTAGCATTTGTTATTTTTGGTGTTTAATTAAATTTTATTCCAACATTTTCTGTAATGTTGCGTTTGTTTCATATTTTTTATAGTATGTGATTATAGTTATAGTTTGTCGGCATTGTGTTTTATAATGGTTCCATCACTAAACTTTTAAAACTTAAATAAATTGTAATCCAATGATTCAAAACTGTAAACTGTCATTTCATTTTGGCTTTTAATGAAATTAAGGAAACTAAGACATAGAACATAAATTCACAATTATGTTATAGCCTTGTAAGTTCCGGAGACAAAGAATTGGTCAAGGGATACTATTATTGTGATAACATCAATTTTCATTACTCTTCGGTAAATTCATCAAGTTTTTCTGACATAAAATTTTTTAAAATTTATCTAGCAACTACATCATTTTAAAACATTACTTAATTTTGAAAATACATGTAATGTATCTGAACAGGGATAACATTGAAATAATATACATTTTCTTAGAGAGTGACATTTTTCTTGAGATGAACACATACTCAGCTTGGTTACTCTTTAAGCAAAACACTTTTTAATCTGTGGGAGAAAATTTAATTAATTATTTAACAGAAATGTTCCAATTAGCATGTTCATTCACTTTCATCTTAACTATTTACACTTGTACTCCAAGCCATAGTAGAAATAATCACACATTACCATTTCTAAGACAACTGTAAATTTAATGTTTGTCTCAATTAGTGCCTCTCTATTTAACAATTTATTATATCAGAACTATTTAGCTGTTTACTTTAATTCATAACAGATTTTCAAGACTTTACATTTTTGTGTTACCTTTAACTTAGAATTCCATTTTTAAGAACTAGGACCTATATTTATAGTGTTTAGCTTTAAAAAAAAGTGTCAGGAATTTATTAAAGAAAATCAATTAATATCAATATCAACGGTAAATGGAAAAATATGATCCCTCATTTTGGGACTTACAATTTCTAACTCATCATTTGATAATACTGAGTTGTAAAAGGTAAGTGCTAGAGAGCCATTATTGTTAAAGACACAATAAAAAAAACAAAATTTAATGAATGAAGCTTATTGACTTATTGTAATAGATGATTAAACATTTCAAAACATTTTCTTTTATAATGGTTCAAAATTTAAAAAAAAAGTTCTTTTAATGTTTATTAAAGAGAATCATTACCTAATATGTGCATATACCACTAACATAAAATCGAAACCTTCTTTTTACATCAGTTTTATGTACACTCATAATATTCTTATAATGCTCACAAGCTCTAACAATTAAGCAATTACAGTAATTTGTAAGTAAAATTCTAAGATGATGCACTCCTGACATGAATGATACTACAAATGGGCAGAAAGAAATGTGTTTATACAACTTTAAGTTAATAAAATAAGAATGACTTGAAAACTTTTATAAATAAATTTTTATTTTGACTAATAAAAATACAGTGAATTATTTATATTTATCATATGAAAATACTTAAAAAATTTTTTTGGTAGAACAAAGACCAAATATAATTTTTAAAAATAAAAATTACTATAGTGTATTTACAATTAAAAATTGTAGACATCTACCCTTCTAATCATTTTCTTTTTATAAAGTAATTGTTAACCATTAGAAAATTGAATTCAAAACCTTTGTTACAGGTACTAGATAAAAGAGAGAAATTAAATCATTAAATATTAATTAAAATATTATTGTATTTATGGACGTAATACTATAATCAAGTGAAAAATTATATTTACTTAAATAGACATTTAAAAGCGCTAGATAATTTAAACTCTTAAAAAATGATTATTTGCATAAAATATAAATTTAGAATTTGTAAAGTATCACTGTGTAATTGTTTAAGACACAGGGAATGTTACTTGATGTCACACCAAATAAAAGGTTTGGGAACCACTCTGTAAATAATTACATCTTTTATAACATTTCAATACTTCTATGAGTAGGAAAGTGGATATTACATAAATGGGCAACATCAAATTACTTTTGGGAAAAATAAATTGAACATGGACGGCAAAAATATATTCATTAATTTTTAATGAAAAAATATAAAATTGTAGTTGACATCAACAATTAAATTGGAAATTTAAATACTGACACAATTTTAAATTATTAGAAAGTATCAATATCGTCTGTATGTGTGGATGTAATGGATATTACGTCATATAATATTTTTAGGTTATGTTGGTGGCGCTGCGATCGATTTTGTATAAAAATATTAAATGAGTCATTGTTTTATGCTTATATTTTAATTTTTGAAAAGGGAACGATGTAAAAATAGGATTTGAGGATTTATAATTTTTATGAAATACTTTGTTTACATTTCAGCAAGTTTAATATTTCGTATTTATCAAACACGGATAAGTTACTTATGTTAATTATGTATATTGATTCCCGTTGTCTGTATGTATGTGTGGATGTAACGCTATACTAATTTTAGAAAGCAGCGCACCAAATTACTGCACCAATGCATCAAAAGGTGTGTAAATTAAAGATGCGCTGTAAAAAAAATATTATATGACGTCATTGTTTTAGCTCATATTTTAATTTTGGAAAAGGAGGATTTGATGTTGGTTAATTATAAAATCAAAAAACAAAGGGGCGCCGTAGGCGCCCTACAACCCATATTATAAAATACTTTGTGTGCATTTCAGAAAGTTTAATATTTAGTATTAAGTATTTATCAAACAAGGAAAAGTTAGTTGGGCTTTTGAAAAAGGTCGGCGCCGTAGGCTCCCTAAAAAAAGTGCATTTTTTCAAAATAAATAGATTTCAGCTGAAAACATCCGTCATTTTTGACGGGTAATACACTAGTTTATAATTAAAAAACAAAATTACCCAGTTGTTTGTAATTGAATATTATACATCAATAATGAGAATTATACTTCTATTCAACTTATCATGAATAAACTGAAAAGATAGTTCCTTAATACAATGTATTAATCAAGAAGGACAAACATCCTTTATGAAAAAAAAATCAGTTTTCCACACACTAAAAAATTAGATTTATAAAACAGCTTTAAAAAATATAGTTGAAAAGCCATGAATAAATTAAGCATAACTTCCCATTAGTTGAAAGATGTGATCTTTCTTAACTACTTTGGAATATTAAAAATAATTTTTAATTCCATTATTTATTCATTCCTGATACAAAAATAAAAAAGGTTTCTAGCTTGAAAATTATTGAGGTTTAACTTTATGATAAGTTAGATATCAGCGTATTATAGTCAAAATATGTAAAAGTTCATTTGAAAATAAATTACCTGAGTTAGTATTTTATGTATGAATTGACATTTTATTATTTGCAGTGACATTGAAAGAATTTATTTAAAATAAAATTTAAAAATCCCAATAAAATTAACTCATATAATTGAAATTTAACCTGCATTTTTATAAATAATTTATTGAAAATTTGATAATAGTTAATTTCTATTTTTTTGGACGTTTCTATTACATCTGATGTAAAATTTAAGTTCAATTAAGTGAGAAACCATTTAATATAATTATCCTACTATACACAAGTTGCTTTAACCAAGTTATCCAAACATTAAATCATGTTTCTAAATTTGACAAGAAAAAGCTACTTTATTTATAAATCTTGTTAAAAACAAACTCAAACAAGAAGTCTTTGTCAGATTTTTAAACAAATTTTAAAATTGTATTAAGAATCATGTGGCCAGATTTTTTTACCAATATTAATTAAGCTATATTTTGTAAAGAAATTGTACATAAAAAATGGCAACTAATAAATATAAATAAATATGAAATTTAAAATATTTGATGTGTCATTAAAAGTTTTTTAAATTCTATCCTTGTTAAATGTTGAGTGAAAATCTTAATTAAAAATAATAATTAAAAAGCAATGAAAAAATATTTATCAAACTAAAGATGGCAGTGTTTTGTGCTATACAATTTCATTTTAATAAATAGTGGGTGTCTTTAACAAAAATAAACATAAATTAAAAGCAACATTTTGTTTCTTCATTCTTTTAGTCCTTATGCAGATGATTTTAAAAATATTTACATCATTAGTTTTCTATTTCAAACATTATTCTAAACATTGGAACATATTAACAATTTTTTTGAATACTTTCCAAATAGCTCTTTTTCAAAGATGGAAAATCAGTTTCTGAAAATTTGAATTATCAATATTTAATGGGGATAGCAAAGTCAATAGTGCGCTCGCCTCACAAGCTGAGGGGTGTGGGATCTAGCCCACGTTAAAGCCACAGTAAAAATGTTGATGAATGACTATCGCTAAAAAAGTCCTCCGCTGACCTGGAGAGGAGATGGGCGCCGCCAAGCTCTACCAAGCCCAGAGAAAGTTCTAATGGAAACACTAGAACCCCCCTACGACCACGAGGTTATGGGACACTAACACATCTTATGCATTCCTGAGCACTTGTCAGCAGAGCTAAAGAGCGTAGTGACCAAAGTTTTGTTCAAATACCAAAGTATGATATCAAAATCACAACTCATATAATCAATAAACAGGCATTCTATTTCTATTTTCTTTCAAGAAACATTTTCATTATTTATTCTCCCCGATGTCACTAAAGGTCAAAGATCACATATGCACACAAAAAGCATTGTAACTTGTAATGGCAGGAGTGGTAGCAAACAACAACTATTTGGAAGGTGCAATGCTGTGGGTAATGAGAAATCACTGCAGTTTTGAATCACTTCTTACCCATCAGTTCAGACTTGATTCTGTCAGCTATAGCTCTCCTCATGGCCAGTTTTTTTTCATCTTCAGGGTTTGTCTCAGGTAATCTGTTACCATGCCCCTGTTTTAAAGCCACCCTGGCAGCTCTTGCTGATGCTGGTCGCTGAGGTTGAGATTTTTCAGCAGAAAGTAGCTGCTTTTCCCTCTCCTTACGTTTCATTTCCATTAATTTATCTCGTTGCTGGCATAAAAATTCAACCCTTCTTTTGTATTCCTCTCCAGACATACCTGCCATACTTGCCTGAATAATCGAAGAAAGATTAAAACTTGTCATAAGTAGGACAAAATCAATATATAAATATTTACTTTAAAAATCATAAGATCCATTTATTTCTTATATGGGGAAGAAGAGCCATTACCTTATCTTATCTTATCTATACAGACGCTCCTTCTATGCAGAAGATAGTTGCGTCCACAGACCATGACAGATGATCTGTTGGCAAGTGATGCAGCGTTCACTGGCCACGGCTTTGTGGGTTCCACGCATTACCCAGCCGCCTAACTACATGTAGTGCTAGGTACCCATTTGGAGCGGGGTGACTCAGGGACGCCCTAGGCCCCGGGAACAAACCCTTGCCTTCACACGGATTCGAACCCGTGACCTTCATGCAATTGAAATGTTAAATTAATGCACTGGCTCCTTTTTAATAAAGTATTCAGCTTCTGACAGTCATGGAATGACCAAAGTCAAAGGAAAGGTGTTTTGGGGTTTGAGTGAACTTTTTTTTCTCTGCCACGGATGTCTGTGGCTGAGATGGACTGAAAGCTGGGAAAATATGGTGTGTGCAGTGTGCTGTATATAGTCGTCAGTGAGAGGAGGGAGATTGTTAGAGAGATGATGTGCAAAGTGATCTTAGAAGATGGGTTATGTAAAATATATTGTTTCTATTCATTATTGATATGGAGCAAGTAAATAACAATAATTCTACTAGCACTGCAGACAACACAAGACTCTGTTTTGTTTTTATTTCATTAATCATAACTCTTTCGAAGCTCAAATTGATGACACTTTGGTGATGTTTTCTGTGCCTAAGATGTGACCTTTGCTCCCAGACAAAGATTTACGCCACAGTGGTTGCTTCATTCAGCGTGGTTATGTTATAAAACAAATGATAACAAAAGCAAAACAATCATAACAATCATGCTTTCGAAGGTGAATGAGCCACCAAGTGCCTAACATTTTTATTCATCTGAGTTAATGTATGGTAAAATCACAAATGCTTTAGCCGTCTGATATCTCCATGTGGTGTAAGTTCCGTGTTTGATCTGCTGAAACCGTGTCGACCCCACGGCACTAACAGTAATGCAAAATTTCTTCTAAATGTTTGGGGCATTTACCTTTATTGTTTACGTCCCTGTTTGCTGCTAAAATGTGATCAAATAAAGTATTATTCACTTCTACAAACTGGAGGGTCTGACAAACTTTAATTATCAATTAAATGAGCCAGGACATCAGTGTCACATTCTCGTACTACTTCAGTCTTTTGGTTTGTCACTTCAGTTGTTTTTGAAATAATGATGAGAGATTTGCTTCCCTTAAAAAAAGTTATGTCCCTTTACCCTCTATTGCTTTTCTGCTAGTAAATGTATTTCATGAAGGGACTGAACCAATCACTGATACAAACACCTTTTTTTATACAAGTATTTTATGAGAGAAATGATCCCATGGTAAGTGATACGCCTTTATGTTACATTATTACTCACTGCTGCAGCTTGAACAGCCTTTGAATGTGCATCAGACGCATTCATCTCCGTCTCTGCTGATTTCATCCACGCAGCAGCAGCATCAGCACTTGAAACTGTACTCCCAGCATCCTTTGCTCCAACACTATGGTCTGCCACAATCTGCTTAGGAGCTGTAGTAGTCTGAAATGAATGGAATGGATACTATACAGGTATACTTTTGAGTGAGTGCAGCAAGAGATGAACTAGATATCTTTTATTTATTGAGTAACTCATAGGCTCTTAAAGTATTTAGTTTCCACAAAGTCTTGATATTAATCAAAATATTTATGCTAAATCTTGTAACAATATGAATACATTTTCATTCTATGGGTTTTTCTTATTTTCTTTGTTTTTCATTTTTAGCTTTAAAAAAATTATTTAAAAAAAAACAACAGATGGATAAACAGATGAGAATCACCAATGATTGTTACAATTTATGGTATAAAATTAAGTATTATCCCAAGACTAAACTCTCAGTTGGTTAGATTCCTAAAATTTGTTTAAAAGCGCTGTGAAATATTTGATAATTACTGATGACTGTCGTTTGGGTTGATATGAAGCTGGTGGTGGTATGGAAGCTGACTTTGACAAGGTTGGTTTTGAGGATGCTGTCTTCCCGGTAGTCGGGGGCTCATCATTGATAGTGAGGGATTTTTGAAGTGTCTTGAGAGAAAAATGTATCACTATACATTAGCTGTAAATTTAATGTAAGCTTATACAAAATTGAAAAAAACCCACCAAACAAAACAACGAAACCACAACACTAAAATGGAATAAAAACTCATTTAGATTTTATTTCTTCAAAAATATTTACCTCGTTTAATTTCTCCTGCTCGACTTGCATTGAATGTTGGAGTCTTGCACTCTCAGATTGGGAAATTCCAATTATAACTCTAAGTTCCTCTTGCTCATTATTAGTTTCCTTTTTCTCTCTTTCATATTCTTCTTTTGATTGTCTGGATGAATTAAAAGATTTCAGAAATTTGCAATGAATTTCAACACCCTTTGCAGATGTTTACTTTAGAGCAGCGACTAGTCAGATGAAATCTTTTTTCTCCCCCAGATAACAGGGGTCTCTAAATTTGTTAACTTAAAATTGTCTCCAAAAATATTCATGTATGATTGGGATATTGCAGACTTACCAGTGTAACAAATATATTTCTATTTGCTAAACTTCAGTTTATGAATTGCTAAGTGATTATGTAATAATAAATTGTATGACATGAGCACCTTGCTTGGCCGAACCATAATACTAGGTGTTACATCATGCTCTCCAGAGCTATTATTGAAGCAGGAAATAGTTCATATTTATCTTAGGCTATATGGACCAAGAGACAAATTTATAATGATCGGAAGGGCTAATACTTGAAAACTGATGGGTTTATTTATAAATGGCACACAGAAAGTGAGGCGAACATGTTCTCGAATGTATTTTGCACATTACAATATCCATAAATATTTGTAATAAATTTAAACGACTAATCAAAGTAACATGTGTCTCCTCTTCCTCTTAGAGTCAACAATCTGAAAGAAGTAGTCTTACCACTAGTTATTTTTAGACATGACATTTGTAAGGCGTTGTATGGTTAGCCTGAAGCTGATTGTTGCAACGCACTGACCAACTTACGCTAAAACAGCCAACAGGATTTGATCCTCATCTTTGGAGTGGTGTTGACTCTTAGACCACTGTACATCTGCTGGAGCATCCTTGAGCAAACTTTCAGGCAAACTTCCTCCCAGCATCTGAGAAATGAGCAGCAGAGCCTGTTGCTGAAGTTCTAGATTTTTCTGTGCCATGATTCGGACAAAGATCCTGTAATCCACTGTGGCTAAAACTTGTTCAAAGAGAACCTAGTGGATAAAAAGTTTGGAGATGGACCAAAAAGAGTTCTTTTACGATAATTTGAAATTTAATATCTAGTAAAATAAGTATGGTATGGTAATTCTCAAATCCATTAATTATAATGCAATGTTGATTATTACTATACATTAAAAAATAATTTTATGTACAAAAAATAAGCAAGTAAGAGCAGGGCCGGTCTTAGGCCAGTGCAAGCTATGCGGCCGAAGTGGGCCTACGCTTTTATAGGCCCCACCTATCTTAATTTTCACTTATTATCCTTATTAATTTCGTATCCTTGCCCAAACTAGGCCCTTTGCAAACTAAGCTGCATAGGGCTCCGCAATTGCTAAGACCAGTTCTGAGTAAGAGTTATTGAAATACAGACTTTATGCTTTTGTAAAATTTTGTTTTAATCACTGTTTCTAAAGTGAAAATGTGAAATATACACACAAAAAAAACAACAAAACACAACTAAAAAGCTAAAAGATTCCAGTTAAATTTAGAACTTTATGTGTAGGCTTGCTTCTAAAAGTGGGAAAAGATTTTGTACAATAATTTTCTTTATGCAATAGTACATTTAATAAATTATGATCTACTTTTGTTGTGCATTTAAAAATTTTAAATTAAAAATTTTTTTAAAAACAAATTAAGCTCTTTATCCAAGCATAATACTGAAATATATCATTTAATGTTTAATCAGTTTCTAATATCCATCCATTCTTAATAGTTTTGATGATGATAATCATAAACCAAAAGGTAGGAATAATGTTATTTTTCAAAATTGCCTTTCTTATTTCCCTATTTCTCAGAATTACGTCCCCTTTTTGCTCAAAACACCTTACTGAGCTGTAAATTTATGTCATCCGTGCACAAAAGTAATCTTACAGGGGGCATACCAAAGGCTGAATGGACCCCTCTTCCACTTTTCATAAATTAAAGAAAACTCTCTGAAACACAAACTGAACAATTCAATCACATGGGTAAACAAAAAACTTACAAGGGACGAAGTATAGCTTTGCTACATAAAAGATTAGATAATAAATAGGATATCACGAGTAGCAAAAGTTCTCACTTGAAATACATCTCTCAGGTCAGGCTTTGAATTAAGTTCCTTCATAGCTAGTATGATCTGGTCATGGGTTAATCCAGTGTCAGTTCGAAAACCTTCCAGCAGAAGATCCACCTAATATTTATGATTAAAACAAAACAAAGGAAAACTATAATAACATAATAATAAAAGTAGGCACCTTGGTTAAAAAGCTGTGACAAATATGTAAGTGTCTTTTTGTTGGTGCTTACATTAGACCAGTTGATAATTTTGATTTTTAAATGTAATAATTTAAATCTACCATGAATTCCACATTTGACATAACAAAGTATCCCAAAATTTTCATGAGGGAACACTTGATGCAACTTCGTAGAAGTCTAAGAGGTTTGTATTTTTTAACAAAGCAGCAATATCCACCATTTCCCTCTCACTGTTTAATTGTTTTGTTTTCATCTAATTATAACATTTAGTATTTTGTAAAATGAATTAAAGATTTTCTACATTTTAAAAAAAACATTGATTCACACTGGTAAAATTGAGGATTGCTGCCTTTCTTAGTTAAGCTATTACTACATACTGGGATACACAACTGAAAAATCCTTTAGCATACAATCCATGAATCAAATATAAACAATTAATTATTATTTTTAAAATTTCATACACACAACCACAGCATCTAATAACAAAACACAGAACAGTTTAGCCATTAAATTAATTTTAACTTCATAAATCATTTGACCAAAAACTTTAAATGACATAAGTTAAGTGGGTCTTAGTCCAAATAAGTCAAATGTTTTTTCAGATAAAATCATTTTCCAATTTTCTTCATTAAACCTTATTGTCATCAAATTCAAGTACCAATTTCTGCTCTCTAGCCAATCATCCAGGGGGGTTAATTAAGTTTTTAATGTTCCTGGCAGATGGATAGAGAGAACAGTGAATTGAAAGCTGTGGGGAAAAAAGAAGTTTCAAATTATAGCTATTTCCTATGACTGAAGTTTCATGCATCTTATGGTCAGCATAATTTGCATTTTTTTTTCTTTTAACGTTTAAATTAATTAAAATTTTGATTCATATTATACAACATGATGTGGGCATTTTTTAAAAAGAAAATACAATATTAAACCTAAGCTTTGGTTGACACTCCCCGCAGGCAGTCAATAAAAATTAATTTTAATAAAGACGTCAATTGACACCCTGAGTTACAAGTTTTGAAGTTTTGGAAGGCTACTAAAGTAATTGCAATGTTTAGAGAGTTGTGAACATTACCAACAATTTAATGACTCCTTTTATGTTTTCTAAATTTTGTCAAGGCCACCTTAACCTTTCTCAACCCACTGAGACTTGACAATGCTATGTGGATTATTGGACACTTGTTTGAGAGAGCTAAATTGGGCCAACAGGAGAGAACAGTGAAAGACGGATGGGTCAATAGTTGTTGATAGCACAATGATGAGCCCTGCTCAAGCTAGCGAACAGCCAATGGTCTTATTGATTAGCCTGTCAGTCTTTCATTAAACAAGAAGCAAGGACAAGTTACTGCCAGAGAGATTCGTCTTTTGGGTTCCAGTATACTATGAATTAAAATACTCATCAACAAAGAGCTTCTCTTAAAGTATTGTATCCCAGTAACAATCTTCTAGCACACATTCAGAAATTTCAAGTGTTATTTTCAGTTTATTACCATTGATATTTATTAATTAAACAGGAATAATATAAGAAAGATATAATATAATGTGGATTGGATAAAAAGATAAAGAATAAATAACCTTTGCGTAACATAAATGAACACAGAAAACAAAAATATAAACCATGTAAAAACATTTCAATAAATACCTGTTAAATAACATTGGTTAAATAAAAACCTCATATGACCAACATATAGTTAGTCTGCACACATGCAACTCATTGCACTCAACAATGAACCAAAGAAATAAACTATATAAGTTTTTCTTAATAAAGAAGCAGCCTTTGTTTTGCCCTGTTTATTGTAAATACAACGCTGATCCATATTGCCATATTGGTATGGTGCTGTTTCTAGTTAAACCACAAAAAAAAACCCCACCGAAAAAAACAAAACAAAAACAAACAAACCCACAGTTATCTTGACCATCTAACTATTTTTATCAGGTTGGTAACTTAACAATTCTGATAATAATTATGCCACATGACAACTGTAACATCAGACAATAAAAGTGTGCTTTTTAAGCAGTTTCATTGTTCTTTAAATAGCTCACCAATCACATTTGTTTACCTCCTTAATCTACACCAAACACAAGCTTTGGGGATGCTTGCAGGGAAGGAAGCAGATTAATGGCAGGAGTAATGAAGCATTTTTTTCCAAATCAGTTAAGGGGCTCAAAAAATTCATAAATATAACTATTGAAACATAACCATACCTATTAACTTTCTGAAATACAAAAAAGGGTACAACAAGATAAATCTCTTTCTACTATTAAGCATACACAAATTAAAAAAAATTTAATAAGTGATTTCATCAAAATAATGGTTATCTAATTCTAAACATTTTGCATTTGCAGTTAGTATAATATATTTAAATCTATAATAAAAGATAACCTAAGATTTAAAAAATCAACATTAAAAAAAACAAACATTTAGTTAAATGCAATATTTAACAGGTTAAGGAAGGTTAAATGTTTCTAAATTTTTGTAGTAATCCTTTAAAAAAACAACAAAAAGCAATCACATTCATCTAAGACAATTAATAATCAACAAAACCATTTTATGATATTTGCTTTAAAGATATAATTCTAAATAGGGGAATGTCAGTAAAAGAATAATAGTATAAATATGTACCATTCAACTATAGTAATAAAAGTACATACCAACTTATTATATTCTGCATGAATCTCCATGTAAGCTTGAGAGTCTTCAATGCTTGGATCAAAAACTGATTTTTGAAGCAAAAATTAAAAAATGTATTATAAAAAATGTGCATTAAAACAGCTGAATTTAAGTTAATAAACTTAATACATTCTATTTTTAAATAAAAAGATTCAGTAACTAAAATATCTAAAGTAACCAAAAAAATCTGTCTTATCCTTAGATGAATGGCAGTTTTATATTTAGTTAACTTAGCAAAGCCTGCCTTGACTGCAAAACGTGTGCTGTGACGGAAACTAAAATTTTTTCTATTGCTTCACAAATTTTAATCCTTTGCTCCCTTAACACTGTCATTCTCTGAGCAATATAATTTCCCATTATTATTTTGGTTAATCCAAATCCTTATATTTATTTATTCACAGTTGTTTTCAAAAACAGCACAAGAGTGGCATGCGCGCTCGGCTGGCGTACCGATGGTCAAGGGTTCGAATCCATGTGAAGACAAGTATTTGTTCCCGGGCCTAGGGCGTCCCTGAGTCCACCCAGCTTCGAATGGGTACCTAACACTAGTTAGGGAAATAAAGGCGGCTGGGTAATGCGTGGAACTCTAAAAGCCGTATCCTGTGATCGCTGCATCACTTGGCAACAGACCGGCATGGTCTGTGGACGCTATAATCTTCTGTATAGAAGGAGCATCTGTATAGATAAGACAAGATCTCTATAGCCAACATGTCTATGTTGAACTACTATGGTTGTGGGATTGTGCTTTGGGAGAATACAAACCATATCCTGCATCCCTTTTTTTTATATTAAAGAAGACAAAAATTGTTTCCCAAACTTGTTCATTAGCTGGGATGTTCTTTACTGAGGCTTAACTTGTAATTAATTTAAATTACTTAATTTCTAGTTGGCCAGGTTTCATAGAGAGGAAGTTACAAAAAGTATTTCTTAAATCACACACTGCTTGTAACATTGTTAAGAGTATATATTTTATGATAGTGCACCATATATTGCCTAAAAATACATATAAAACTGACAAATCAATTGAAAAATATGAACATTCAAGCAGCATGAAACACACAATTGTAATTGGTTGCAAATATTATTCAAAACTAAAAAACTACATTCTAAAAATTATGGAAAAAAAAAGTTTAAAAAAACAACAACATATGTTAATATAAATGTTACAAAATTAACTTAAAAAAAAATCACTTGAACTGTTTTATTTAAACCATTTAATTTATTATTTCCAGACATTGGCATTTAAAAAAATAGATACATTCTATTCTTGGTGTTGATAAGCAGACTGCTTTTATTTGAGCAGAGATAGAGACTAAAACTATTATAAACCTCTCATAAACAAAAATAAATGTAAAATTTAGGCTAATCAAAATAAATATTTAAAATTAACAAATGAACATTCAGTGTAAATTATAAGAAAGTTACTCCCATGCCCATAACATGCCCGAACATACTGAACAAGGCAAAAATATAGGGATTCGACTTAGAATTATATATGTGCATTAAATTATAAACAAGTTTGCAACTGAGTATTCTAGTAATCTTGTAAATGGTGTTAAATAAAGGTCAGCAGCTAAAGCCATATTAAATAAAATAGATAACAACTACTGATATAACACCTGATTTCACCTGGAACAGTGGCATATTATTTTAGAGCCAAATCATAATAATTTATCACAAATTTTGAAAACTGCATTTCAATTACCTACACAACAGTGTCCTTATTAAGATACTTTTTGCATTCTAGTTTTCTATTATTTAATTGATCACCCCCAAATATTTAAAGTGAATCTCAAACTTAGATGATAAACTTATAAACCATTGTTATTCTTATCATTCTTATGTAACTAAAATGATAATTATGATAAATTTTATGACATTACCTATTTACTATTTAAATAAAACTATTAAAAAAAACTTTAAAATTAAAAAAAAATGCTTAGAGTGAGATGAGTTAGTGAAGCAGCAATCTCTTTTTAAAAAATCTAATATAGAGTATAGACTATCGGCATTGTGACTATCAGTGCTATACTATGACTGTGGGCTGAAATGATTAATGATTGTTGAATTGTTCAATAAATGTTATGTTAAGGCTAAGGTTGTTCAGACTTCTAGCTGCATATGGAAAGGGATACAATATGATTGCATTTTCCCATAAAATAGGAGTACCAAGTCCAAGTGACTGAGCCCAGGTAATCAGAAAATATTCTTAGGACACTTTTTCACATCATCACTGAAATCACTCTCTAACTCTCTACTACAACAAATCGTCTGTACTGTACACTGTACTGATGTATAGAGTATCATAAAATATGTTATATCTTATGCATTATATAAAGCAAACAAAACACAAATTGTTAAAAAAATATTCTTACTCAGACATTTGCTCTCCATAAATGAAAGCACTGGAATTTGGAAAAATGGATTGCTTAAAAAGTAAACTATCTCATCTAGCACATACTCCGATTTCATCAAAGACGCCATCTTGAATCTATATGACGCCACAACATCGATACCAAATGAGTTTTGAAATTTCGCACATTACAATATGGAGTATTTTATTTTCGCTTATTTACAAATCATTTTTGGTTAATGGGTTCTTTTTATTAAAGAACACAAGATGCCTCCCTTAAATGATATTATATTAATTGATTGTTGACATTTTATGTTTTAATAAGGGCTACAGTTTAAAAGATTTTAAAAATGTTAATCCATATATACATGTATATTAAATTTTTTTTAAATTTAATTCATTAATATTATTTGTTTATTTTTAAACAAAGAGAATGACTTATTGAGACAAAAATTCTGTCATTAAAAATTTTAATATGGTACTCCAATTCAACTATACACTCACACTGATCATTCTGATATTGACTCCAATGTCCAATTGATGCAGAAGTGCATTGGTGATGTCAGTGGCGTAGCTAGAACTTTTGCCGCCCGGGGCGGTCTCCAATGTGCCGCCCTTTTTAGGGACCGTCCATAAATGACGTTACGAACCTGGGGGGGGGGCGGGGGGGGAGCTATACATTTGTGATATGTGTGACGAGAGGGGTGTGTTTGAGAATGTGACGGCACGTCAAAACGCACAACGTGAAATAAAATCTCCACTTAAATATTGATTACTGACACTTTATTTAATGACGTTATTTAATGACGTTTACGTAAAACGCGTGTTACGATATTACTGTGCAGCCTTGCACTAAAAACATACATAAAGGAAAAAAAATTGATTTGAAACATCCTTATTTTCATATAGAAAAGACAGCTTTTATGGTGGAGGGGTGTCCAAACTTTATGACATTATGACGTTATTATTGAAGAAGGGGTCTAACTCTAAGTTTTTGTGGCGACGTGTGACGAGGGCGGAGAGGGTGAAAAATCAGCAAAAATTGCGTGACGTCATTTATGGACGGCATATTATTTGATTATATGATGGTTTTTATAAATTAATAAAAATGAATAAATAATTGTAATTGAAACGCAGTAAAGGTGGGAAACATGTTTACCATTGCATGCCATATTTATGTAAGCAGTAATTAAAGAGGCCGCATAAGATGATATACCTATAATTACACATTTATAAAAATACACTATATATTTTGTAAAGACCACAAGAAAGTTAATGAGGTTGCAGGTTCACCCCCCCCCCAAATAAGAAAAAAAATATTCCAAATTCATACACAAAAACATTATCAATTACTATTCTTTTATTTATTTTTATAAATAAATGATTTTTTTCTACAAACATAGAAATTGTATACATTAGTATGTGATTATATTTTTTTACATTTACTTTCCTAACTTTCATAATAGAAAAAATCGTGTTTTATGCTATCAAAATTTTAATTATTTATACTATCTTGCTCTATGGACAATATTGCAAGATTTTTTTGTCTTAAATCGTTCATTGTGGAACGAAGATAATTTTATCAACTTCACTTTGGAGAAGCTCCTTTCACAACTAGCGACACTGATAGCAATTGTTGAAAAAATTCATAGCAAAATTACAATGTTGGTTACAGAATTTTCTAATCTTACTGTTGAATAAATTTTAATAGATCAAGGGGGCCTTTCCCCCCGTTTTTCTAACATAATGACTATTCTTGTAGTTAGGTACAGCCATAAAAACCGGGAACCTTTTTCTTTCAGTATTGAACTGTTCTTTATCAATGCCAATAAAGTAATTTATTTGATGTTCAAATGCTTCATTTAGTAGGTTACATGGTATTATATTCGAATATTGCAAGGACCTGCAACTCATCAAAGCGTTCTTTTATTTTTTGTTATAATTCCATCCATGGATAAAAATATTTCCTGTTGTACTTCTCGTTCTATAGATAGAACCACGTCTTCTTAATTTTCCCACTCATATTTTTTTCTCCTTCTAACTCAGCGTTCTACAACTCATCAAAAATTGTTTGACTGATTTAACAGCGTTTTGGTTTAACACATCTCTTTGTTCCACACAATGGGTTTGCATTAATTTTTTTTAAAATGACGGGTTCCCATAAATTGAGATAACACAGAAAAGAAAAAGATTGCGTTGAATTGAGTAACATTTAAGCGTCTTATCTCGTTTTACTAACTACTTCTTCAGATGTCAATTAAAATGAATGTTTTTTCGAAATTATTTATGCCTATTGAGGTGTTTATTAACGGAGAAATTTGAATATTTTCATGTTCTTGCTATAAATCTTAAAAATTTTCCATAAAATAGACGAATTCAAATTATTTACACATTACTTTAGTTGGATAAGTGTAACATTTTTAATTAATAACCGTATTTTAATGAAAAACACAAATTATTTGTGCTACTTTAATGCATTAAAAACAAATAATTTTAATTTTTAATAACGTACCTTACAATAATTTTCTGAAAACTCAAACAGTAATATAAATTACACATATTTTATATAAATTACTCCTTGCAAGTTAAACACAATATTTGAACCACCATGAATTGTAGCTACTTGTTCGCGCATCATTCTGGGAATGTCGAAATTCCACGCAAAAACTATCGTGGCGATATTAATAGCACATTATTGGGCCCAGCGGGGCTGTTTTTGTGTGTGTGTGTGTGTGTGTGTGTGTGTGTGTGTGTGTGTGTGTGTAGTTTTCATATAAAGCGTCATCTGGTCGTAGCGTATACCGCTTAATTTTCCAAACAAATCGATACATTTTTTGAGTGATTTTAAATTTTTGAACGGTTTTGCGTTACGTAATTACGTATAACATCCACACATCCACAATGTAATCAAACAAATGTTGTGGGAATCCGTTAATTAGGACTAGAAATTACGAATATTTTTGTTTCACCTTGGTTTCCCCCTTCAAAGGAAAAAGGGTGATTGTCGGAATAGGTTGCACTTATCAAATGCCCAAAAATGCCGCCTCTAAATGTGTGCCGCCCGGGGCGGACCGCCCCCGTCTAGCTACGCCACTGGGTGAGGTAAAGTCTTGGATGACTTTCAGCAAGCTCAAGCTGAATGACGATAAGACCAAAGCCGAAGCACTCCTATTTTGCAACAATAAACCACGCAGTACTTTGTCTCTTCCTAATTCTATTCAGCTGGCTAGTTCTGATATACTGTTCAAAACATCGACTAGGAATCTAGGCTACATTATTTCTTACAACATGTCTACCAACAACTTCATCAATCACATCTGTCGCTTTGCCTACACCACCATTCGTCAGATCAGTTCATTCCGTCATTACTTAACAGTTAGTGCAAAAAAACAAAAAACAACAACTATAGTCTGTGCTCTTGTTCTAGCTCGTATTGATTATTGCAATTCTCTTCTGTCGGGTGCGCCAATTCAATGCATTGAAAAACTACAGAAAGTTCAAAATCCAGCTGCCAGACTAGTTCTTAAGGCAAAAAAAAAGGACCACGTTACTCCGCTACTTTACGCACTTCATTGGCTACCTATACAAGCTCGAATTGAACTTCTTTTCTGACTCATATCCTTCCTATCTTACTGAACTTCTGTCATTCTACTCACCCAGTCGTCAGATACGCTCTTCTGCAGACACACGTATTCTCTGCTGTGTTCCTAAGACACGAACTAAAACTTTTTTGCGAAAGGTCATTCTCTTTTTGTGCAGCCAAAAAATGGAATTTTCTACCATTACACATCCGTAGTATTCAAACTACCAAGTCCTTCAAGACTGCACTTAAGACGCATCTTTTCAAAATGTATTTTCAGAATTAATTAAACATTTCTTTTAATGATTAACGTAGATTATGTGTAATGTACTGTCCTTTATGTTGTTATTATGGTATGAATGGTTTTTTAATTATTATATGAAATTATATGTATGTTATGATCTCCATTTAAAGCGCTGTGAGCCCGGTTCCTTGCTGGGATACAGCGCTATATAAATTATCAATTATTATTATTATTATTATTGTTATTATTATTTGCATCAGTAAATAATTTTTATAACTAATGGAATGAGAAGAAACTGGACAACTTTGTTTTTTAAATTGGGGGTTGGGGGGGGCACAGTGGTCGAGTGGCATGCGCGCTCGGTTACGGGTTCGAATCTCCGTGAAGGAAGATGTGTTTATTTTTAATGATACTTCAAAAAAATATTTAATATATTATCGCAGCTTCGTTTCGTTGAAGCAGACATACCCTTTACAACTTCTTTATTATGTATATATAAAATTCACCAAAGCAAGTATGTGCAAATAGGCATGACGAATGACCCTCGCTCGGGTCGACCAATCAGTAAATGGTTTGGCAAGCGGGGGTGGTGAAGAACGTAGTAGGATTACTACTTTGTTCTTTGTTATTATATCCTCTAGTGTTTCAAGGTTTAATGATTTAAGTAATGATGTTACGTTACACTAGGGTTGGTGTCATCTAGTGCGGGTAGCTCATGGTGTCACCCAGAGGCGTAACATCGGGGCAGTTGCCAAGGGCGCCGAGGGGTAATCCTTCAATAATCAATTTATTCTGTATAATTTAGTATTTTCACTATTTATCAAGGGCGCCAAAAAGGAATTAGCCAAGGGCGCGGAAAACCCAGTTACGCTTCTGGACTGTCAACCCTAACGATTTACCCCATGGACCTCCTCCGAGTCTGCCAATACCAGATAACGGAAACATATGTAATTTTACATATTGGTTTCACCCCTTGTGATGGTGTCACCCGATGTAGTCCGAACCCCCATAGTGAAGCCTCTGAGCTTAGTCAGTTTTGAATATACTCCAGTAATTAGGGCTGTTCCGGATTCAAATTTTTGAATCCAGTCGGATTTATGCAGTGAGATCCGACCAGAGCCGGATCCAGATTTTTTAAAATGGCCGGATTCTGGGTTTGGTGGAGCTGAAGCCGAAATCCGGTACCCCTTAACTATTGTACTGGTGAAGGCATTAGCCGAAACCATCTACTGTCGTGTTAGTTTAAAAATAAAGATCAAATATATTGTTTTCATTGCACAATTTGTTTGTGTATTTTGTATTTTATTTAAAAGCTTAATCGTAGTCCCATTCTATATGATATACCCCCTAAAAGTAATGAATCTAGTAGCTCTTTTTGAATCTGTTCTAATTTATCAATGTTTTCTTTGGTGGATGGATCCCATACAGAAGATATAATATATCTCTAACATATTTTTTACAATATTATACTCCGTACACCTGAAGTTAAATATGAGAGTTCGATAACTCTTTTTTGACAGCACCACACCCCCCCCCTCCCTGTTCCACGATCTCAATACAGATTTTGCAGCCTCTCTTGACTTAAGCCACGGCAAATAAGTAAGCCTATTATAATAATAGGCAATCTATCTCCTTGGAGATTTCAATGCTAGAGTGGGGCGCGACCACGAAGCCTGGCCCACATGCCTTGGACTCTTTGGAAGAGGAAAGATAAATGAGAACGGACAGAGGCTTCTGTAACTGTGCTGCTCACGAGGCTTGTGTGTGACCAACACTTTCTTCAAATGCAAGGATATACACCAAGTATCTAGGAGACACCCTCGATCACGCCAATGGCACCAGCTGGACCTCATCATCACCAGGCGTGCACAACTGGGTAGCGTCCTACTCACCCGCAGCTATCACAGCGCCGAATGCGACACGGATAACTCCCTTGTGGCCAGCAAGGTACGAATTATGAGGAAAAACTCGTACCACACCAAGAAAAAGGGATGTCCACGCATCAACACCTGCTGCACGAAAGACCCTGTGAAAACGCAGCTGTTCACTGACAAAGTGAAGGAAGGTCTCTCAAAGACGTCCCCAAGCGTCACCATTGACTCCAAATGGACGCATCTCAGAGACACAATCTATACATCAGCAATAGATGCCTTTGGCTAGAAATCTCACAAAAATACGGACTGGTTTGATGAAAATTGGGACGAGATGAAACCCGTCACTGAAGCCAAAAGGAAAGCTCTTATGGCCTACAAGGAAAAGCCCACACCCGACAGGCTGCATGCCTTAAAATCAGCAAAGTCGCATGCCCAAAAAGTTTCCCGTCAATGCGCGAATACCTACTGGCTTAACCTCTGTTCCAGCATACAATCAGCTGCAGACATGGGCAATGCCAAAGCCATGTACGAAAATATCAAAAGAGCAACTGGCCCTCTGACGTCCAAAGTTGCCCCCCTAAAGTCCAAAAGTGGAGAAATTATCCAAGACCAGGCAGGACAGCTAAAACGGTGGGTTGAGCATTATCTGGAACTGTACTCAACAGTTACCACAGTCTCCAGCACCGCTCTAGATGACATCCCCGATATGCCACTCATGGAAGAACTTGATGTCATGCCCACACAGGAAGAGCTGAGCAAAGCAATTGACAGCCTAGCTTGTGGAAAAGCCCCTGGGAATGATGGCATACAACCGGAAGCTCTAAAGAGTGGCAAGACAGCTTTACTACAGCCATTGCACGAGCTTCTGTCCCTCTGCTGGGAACAGGGGTATATCCCCCAAGACCTAAAGGATGCAAATATAGTGACACTATATAAAAACAAGGGTGATAGAAGTGACTGCAATAACTATCGCGGCATCTCACTCCTTAGTATTGTAGGAAAGGCCTTCGCCCGTGTCATACTAACACGTTTACAGAGTCTAGCATCCCGTGTCTATCCAGAATCTCAGTGCGGTTTCCGGGCTGGTCGGTCTACCATAGACATGGTGTTCTCCATACGGCAGCTCCAGGAAAAATGCAGAGAGCAACAGATGCCACTATACATTGCCTTTGTGGACCTTACGAAAGCCTTTGATTTCGTAAGTCGCAACGGTCTATTCCAAATCCTGGTAAAAATCGGCTGTCCCCCACACCTACTCGCCATCATCAGACAGTTCCATGATAATATGCAGGGCACAGTTCAGTTCGATGGAGCTACGTCAGAAGCCTTTCCTGTCAGCAGCAGAGTTAAACAAGGTTGTGTACTTGCACCTACACTGTTCGCAATATTCGTCTCTGTACTGCTTCGATACGCATTCAAGGATAGCAGTGATGGAATCTGGTTACACACCAGAGCTGATGGAGGACTTTTCAACACTGCCCGCCTCCGAGCCAAGACCAAAACGACAGATATCCTAATTCGTGAGCTACTCTTTGCGGATGATGCGGCATTAACAGCACACACAGAAAATGGTTTGCAACAACTCGTGTCAAGCTTCTCCAATGCATGCAAAGAATTTGGTCTGCAAATCAGCTTGAAAAAGACAAACATCATGGTCCAAGACACACAAACTCCTCCTACCAACAATATTGAAAATGAAAACTTGGAGGTTGTGGACAGCTTCACCTACTTGGGTTCCAAGGTCTCCAATACATTGTCCATTGAAGAGGGAATAAACAGTAGAATTGGCAAGGCAGCTGCCACAATGGCTAAATTAAGCGAACGGGTCTGACAAAACACCAAGTTAACAGAGAAAACCAAACTGTGTGTCTTTAGAGCCTGCGTCATTAGTACATTGCTTTACGGGAGCGAGGCATGGACCACTTATACATCCCAAGAGCGCAAGCTTAATAGCTTTAACTTGAGATGCCTGCGACGCATCCTAGGCATTAAATGGCAAGACAAGGTGCCTAGCACTGAGGTCCTAATGCGTGCCAATACCCAAAGCATGTTCTCAATCCTTAGTGAAAGACGCCTGAGATGGCTAGGACATGTTAAAAGAATGAGCCCTGGCCGAATCCCCAAGGATCTGCTATATGGAGAACTGGCATTGGTAAACAGGAAGACAGGTCGCCCATGTCTGCGATTTAAAGATGTCTGCCAAAGGGACATGAAAGCAGCCAGAATACGCACAAGCGACTGGGAGTGTAAGGCAGAAGACCGATCTACGTGGCGCACAGTTGTCAAAGAGGGCGTCATAGTAGCCGAGGAGCGTAGGATGGAGGAGGCTACAGAAAGAAGAGCTAGGAGAAAGGCAAAACATTTGGTAGCACAGAATTCGTGTGTAAAAGCTGTGGTAAAGACTGTCACTCAAGGATAGGACTGCACAGCCACTCGAGGAAATGCAACCCAACTCAACAGTGATGCACCATCGTCTCGCGAGACGGAAGGATGCCGATTATAATAAACTAGGCGCCCCGTGGCGTAACATACGCCACAGACTTGCTCATGGAGAGTGCAAAGAAAGTTGAGAAAGAACGGACACAAACTACAGCACGAAGAAATCAAAACAACGCGAGTGAACGTAGGTTTGGGGGGGGGGAGGGAAACTGCCAACTCATTGTTAATTTTCGAGACATTTGCAGGCGAAATTCGGTACACCCCTAACTTCTATGAAGTCAGCTGTAAAAAAATAATCGGTTTAAAATCGGAGTTACATAATCGATAATCGGTTTAAAAAAAAATAATTAAAAAAACAACAACCAAAAACCACGCAATTAACAACCCTAAATATGACTAACCCTCGCTAGGATCGGCCAAACAAAGTTTATGTTTAAGGGATGGCAGTAATAAATGGGAGGCCGGTAACAACAACCTCAGTATGCATGTCTTCACGTTTACTCGCTATTTTTTAATTTACTTGGTGCTGCTTTTTGTGCCTGTACTCTCACCCCCCCCCAACCGTTCTTTGCACTGTCTATCATGAGCCAGTCTTCGGCGTATGCTATGCAATAAAGAGGTAAAATAAAACAAACCCGCAAAAACAAAGTTTTTGACTATAAATCCCTTATATATGAGACAGAACTAAAAGTATTTATTATGTTCAAACGCGACAAACATTTACATACTGAATCTGTCTTAACTTCCCTTTGCTTTATAACCCCTGGGGGCGGGTGGGAGAGGGGAAAGGTCTGGTCACCGATCGCTGGACTGAGCTCAGCGTGACACGTAAAATGTAAACAAAAGCACGCTGGTACACCTGGTTAAAACACGAGATGTGTTCACCGATGGCTGGCGTGAAGTCAAGTGACCCGTAAAATGTAAACAATAGCCACTTCTACATATAGTTTTATATAGATAAACTAAAAATCCATTAATTTAATTACGGTACTTTCGATCGATCTGAAATTTTGATACGATGCATTGTTAGGTGACACGGGTCCGTGTGCCAAATTTCAGCAAAGTTGAGTTAAGACAGATTCAGTCTGTAAATGTTTGTAGCGTTTGAAAATTATCAATACTGTTAGTTATGTCTCATATATAAGGGATTTATAGTCAAAAACTTTGTTTTTGTTTTTACGCCCGACGACGAACGACAGAGAGAGACGGCGGTGAAGTTAACATTAGGGATTTAAGAACGGGCACAAACAGACATTAAAAAAAATAAATATATACATTCGCGAATCTCACGTTTTATGTGAAGGAACAACGCAAGTAAAATGCAAGGGCCATTGTTGGTCACCACTCCTCTACCTTCGCTTGTCAACCGTTAACTGTGTTTAGTTGACCCGAGCGAGGTTCATTCGTCATGCTCGGTTGCACACACTTGCAGCTCGTTACCTCGCAGGGTCCGACCACGAAGAGAATTATATATATATAGAAGATATATGGAACTCATATAGGAAAGCCTGCATTTTTAAAATTAAAATTCTAGAACAAGGAAAACCAAAAAAAGCTGGAGTAAAAATAACGTATTAAAAAAAATCTGCTGCTAAATAATACAACTAAATAAAATTGTCTTGTCATGAACTGTATTGAATGCAACCATACCCCACCCCCTCAAGAAAAAAAATGCATGAGTTCCCGCCCATCTTGGGACTTTCCACGAGTTCCCTCTCCTCTTGGAGATAACAGTGTTGATTTACTTTATACATTTCATTTTATATATCTTTAAAAGGTACCAATTTTCTAAAACCAGTATAAAATGTTTTAATCACACGATTTGCTCTAAGAGTTGAAATCCAATTCATTGGCTACGCACTGAAACGCATCATTCTAGAACGGATATCAAGACTTAAATCAAAATAATTACAGAGTATATAAAAAACAACAACAACGGCCTTTTCCTAGGGTGGCGCTGGAATGATAGGGACTTGTTCGACTGATTTAACAAATGCAGATATCAGCCTGAAAAGCTATCTAACAGAACATACGCATATATAAAAAAGTAAAGTTAATTGTATTTATCATGCATATTTGTTACAGATTAGTGATGTTATTTGTCCGTCATGATCGACGAGGACCATTTTCATCACACCAGTCATGTGCTTTAGAAGACTTGTGTGTCCTTGTTGGGTTATTAGCCATGTGCTTTAGCACCATTGTGTGTCCTTTGGTGGCTATTAGCCCTATTCTTGCCCGAAAGGTGCGTCCGCATGTCGGAAAAGAGATAGTTAGGATGCCGTCAGGAGGGTTTCGAGCACGATCCTTCCTGGCATGTAGTCTGGACTTGGCAGCCTGTTGTCTGGACTTGGCAGCCTGTTGTCTGGACTTGGCAGCATGTTGTCTGGACTTGGCAGCCTGTTGTCTGGACTTGGCAGCCTGTTGTCTGGACTTGGCAGCCTGTTGTCTGGACTTGGCAGCCTGTTGTCTGGACTTGGCAGCCTGTAGTCTGGACTTGGCAGCCTGTAGTCTGGACTTGGCAGCCTGTAGTCTGGACTTGGCAGCCTGTAGTCTGGACTTGGCAGCCTGTAGTCTGGACTTGGCAGCCTGTAGTCTGGACTTGGCAGCCTGTCTGTTTGCCTCACAGACTGCTGTGCCGTTTCATAACACAAGGCGCAATGAGGTTCGGTCGCTCGCTTCTGCTTCCTGGGAGTCATTCCTAAGGTCGTAAGCCTTCAGTGCGGTCTTGAGATTTTCTTTGTAGACCTCCGCGACCTCTCTGCCTACCAGTAGGCTCGCCATAGAAGAGCCGAGGGTCTGGCATGCGCTTGACGTGCCCCGCACAGCGTAATGGCACTGCATCAGGCTTGTGTAAATACTGAGGAGTCCTGCTCTGACAAGCACTTCGCTGTCCGGAATTTTTCCCTGCCATTTTATGTTGAGAATTTTCCCCAGGCTTTTGGTGTGAACGTGATTCAGCAACCTTGCATGGCGTTGGTACACGGTCCATGTTTCGCATGCTTATAGTAAAGTAGGGAACACTACAGCTCTGTATACTTTTAGATTGGTTTGGATGCTGATTCCCCTCTGTCTCAGACACTGTCAAACACTCTGCAAAATAAAAAAAGTAGTTTTAAAAAATCTGGTAAATTCTTTAAGAACTGGCCAAAGATCAAAGTTCAAATAAAGAAAAAAAATCACAGTTGACTTTGTTGGGTACCGGATAACCCCCGGTTAAATAAATTATTTTTGGTCTACCTGGGCCTTAAGAGTCCACAAGAGTCTTATAATAAGCAGTCGTTATCTATCATTTTCTTTGCAGACTTAAGGTTTTCTTATCTATATTATATATAATTAATCAGAACAAGCACAAGACGAGTGCAAATACGCATGACGAATGACTCTCGCTAGGGTCGGCCAATCACAGATTATAGTTGGCAAGCTAGGGTGGTGTAGGGTGGGGGGGGGGCAGATATTTAACCGCAGTGCGCATGTCTTGAGATCAACAGTTTGTCGTGACCGACGTTCACTCGCGTTGTTCTGATTTCTTCGTGCTGTTTGTGTCCGTTCTTTCCCCCATGTCTTTGCACTATCTATGAGCAAGCCTGCGGCGTATGCTACGCCGCGGGTATTATCTAGTCTTACATATTTATTTAAATCAAATAATCAGATCGAAAACATTAAATTGATAACCTCGGTTAAATATAGTTAATATAAATTAAGTGGGGTAAAGCATAGAGGACGGTGTGCTCCATATATAGTATTTTTGGCCACCATATTCGTTTTTTAAATTAAAATAAAAATAAAAATAGAGAAATAAACCAAACACAGACCCTAAACATAAAAGAACCGTAAACCAAATAAAGACCCTAAAACCTTAACCTTAATTACACTTATCAATAACAATAATTACACTTGTTCCATTTATAGTAATATGAATGCATCATTTAATTTCCGGAAAGTCAACTCACTGTACCATATCAAAAATGTAAAGTATTATGAAGACAGTCGAGCGCATCTGCAACTTTGTTTTTATCAAACAAAAGGGTTATTTTGCACAAACACAATACGTAAATTAATCAAATGAACAATTCATTGGCTGGATATTAATATTATAAACGGAGAGAAGCAGATTCTTTAGAAACTTGAGCTATTTTAATTCCCCCCCCCAAGTCAAAAATGGTGACTCCAAAGTCTTCGTTTAGTCAGAGACGAGATTTCCACCAGCTCCCATTATGAAGCAACACTGTATTTGGCCTTAAAGCTATACAGAAAATATGACACTTCTGACTTCTGGAGGCCGCCCATTTATACTCCCCATCGTACACAAAATCATGTGCGGCAGATGAAATGTGAAATCTATTGAGTTTTGAACACACGAATACAGACATGTAGGACAATGATTAAGACCACAATGAATTTATTGAAATTTATTCTTCACAATAAATTCAATAAACAGTCGGAATGTTAATTTGTTTCTTACAATTACAATTTAAAAAAAAATTATATCCATGTATATCAAATTTACTCAAGTTTGTATTTGCTAAATCAGTAAATGAGAATAAAACTAAAATAGTTATTAATATTTTCAATTTATTAATTTGTACACATTTCAAGATTAAATTATATAATTAATGATGCCATTAATGTTTTGTTGCACGCATTCTCCTCTCTAAAAAATTTCACATTCAATAAAAAATAAAAATAAGTAATAACCCTTATTATCGATCACAAGAATTAAAAAAAAGAACGATTTTCCTATAACTCGCTTTTTACAGGCTGCGAATTGTATAAAATTTTTCTTATTTCAAACAGAAAACACAGCAACATATTCAAGATGGAATTGCTGGGTCAGACAATGGAAACCACCTACATAACAATACAAGCAGACAAGGATTCACTACGTTCAAGACCTACAAGGTACTGGCGATAAGTTGAGATTTTTTTTTATACCATTGCGTATCATAAAATATTTGCTCACAGATTGCATTTCCCTAACCCAGGAACCAGTGTGTTCTGACTTGAAATAATATTTTAGTGACTCTAGCTTTGAATCATTTTTTGATCAAGACTGCTTCAGAAATACCTTTCACCAAAACTTGTTAACCCTCAGTAAACAGTATAAAAGAGATTTGAGTTTCTTAAAATGCATTAAGTAAAGAAAACCCCCACAGAAGTAGAGTTGAGCACCAAATCTAAACACATAATTGGAGTTTATGAAGGTGAAGTTTTAATGTGATTAATTTTAACAAATTTTACAAATTTTACAAATATTATTTGCAAAAAATTTGTTTATTTGAATAAAATCGTAAAGAAACACATCACGTGGAAAAAAGACCCGGCCAAAAATATAAACAAACATGACATCTTTAAAAAAAAATATTTGTGTCATGCATTTCAAATGCGTCTCTGATAGAAAATTGTCCGAACTTTCAAGTAATTATAAAAAAGTCAACCCAAACATTACAGAAACTATTTATTCTGTATCTTTTAAATTCATTTTCAATATTAATGTTCAAGATGGGTTCTTACTTTTAAGAGATGGAGCCGAAGATTTCTTATGCCCCAGAAATGACATCGGTCAGTACAACGTGCCCTGGAGACCGGCCACGTACGGAATCAGGGAATTCCCGAACACCACAAACAACCCACTGACGTCACGGGGCAGCAGCCATCAGACACCGAATACGGCGCAAGCAGTGCCTCGAGAATCAGATCACTCTCCATGCTACTCTCAGAGACAACAGGGCAACAACATTTTCTTCCCGTACAGCCGCACGCAGCTTGTGGGAGGCAAGCTCACCAATTTGCCCGACACAAACAATGGAAGGCTTCCCCCACTGATGGACGCGAGTGATTGCACGTACCAGCAAACCACAAAAACTACCTTGGCACAAGCCACCAACACCACCACATCCACAGGTTTATGCCGCGACCCCAACCTTCCAATGACTCCAGCGTTGGGACGCAGCGCCCAGTTAGAGGCCGTGGCCCGGTCGTATGGGGACGGCAACAAGCTTGACCCCAACTGCCTGTCCACCATGTACAATCCGCCGCCGCTTGTGTCCCACGTCAGCCTCAAGGAGCAGATGGAGAAGGAGAAGGACATCTTTAAGAAGAACAAATACAACTCGCCAATGTCACACTTCGCCACGGACGAGAGGTTCTTCAAAAACTCAATGAGGACCTATCTCCAAGACGTCGCTTTCCAGAAAGAGCGTGGCCAATTTGACGACCCGAAGAGATTTCTGGACGAAGGCGACAAGGAGTGGAACTATCTGATGCAGCTCAACGGACAGACGTCACAGCCGGCTGACGTCAGAGCCGAGAGCGCGCTGGTCAAGTCGAACTGTGTGCGAGTCCCGGATGGTCTTGGGGGATACTGTTACATTGGCCCCAAAGGGCGTGACGAGAGGCCAGAGGTCAACAACACAGATCCCATTTGCAACGCATTCACGCCGTCAACGAGAAGCAGGCCTATCAGCGCTCAGAAGGTAATTGATAATGAAATCAACGCTACCATAAGACAAATCCAGGAAGTATCCAATAACAGGTAAGGAGAGCTGTTTGATGAATAGTTTTCAAAGTAGAACACTCTGTAGTTAGACTGTAGTATCAAGAAGCAAGCTGCCTTTGATAGACATGCAGGGACTTTGAAGAAATGTTCATTTCATTGTAATAAAGCGCTGCGCAAAATTCAGAGTAGTCACATTGATGCTATGCTTTGTTAGAGGTTCTGTGTTGAAAACGGGCCTTTGAATAGAGCAAGATGTTCATACACACATACAATTATTCCTGTAAATAAAGTTTTTCTACCGCTATCACCAGAAATCGATGATGGTGTAAGCTCATAGCCTGAGAGTGACAGACGGGAGAGGATATTTGGAAAAACGTTAACAGAGAATTAAGAAAGCACTATGTAACCTTGACAGAGAATTAAGAAAGCACTATGTAACCTTGACAGAGAATTAAGAAAGCACTATGTAACCTTGACAGAGAATTAAGAAAGCACTATGTAACCTTGACAGAGAATTAAGAAAGCACTATGTAACCTTGACAGAGAATTAAGAAAGCACAATGTAAACTTGACAGAGAATTAAGAAATCACTATGTAACCTTGACAGAGAATTAAGAAAGCACTATGTAACCTTGACAGAGAATTAAGAAAGCACTATGTAACCTTGACAGAGAATTTAGAAAGCACTATGTAACCTTGACATAGAATTAAGAAAGCACTATGTAACCTTGACAGAGAATTAAGAAAGCACTATGTAACCTTGACAGAGAATTAAGAAAGCACTATGTAACCTTGACAGAGAATTTAGAAAGCACTATGTAACCTTGACAGAGAATTAAGAAAGCACTATGTAACCTTGACAGAGAATTAAGAAAGCACTATGTAACCTTGACAGAGAATTAAGAAAGCACTATGTAACCTTGACAGAGAATTAAGAAAGCACTATGTAACCTTGACCGTAAATTAAGAAAGCACTATGTAACCTTGACAGAGAATTAAGAAAGCACTATGTAACCTTGACAGAGAATTAAGAAAGCACTATGTAACCTTGACAGAGAATTAAGAAAGCACTATGTAACCTTGACAGAGAATTAAGAAAGCACTATGTAACCTTGACAGAGAATTAAGAAAGCACTATGTAACCTTGACAGAGAATTAAGAAAGCACTATGTAACCTTGACCGTAAATTAAGAAAGCACTATGTAACCTTGACAGAGAATTAAGAAAGCACTATGTAACCTTGACAGAGAATTAAGAAAGCACTATGTAACCTTGACAGAGAATTAAGAAAGCACTATGTAACCTTGACAGAGAATTAAGAAAGCACTATGTAACCTTGACAGAGAATTAAGAAAGCACTATGTAACCTTGACAGAGAATTAAGAAAGCACTATGTAACCTTGACAGAGAATTAAGAAAGCACTATGTAACCTTGACAGAGAATTAAGAAAGCTCTATGTAACCTTGACAGAGAATTAAGAAAGCTCTATGTAACCTTGATATGGATCAATCGCTTTTGTTTACAAAGGTTTCATGCTTGCTCACTGAATCCCACACTCAGCATTGAATAATTATTTCAACTTAAATTGATTCAGATGGGCAATTTACCAGACGGCAATAAATAATCTTATAATCTTTAACACATACATATTCAAATCCGGAGAGAGAGAGAGAGAGAGAGAGAGAGAGAGAGCGCAGAGAGAGAGAGAGAGAGAGAGCGAGAGAGAGAGAGAGAGAGAGAGAGAGAGAGAGAGGTAGATATATACAAAGCGAGAGAGCTAAAACGAAACAATAGAAAGTGGGAAGAGAGCAAGTGAAAGAGAGAGAGAGAGAGAGAGAGAGAGAGAGAGAGAGAGAGAGAGAGAGAGAGAGAGAGAGAGAGGAGAGAGAGAGAGAGAGAGAGAGAGAGATTGAGAGGATGAGTAAAGAAGTTGGGCGAGGTTGCCCCTATGTAAAGATATAATTCCTACAGGATCAAGCATCATTAATTCATGTTGATTTACATAAGTTGGCGGCAATTTAAGGAATCTGGCATATCCCAAGACGGGATTCACACCTGTTAGCTGTCAAACACATTAGCAATAGGCTAACTAGCCACCATTTATTACGTTTATGATTATACTGCTGATCAGGGTCGAATATCCACATATGGCCAAGAAGTCCATGGCCCAGGGTCAAATATCCACATATGGCCAACAAGTCCATGGCCCAGGGTCCAATAACCACATATGGCCAACAAGTCCATGGCCCAGGGTCCAATAACCACATATGGCCAACAAGTCCATGGCCCAGGGTCCAATATCCACATATGGCCAACAAGTCCATGGCCCAGGGTCCAATAACCACATATGGCCAACAAGTACATGGCCCAGGGTCCAATAACCTCATATGGCCAACAAGTCCATGGCCCAGGGTCCAATAACCACATATCGCCAACAAGTCCATGGCCCAGGATCCAATAACCACATATGGCCAACAAGTCGATGGCCTAAGGTGCAGCTAACACCTAAAACTATTAGAAATAATTGTCCCATGTCATTGAACGGGTAGATTTTAAAATTAATTGTGGTATTAATGTTCCAAAGAGCGTAGCGAGCGATATAGTCTAAAATGACCATATATATAGTATAGTATATATGTACTAGTTAGGAAGTTATAAATAACTGTTTGAGTTGCTGGAGAGCGAGAGAGTTTAATTTTAGACTTTGGTTTTGAAATGTGTGAACCCGAATTATTCATAACAAACATTCGTACAATTATTTTCCCCATGCCTAGACTCCAATATCAGTTGAAGTATTCCCAGGGTTAGACTCCAATCTCATAGTTGAAGTGCCACATTTATGTAGAATGTATGGCAAACCGTCACACAGTTATAAACATTGTCATTATCAAGGGTTCAACAATTGTTCGCATCTGTATACACTCATTAGATATAATTTTACATTCTTATAGCAATGTATGTGCCTTATGTTCCCAGAGAAGCTTTATATGAGAAGCTGATGAAGACAGAGAAGCCCTTGCATGAGGTCAAAGAAAAACTGTACAGCATACCCTATCACGAGCGACGCCAAAGTACAGACCTTACCAACGAGGTGAGTCCACTATACGTCATACAGACCTTACCAACGAGGTGAGTCCACTATACGTCATACAGACCTTACCAACGAGGTGAGTCCACTATACGTCATACAGACCTTACCAACGAGGTGAGTCCACTATACGTCATACAGACCTTACCAACGAGGTGAGTCCACTATACGTCATACAGACCTTACCAACGAGGTGAGTCCACTATACGTCATACAGACCTTACCAACGAGGTGAGTCCACTATACGTCATACAGACCTTACCAACGAGGTGAGTCCACTATACGTCATACAGACCTTACCAACGAGGTGAGTCCACTATACGTCATACAGACCTTACCAACGAGGTGAGTCCACTATACGTCATACAGACCTTACCAACGAGGTGAGTCCACTATACGTCATACAGACCTTACCAACGAGGTGAGTCCACTATACGTCATACAGACCTTACCAACGAGGTGAGTCCACTATACGTCATACAGACCTTACCAACGAGGTGAGTCCACTATACGTCATACAGACCTTACCAACGAGGTGAGTCCACTATACGTCATACAGACCTTACCAACGAGGTGAGTCCACTATACGTCATACAGACCTTACCAACGAGGTGAGTCCACTATACGTCATACAGACCTTACCAACGAGGTGAGTCCACTATACGTCATACAGACCTTACCAACGAGGTGAGTCCACTATACGTCATGTAAACTAATGGTTTCAAGGGATTTTTATTCATGGACAAGTGTATTTTGAACCTTGATATGTTCATTTTGTAATGATATCACCAGACCAGGAGACCATTAGGATCTGCATTAATCTGGTCTTTTGAAGTGTAAGGGGAAGGGATTGGGTGCAAGTCTTGCAAATCTTTATAAAATGGCTTATTCGTATATCAAATTCCACACTAAGCCGTATTTGGAATTCTATAATGTGTCGTATGTAAAACACACCATTTATTGTTTTACTTTATTTTGTATTGTATGTAGTCACCAATTTTAGAAACAATTATAACAGCTCCATTTCACATCTACCATTTTCGAACTTTGTCGTCTACTTTATTGCTCTAATTTCTCATCCCCATCATCGCTGTTGTTGAAATTGACGATTGAAAAAAAAATAAAGGCTGGCATTGATCACATGAAGTGAAAAAACTAAGCGTAGGACGCAATAATCTTCTGTATAGAATATGCGTCTGTAAACAGATAAGATAACTAAAATATTATCTAGAACCTTTATATAAATGTATAAAATGAACTTTTGATTCAATATTTTGGTTCAGTCAAAATAAAAGCAGACATTGAAAAATATGTTATAAAATAGAAACGATAGATAAATATGTTCAACTTAGTTATACAAAGTCTAGTATCTCTAACTAAAACACCGCGATAAATATTGTAAACGTAGCTGATTAAAGTAGCTTGAAATTCATTACATTTGTAGTTAATTCAGACATCTTAAATAATTACACGTCTAGGACATTTTCTACTTATTAGTATTAGTGGTCAGAGGTAATAAAACTAATTCAACTTTAAATAAGCGCGTCATTTAAACCAAGAAAATAAACATTTCAAAACGTTTTATTTTGTGTGTTGTTTTATTTTTTAGCTGACATCATTGGAACAAAGCCAGAATAATCTTGTGCAAGGCATTCGAACCCGAGGCAGGGAGCTTTCTCATTTGTTGAAACATCAATTCCAGTTAGAGTGCAAACAAACCAATCAGATTCTCAAGGACGCCAAGCCAAAGACGAAAGAATACCCATCGAACCACAATCTATACGACACAGAGCCCGGAAGTGATTAACAATGATGATAAAAATATAGTCATTTACATTTGAAATAATATAATCCAGCCAAAAGACTACATCACACCACAAACACACATGGACAAATAATACATAATAACATTTTGTTCCATAAATATCAGGAAATGTCAATAAAAGATCGTATAAAACTTATTAAAACGTTACTGTTTTCAGATTTCTGAAGATTTATCACGCATTTTAACTTATTCGTTTCCTTTCTTGTCTATTTTACATATAGGAAGATAAATTGAATGCGCTTAACCCTTAGCAAAATGGTAAATTTTGGGTTAGATTATTAAAAACTAAAATTCATGTTTTGGTTACAGGTGTATCTATTTTAGTTTTGGTTTCATTTAAACTTTAGGGATCTTTTTGCTCTGTTTACGATCTTTATCTTCCATTTCATTTAGTTTATTAGGGGAGGAAAGCTTTTGATAGAAATAATTTATATTAGAAGATTTCAATTGAAATACCATTTGACATGTGCACCAACCATTAGAAATGTGTACCAACCATTTGGCATGTGCACCAACCATTAGAAATGTTCACCAACCATTTGACATGTGCACCAACCATTTGACATGTGCACCAACCATTAGAAATGTTCACCAACCATTTGACATGTGCACCAACCATTTGACATGTGCACCAACCATAAGAAATGTGCACCAACCATTTGACATGTGCACCAGCCATTTGACATGTGCACCAACCATTAGAAATGTTCACCAACCATTTGACATGTGCACCAACCATTAGAAATGTGCACCAACCATTTGACATGTGCACCACCCCTGAATTTCTGTAATCATTAATGTAATAAAATTTAATAACTTTTTAATTAAAAAACAAACAAAAACAATAATTATTTTGGTTAAATAAAAGGACTACTCTCAAACGCCCAAGCTCCCGAAATAAATAAGTACATGACAGTACATGTGTACATGACAGTACATGTGTACATGACAGTACATTTATACATGACAGTACATGTGTACATGACAGTACATGTGTACATGACAGTACATGTGCACATGACAGTACATATGTACTTGACAGTACATATGTACTTGACAGTACATGTGTACATGACAGTACATGTGTACATGTGTACATGACAGTACATGTGTACATGACAGTACATGTTTACATGAAAGTATATTTATACATGACAGTACATGTATACAGGACAGTACATGTATACATGACAGTACATATGTACTTGACAGTACATGTGTACATGACAGTACATGTGTACATGTGTACATGACAGTACATGTATACATGAAAGTACATGTATACATGACAGTACATGTATACAGGACAGTACATGTATACATGACAGTACATGTATACATGACAGTACATGTATACAGGACAGTACATGTATACATGACAGTACATGTATACTTGACAGTACATGTAAAAGGAATTCATAAAATTTATAATGCACAAATATATTAAAACAGCAGTAAATGTGAAAAAATCGTTTATTCATTTTGGAGGTTTCCTTTTTTTAGTGATAAATATTTGATACTATAGATATGTACAAAATACATTTAATACTGCCCAGTCCTGCAGATAAAGTAAAATAACAAGTGATAAATCAGCAATACATTTAATTTGTATGGACGGAATTCAATATTGCTGATTAAATGTACAAGAAGACCTGTTAAGCAGGAATTAATAACGAACTTGCCATAAAAACATTTTCTGTAACATTTCTTTTGGACATAGGCTCAAATAAAGGAATGGAATGGCATTAATGAACAAATTTAGATTTATTTAAAAATATGTATAAAAAATTACTATTCACTAGATTAAAAACGACGTCAGTGAATTTATTGTACGATTTAAAGTTTTATTGTCTTACGTTGTTCAACAACATCACTATCAAAATAATTAGATAAAAGACTCTTACATTTATTAGAGCTCTTTTAAAGGCAAGAGCAACCCATTGACTTAATAACGTGAGCAAAGTTTCAGTTTTCTGACATTGACGTCATTATAACTTTAACTTTAAATATTAATCTTGAAATTACAACACGTTGCAAATAAATAAAATATCAACAACAATTTTAATTCTAATTTTACAATGATCTTTTCTTGGTTGCTATTTAAGAACAGAGTTAGCATCTTGCTCTGTATTTTACCAGACCCCCTCAGACCAGACCATCCAACTCAGCGATAAAGACAACACAATAGTTCTAAAAGATCTATTGGTTTATTAAATTGAATACATATGTCCTTCTTGTGGTGCACAAGGCTTCAAGCCATATACAACTATCCGGCAATAAGCTGAAGCATCATCACAACACAACACAACACAACACAACACAACACAACACAACACAACACAATTGAACGTTCACGCTGATGACTTCATGGAATATTTCCCACAATGCTATACTCTATTTGTTCACACACGACACGTCTCACCCATGACACACACCCGAGTCTGTATTATCCGATAGTCCTAACCTCATCAATTAACGTAATAGTAGGGGGTCCTACCGATATGCCATTTTTGCCGATAGTGCCGATACCGATATTACCGATATTTTTTTGCCGATATTAGGCCGATATGATAGTTGATAGACAAAATCCAGCGGTCATATTGATGACGTTCATGCTTGATTTATCACTCGAATTATTTTATCTTTAATTAGTAGGGACTACCGATACGCATTTTTGCCGATATGACAGAAATTTTTTTCCGATATGAGGCCGATAGTGATTTGTTTGGACAAAAAAACCAGCGGTCTTATTTGATGACATCGATCATTCTTATATTCACAATCCTAATATTTATTTATTATACTTTAGGGGTCTACAGATAAGTATGTTCCAATTTTAACGATATTTGCTTCACCGAAATAGGGCCGGAGATGAAGTATTTGTTAGGACAAAAATATCAGCTGGTCATAATTTGAAACGCCATTCTGTAAAATTTATCACTCGTAATTATTTATATTTTAGAATTAACGGGTCGACCGACGTCCGATATACCAGTTTTGCCGTTATTACCGATTTGTTTCCCACACGAAGTTTTTCCGGGGGGGGGATTGGTTACAAGGTTCCCAGATCATGACCTACAAAGGACTCATAACAAAACGAACCGTCCTTTATAAAAGGACAACAAAATTGACGTAATTTCTTGTTTGAACTTCAACCTTACTCATAATTATTATTCTAACAATATTTTAAAGGGCGTGTGGCACAGGCCACCTGGTATGGAAATGATATTATGAAGAATAAGTAATAGTAAATACAGTATTAGAATAAATATGAGGTTAAAGTGTTGAATGGTTGCCAAGACAACATGTTATTCACACGGTACATTTTGTTATTCAACCCAAACGATATGTTTTTAGACATCGCGATTCTGCGTGCATCTTTGCGATTAGAGCAATACGTGAACATAAAGTTTAGACATTTATTATGAAAGATGTGACGTATACTTGGCTCGGCACTATTTACACTTATTTCTGTGTATACGAATATCGGCCGATACTAAACAATATCAAGCACATGGCAAACTGTATCGTGGTTGCCACAGTTGTAATACTAAGAACTCTTTGACTATTTCAATACGGTATAGATTAAGTTGCGTGATAATCTAACTCTTAATGATTGGGGTTTTTTTGGTTTCCTTTTTTTTTTGGGTCAAAATGTGTCTCTTTTTATGAATATCGGACGAATCAATATCGGACCTTTACATGCGACCGATACCGATATTGCCGATATCCCAGATTATCGGGTGCCGATAATCGGCCTGCCGCTTATATCGGTAGACCCCTACGTAATATGTGCACCAAAGAAGTATGGTTGAATTATTTTTATACACATGAGTCTTTTCGGGATTGGTAGGGTAATGTTATGTATCCAATTGTTTTGTTTATTTTTCTGACTAAAATTCTTTATTAACAAAAGCAAAATTTTTAGATCGGATTGAAATGATTAATTCTAATCATCACATTACTTTATGTTAAATCAAAGACATTCCCAAGAATTGAATTTGGATTTAATGATACCATCGTCAGTAGAATAATAACAAAAATCCTAGTTCTCCTCACGTATATGTACTAAATGTTGTGGCGTGCCATATGTCACAGATTTTGTGATATGAGAACTGATATCTAAATGTTTACATCTTGTGGTGTATCAGGAATTACAAATAGCAATTTATCCCTTCCTGACACAGATCAGACATCTAGACATGTTTATCTTGATGTGTATCATATTAGACAAAGTATATATCAAAGTCTCCTTTCCTCACACAGATCTGAGCTTCTTGTAAGATTCTTAACCTTGGACCCATGGGAATGCCGATATTCTCCAACCTGTCTTCTGTCATGTATGGTAGCTCGATCATGCCTATATGATGGGTTTCAAAGTTTTTTAGGAACTTCTGAAAACAAAATAATTTTGTCAACTTAAGAAAACATTTTTAAAAAATTGTTTAAATTTATTTATTTTAATAACATTTGTACTTTTTATATTTTAAAATAAAAATTATGTCGATTGGGGAATGAGGCGTAATGTGAAATCATTTTACCTCATATCCTAACTTTTTAAGAAAGAGTTCCAGTAATGGCGGTTCTTGTCCAAAGAATCTGAAAAGTTAAACAAAAATCAGAGCGTTATGTTTGAATTTGATTAGGATTATCTTTTCTGTAATCATACATAAGTGACAAAGAGGACTGTTATAAATATTGCAATGCATGATTGGAAAAGGCACAATGTTTGAAGATTTAGAGATAGGCCTTTAAAATGATGATTGATAGAAACAAAATTCCTCCAATATGGTTTGTTCTAAATCAAATTCAATTCATTACATAAATATTGGTACAATTATTAGTTAGGAGCCGTCCATAAAGTACGTCACGCTCCAGAGGGGGGGGGGTGAGGGGGTGTAAGAAAGTATGACTTGTGACAGGGGGGAGGGGGGCCCAGCCTTGTGTGACGTCACGCTTTTTTATATTAAATTTTGATTATTTTGTTAATAAAAAACAACATTTTTGTTCGAAAATGTGACGTACTTTAGGGGGGCGGGGGTCCCGAGATGTGGGACAGTTTGTGACAGGGGGGAGGGGGGGGGAGTTAGAAAATGGTCAAAAATAGTGTGACGTACTTTATGGACGGCCCCTTATTAGATTTGTGAAGTAGATAATCAGAAAATGAGAAGGTCTGAGAAAAGTAGGCAGTTTGTCATACCGATCGGTATACTCGTGGAGTTTTAAGGGATAATTCATATGTCAAAAGTCTTGTCTAATTAAAAGATTGTAAATGATAATTGAAAACAGTTGAACAGCTGAACCCACCTGGTCAGCTTACCCACACGTCTCGGGTTGGCAAAGAAGGGAGACCAGTAGCGATATTTTTCATTGTCGTTTAAATTCGGGTTGCTCCCCACGGTAGCATGTCCAGAAGATGGCGCCGCATGTTTGTCCTGTCTAAGCTCGTTTATCTCCCGTTTAACGTTCTCAATCTCTCGCGTCATGGTGCTCTGGGTGCGCAGCTCCGATGAGAGGTGCGCAACACTCCTTGCTAATGTTATAACATGGGATTCAAGTCTCTGAAACCTTTTATTGATGGCTCTGTCAATGGAGACAAAAATATGTTCAAAACATGCAAACGCTAATTAAAGTTAATAAAACGAAATAACGGAGCGGATTTTTTTTCCCGGAGTTTTACAGAACATTTATTTGGAAAGGGGTGGCAAAGATGTAGGCTCCGCACGGGCTCTCCTCCTATACCTGGATGTAAATGTCTAATTGTAAAAATTGTCGATTATCGAAAGTGAGTAAACATTTTCTCACATAATTTATATAGAACAAAAATCTGCGAGAAATTATTAAGTCTACATTACAACGAATTACAAAACGGCTTTAAGTAAAGCTGCGTTCAAAAGACTAGCAAAATAACGTCCCAAATTTTTGCACTACTTTTGTTTCAAAAAGAGCAATGAGTGCATGTTGCGCCTGTTTACTAAACGAAATGGAGAAGGCACATATTTTAGATTCGTCCTGTTGTTTCTAGTTCATACTAGGTCTTAAAATTGAGGACGGGAAAATTCCTTACATTTTAATAGAAATAAACGTGTTTATAAACATTTCAAAAATACGATTGACGTCTCTAAGACGTTCTAGGATCGTTTAGTTTTGAGATAATTTAACAAAGAGTCAGCAAACGAAAAATGACAAACGTTTAAAACAGCATTTTATCTTTATGTTCTTGTTATGACTGAGCTGACACTAAACGATTACAACAGCCATAAATGTTATTGCCATGTGGGTGGATAAAAGAAAGACAAATATATGTTTAAGAAACTACTCCCACGCAGGTGATTAATATAATTTATATATGTTTATACATATATATATGTATAATCATTACTATGAGAGACTTACTTGACGTCACGACCACCAAGCTTGTGAGCAGACGACCGACTGTGTCTGCCGTGACGCTGAGGCTGTCTGAGAGAGCTGGTATCTGAACTGCCAATACTCCATCTCCTCCTCGTCTTGGGCTCGTGCGCTGTCTCATCCAGAGTCTTCATGACACGAGAGTACATGTCTTCCAGCCTGCAGAGAAATGAGACCTCAAGTTCTATGTTGGTACGTCATTTGGTGAAAAACAAAGACGCAGCAAACATATGAAAGTTGTTTAAGACACTCACGTAAAACTAAGTAAGTCTTAGAACTAGAAAGAAAACATCCAATCATACTTTAAAAAAGTGCAGTCCTACACATAACCATAATATGAATACCATAAGTTATAGCTACATAGCGATGCCTTCGCTTATTGTAAAGCTATATATAAACTGCAGTCAGCACAATTGAGTCATATTCGAAATGTTAATTTTGGTCTAATTATTACCTGTTTAACTGTGCCCTGACCGACGTACTCTTGTATGACCTGAGTGTTCCCATCTCTGATTGGTCAGACGGTTCCACGGTCAGCATCGTGTTCTCAATGTCAAATGAAATGGTACTCTCGTTCCCAGACTCCCGTACATCCTCTAAACTTCTGCTACGCGCTGACGTCACAAAGAGATATTTTTAAAATAAAGAAACAGTTACGGAAATGTAGACAAGTAGCGATGCTTAATAGTATATATAATAGCTTCTTTAAGGTGACATTTATCCAAAATACATTATCTTAAGTGTATTTGCTGTCAATTTCTAATAGTTAAGGTCCAAGCTAACCGCCAGTGGCGTTGTTAGTACCCGGCTACCTTTCAAAACAAAGTCTTCAGTTTATCTTTAATTCAGCTACTCATAAAAGAAATAAGAGCTTCAGAGTCAGACCACTACTACATTTATCAAAGTTTCCTAAACTCTAACCTTAACCCTAACCCTAAGCCAAACCTTAAACCATAAAAAGAACTTCAAGGAACATGACTCTTAAACTAAAAAACAACAACAACTAAATATGTTTTTACTGTATTCTGTAAGTAAATGTCTTCCGCCTGGATTCCCTCCAACATCTAAGTGACGACTGTTTAAAATTCTCTTATCATCTTTTCCTTGGCTGCTAGACTGTGTCCGTCCTTTGTTGTCCTGCAATCTGGCAGCAGGTGTCGACCGAAGACTCTGACCAGCCCTTAACAGATCCGGGGTTTTCGGTGGTGATATTTGACCCCCGTCAAGGATAGGGGAGGTGTGTTTGAAACGCGAGTTCGAGGCGTTAGCAGGCGTAGACCTGCCCGACCCTCGAGGCGTGACGCTGGGGGACGGATCAGGCAAACGAGGGGTACCTAAACCGTCCTCACTGTCTGCATCAGGGAAGTCAAAGATGCTGTCCAATGGCTGAAGGGAATATTCGTCTCCAAGGTCATCCTCACTTTCCAGAAAAGTGGAGCCCTTGTTGTGTCCTCGAGAGATGCCGTGAGGAAAGTTGTATCCGACGTTGAACTCGATCGTATCCATTGAGTTCGACGAGTTACTCCGCAGTCGTTGTCCGTGAGTAAGGGACGAGGCCGAGTTTGGCCGAGATACCGGCTTAGCTAAAGTCTGGCCATGCACATTTGATTGGGAAAGCTTTCTGGACGACTGAATGGGCATGTCGGGGTATTTGGCCGCTGGACCGATGGCTGGATCCAAAATTTGTTGGCCAGGTTTTTCCTTTTCGGGCTTGAAGGTGCTCAAATTTCGGTTTGATGTCGGGTAGGATTTGAGCTGGTTGGAGTTGTTTGAAATGGAAACCGGATCTAGGTTGTTTGAACTTTGACCTGTCGGACTCACTCGTCCCGGAAGGATTTGTTTTTGGTTCAAGGACAACGTGCTGCCGTAACGAAAGTCTGTTTTCCCGCCATCTTGGAAAGAGGAGGCGGGCTGTTGAGGACCTATGGAGCCACTGCTAGGTCTTCTGTTGCTGATTGGTGTGCCAGGACCTATGGAGCCGCTACTCGGTCTCCTGTTACCGACTGGTGTGCCAGTCACGTTACTGTTGATGTTGCGACTAGAGTTTGGCTGGTTGACAGGATTTGCTCGTCTGTATTGGGGTGATGACCTATTATTCTGTATGAAAGAAAATAAATTATGATTTTATGTGTGAGTCCCCAACCCCTGCTCCCAAACACTGAAAATAAAATATCTGATACCACCTAAAAAAAAGTGATTTGTTTTATCAAAATAATTTCTTAGTTTAAAAAAAAATTCATTTTTATTGTTGATTCAGGTAGTTGCACTTAGTGTGGAGATTAATAAATAACAATACGCGTTAAATGCATGCATGATGGTATACTGTTAGGATTAAGAAAGTTCAAGTTGACCTAGAAGTACTTTGTTGAAAGATTAGATACTTCTCATGACACTCAGTAAATGCATCAATGGAGGGGGTATTACCTGAACAGCATGCAGTCTTCCATTGCTCTCAGCAAAGGGTGTTTGACTAGGGGGCGTGTCGTCTAACGAGGCCTCACGACTTAATGTCACTGGCTCTGGTTGACCCCCATAGAGTCGCTGCCAAGCACTGCGAAGATCATTATTGTTCGTGTTTGGGCTAGGGCAAAATAATAGGGAGACACATATAACTATTTCATCTAGCAACGCTTCATATAGGAGAACATATGGAATCCAAAGAATTGTAAACTCTGTATTGACAATTGATTTGTCCATGTTTTCATGTTTTCAGGTAAATTATGTACTAAATGTAATTTGATGTACAATGATTATATAAATATGGATAAACTGTGATCCACTATTTTGTTTTTAAAGTTAAAACTGAACTTTTAGATTTCAAAAATGTTCTAGGTTTGTCATAAGTCAATTTATATTGTTAATTCTGATTACAATCTAAAGTTTCTAAAGTTTCATCCGCATCTTTCAGAGTAAAGTTTCCTTTTCAGTCCATGCTAGTGTATGGGGCGCCTGAAGCAGCCTTTACAAATTTCTGTAGCTAAGGCATGCGAGGGGATTGTGTGGCTAGCACAATGTCAAGCCGCCTTTTCTTTACCCCAACTAATGTCAGGTACCCATCAGACCAGGGTGGACTCAGGGCCACCGTTAGCTACGAGAACATGCTCCATCTTTCAGATGTGCCAGCAAATGTTGGTTTAGGCCGATTTCATGGTTTAGAATGTTTAAAAAGCCAAATTAAAGGTCAACAAACCTAGGAACTAAAGTGCCAAATTAAAGTCAACAAACCTAGGAACTCAAGTGCCAAGTTAAAGGTCAACAAACCTAGGAACTAAAGTGCCAAATTAAAGGTCAACAAACCTAGGAACTCAAGTGCCAAATTAAAGTCAACAAACCTAGGAACTCAAGTGCCAAGTTAAAGGTCAACAAACCTAGGAACTAAAGTGCCAAATTAAAAGTCAACAAACCTAGGAACTAAAGTGCCAAATTAAAAGTCAACAAACCTAGGAACTAAAGTGCCAAATTAAAGGTCAACAAACCTAGGAACTAAAGTGCCAAATTAAAAGTCAACAAACCTAGGAACTAAAGTGCCAAATTAAAGTCAACAAACCTAGGAACTAAAGTGCCAAATTAAAGTCAACAAACCTAGGAACTAAAGTGCCAAATTAAAAGTCAACAAACCTAGGAACTAAAGTGCCAAATTAAAGTCAACAAACCTAGGAACTAAAGTGCCAAATTAAAGTCAACAAACCTAGGAACTAAAGTGCCAAATTAAAAGTCAACAAACCTAGGAACTAAAGTGCCAAATTAAAGGTAAAAAAATAATGGAACTAAAGTGCCAAATTAAAGGTCAACAAACCTAGAAACTAAAGTTCCCATCATATGGTCGTCATGTACAAACGCCAAATTTTCCCGCCCTTGAGAACTTTTCGGTGGGTGATTGTTGGATGAGGGAGATTGCACTGGTTTGAGCTGCTGTCTCCCCATTGGCTGTCCGTCTTGTCTCGAGACATCCCTGTGTCCATTGGTCAGCTTTGGCTGGGTTGAAAAAATCAATTGAATTAATACAAACTTGGGTTAATTTGCTTTGCCGTTTACAAAAACTAGAATTGTAAAAAAAATAATACATGTTAAATAATTACATTACTAAATGGACGGCTATTCTGTGAGACAGTCATTTTAATTTTAAATATTGTTTATCGCCATCCCCCCCCCCATATCACGTGGAAACCTTTGAAACGTACTGTATTATTTACACCAAGGGGTTGCTATTCTTTTAACGGTAACTCAAGCTTGATTAATACCCGCATAACTTCATAAAACAAAAGTCGTGTCTGATCGATCACTGGATGTTGTATAATGGACGACAAACAACACACAACGCATTCACGAGCCACGTCGAGCGTGCAAGCAATTATCGATTTATCGGTGGCAATCTTTCATAAATATACCCGTTAAACTACAAAAGAAACAAGTCACAAGGAAAATGTGTTACGCACTAGTGATTTTTACCAAAAAATAAATTATTATTTGAAACTAGGAGTGTAGGAGTGTAGGATAGGAAAAAACCAACAAGCCCCAATAATAGAGATAAACAATACCTTTAAAAAAATCAAACAAGATATAAAAACGATTGGTGTTATTTAAAAAATTCACTGAATAGTGTATTACTTTACAAATAAATTAAAATTTGTTAACGTTTCGGCTAATGCCTTTATCAGTATATCCAATAAATTTCTGTATTTCAATTAAATTTACATTATATATTTATCTACTACTGGAGCTTAGAAATCTAATCAAGTAGGGGAAACAATCAAAAAACAAAACCATAAAAATGGGAACTGGTACTTATTGAAAACCCAGTATGTTCTCTAACGTTGTATATATGGTTCTTATCTTATATGTTACAGACGCTTCTTCCATACAGAAGATTATTGCGTCCTTCGTTTATCCATGGTGTGTGTCTAGTCTTGCATTTTTATTGGAGTTCTACGTAGTAGAATGACCACGAATTACGCCTTAAAACAGTGATTCTAAAACCTTGAAAAACAGACGCTACATCGATGGAAGCTCCGTGTTGAACACAGCACAGTCGTCATAATAATAGCAAGGCTACTTTATTATTCTAAATTAAAACCTCCGCCAATCCCAACTGACGCCTTTAGCAACCAAACCAGTTGAAATATTACAATTTTCAGTTAAATTCTTTGCTCTATAAAAAAATTATTATTATTCTCGGAAGGCAAAACAAATATCAAATTTGTTTGTAGGATACCCGACACCAACAATTGTCAGACGTGCCGAGGTCACGTGACGTCCCCGTGGAGATTTCAGCAGGAAAACAAACCAAAGGAATATTTTTAAGACCAAAATAAATTTTATCGCTCCCAAATCATATGATTTAAATATGCAAATAGATAAACTAAATGTGAGGGACTAAGACATGATATTTACGTCATAGTCACGTGCATGGCTTTGGCGGCTGGTGAGGTTGTGATAGGCATTATCCATTTCGTCATATCCGTTGTGAGTCGCCATAGCTGTAGTGACGCCATCACCAAAACTGCGGCTTTTTTGGTGTATTGGAAAAATTAAATCGCTGTGATCATTGCTCGCCTGAGAATAAAAATGTACAAACATTAGACATCAAGCGAATTTATATCAAATTGATCCCTTTCATTATGCTCTCAAACAGAATGTTTAATTGTTGTTGTCAGTATCGGGTGTATTCTTTGAACAAGTAATCAAAGATAAAAAATAATCACCAACAAATAAACTTTATGGTTATGGTTATTTTACTTCGCATTTAAGAAGAATGTAATCGCCTTTGCAGAGCTTGTAAGTTAAAATGGAACGAAAAAAATGTGAGTCTCCACCAATTGATGTGAGTCTCCACCAATTGATGTGAGTCTCCACCAATTGATGTGAGTCTCCACCAATTGATGTGAGTCTCCACCAATTGATGTGAGTCTCCACCAATTGATGTGAGTCTCCACCAATTGATGTGAGTCTCCACCAATTGATGTGAGTCTCCACCAATTGATGTGAGTCTCCACCAATTGATGTGAGTCTCCACCAATTGATGTGAGTCTCCACCAATTGATGTGAGTCTCCACCAATTGATGTGAGTCTCCACCAATTGATGTGAGTCTCCACCAATTGATGTGAGTCTCCACCAATTGATGTGAGTCTCCACCAATTGATGTGAGTCTCCCACCAATTGATGTGAGTCTCCACCAATTGATGTGAGTCTCCACCAATTGATGTGAGTCTCCACCAATTGATGTGAGTCTCCACCAATTGATGTGAGTCTCCACCAATTGATGTGAGTCTCCACCAATTGATGTGAGTCTCCACCAATTGATGTGAGTCTCCACCAATTGATGTGAGTCTCCACCAATTGATGTGAGTCTCCACCAATTGATGTGAGTCTCCACCAATTGATGTGAGTCTCCACCAATTGATGTGAGTCTCCACCAATTGATGTGAGTCTCCACCAATTGATGTGAGTCTCCACCAATTGATGTGAGTCTCCACCAATTGATGTGAGTCTCCACCAATTGATGTGAGTCTCCACCAATTGATGTGAGTCTCCACCAATTGATGTGAGTCTCCACCAATTGATGTGAGTCTCCACCAATTGATGTGAGTCTCCACCAATTGATGTGAGTCTCCACCAATTGATGTGAGTCTCCACCAATTGATGTGAGTCTCCACCAATTGATGTGAGTCTCCACCAATTGATGTGAGTCTCCACCCAATTGATGTGAGTCTCCACCAATTGATGTGAGTCTCCACCAATTGATGTGAGTCTCCACCAATTGATGTGAGTCTCCACCAATTGATGTGAGTCTCCCCCAATTGATGTGAGTCTCCACCAATTGATGTGAGTCTCCACCAATTGATGTGAGTCTCCACCAATTGATGTGAGTCTCCACCAATTGATGTGAGTCTCCACCAATTGATGTGAGTCTCCACCAATTGATGTGAGTCTCCACCAATTGATGTGAGTCTCCACCAATTGATGTGAGTCTCCACCAATTGATGTGAGTCTCCACCAATTGATGTGAGTCTCCACCAATTGATGTGAGTCTCCACCAATTGATGTGAGTCTCCACCAATTGATGTGAGTCTCCACCAATTGATGTGAGTCTCCACCAATTGATGTGAGTCTCCACCAATTGATGTGAGTCTCCACCAATTGATGTGAGTCTCCACCAATTGATGTGAGTCTCCACCAATTGATGTGAGTCTCCACCAATTGATGTGAGTCTCCACCAATTGATGTGAGTCTCCACCAATTGATGTGAGTCTCCACCAATTGATGTGAGTCTCCACCAATTGATGTGAGTCTCCACCAATTGATGTGAGTCTCCACCAATTGATGTGAGTCTCCCACCCAATTGATGTGAGTCTCCACCAATTGATGTGAGTCTCCACCAATTGATGTGAGTCTCCACCAATTGATGTGAGTCTCCACCAATTGATGTGAGTCTCCACCAATTGATGTGAGTCTCCACCAATTGATGTGAGTCTCCACCAATTGATGTGAGTCTCCACCAATGATGTGAGTCTCCACCAATTGATGTGAGTCTCCACCAATTGATGTGAGTCTCCACCAATTGATGTGAGTCTCCACCAATTGATGTGAGTCTCCACCAATTGATGTGAGTCTCCACCAATTGATGTGAGTCTCCACCAATTGATGTGAGTCTCCACCAATTGATGTGAGTCTCCACCAATTGATGTGAGTCTCCACCAATTGATGTGAGTCTCCACCAATTGATGTGAGTCTCCACCAATTGATGTGAGTCTCCACCAATTGATGTGAGTCTCCACCAATTGATGTGAGTCTCCACCAATTGATGTGAGTCTCCACCAATTGATGTGAGTCTCCACCAATTGATGTGAGTCTCCACCAATTGATGTGAGTCTCCACCAATTGATGTGAGTCTCCACCAATTGATGTGAGTCTCCACCAATTGATGTGAGTCTCCACCAATTGATGTGAGTCTCCACCAATTGATGTGAGTCTCCACCAATTGATGTGAGTCTCCACCAATTGATGTGAGTCTCCACCAATTGATGTGAGTCTCCACCAATTGATGTGAGTCTCCACCAATTGATGTGAGTCTCCACCAATTGATGTGAGTCTCCACCAATTGATGTGAGTCTCCACCAATTGATGTGAGTCTCCACCAATTGATGTGAGTCTCCACCAATTGATGTGAGTCTCCACCAATTGATGTGAGTCTCCACCAATTGATGTGAGTCTCCACCAATTGATGTGAGTCTCCACCAATTGATGTGAGTCTCCACCAATTGATGTGAGTCTCCACCAATTGATGTGAGTCTCCACCAATTGATGTGAGTCTCCACCAATTGATGTGAGTCTCCACCAATTGATGTGAGTCTCCACCAATTGATGTGAGTCTCCACCAATTGATGTGAGTCTCCACCAATTGATGTGAGTCTCCACCAATTGATGTGAGTCTCCACCAATTGATGTGAGTCTCCACCAATTGATGTGAGTCTCCACCAATTGATGTGAGTCTCCACCAATTGATGTGAGTCTCCACCAATTGATGTGAGTCTCCACCAATTGATGTGAGTCTCCACCAATTGATGTGAGTCTCCACCAATTGATGTGAGTCTCCACCAATTGATGTGAGTCTCCACCAATTGATGTGAGTCTCCACCAATTGATGTGAGTCTCCACCAATTGATGTGAGTCTCCACCAATTGATGTGAGTCTCCACCAATTGATGTGAGTCTCCACCAATTGATGTGAGTCTCCACCAATTGATGTGAGTCTCCACCAATTGATGTGAGTCTCCACCAATTGATGTGAGTCTCCACCAATTGATGTGAGTCTCCACCAATTGATGTGAGTCTCCACCAATTGATGTGAGTCTCCACCAATTGATGTGAGTCTCCACCAATTGATGTGAGTCTCCACCAATTGATGTGAGTCTCCACCAATTGATGTGAGTCTCCACCAATTGATGTGAGTCTCCACCAATTGATGTGAGTCTCCACCAATTGATGTGAGTCTCCACCAATTGATGTGAGTCTCCACCAATTGATGTGAGTCTCCACCAATTGATGTGAGTCTCCACCAATTGATGTGAGTCTCCACCAATTGATGTGAGTCTCCACCAATTGATGTGAGTCTCCACCAATTGATGTGAGTCTCCACCAATTGATGTGAGTCTCCACCAATTGATGTGAGTCTCCACCAATTGATGTGAGTCTCCACCAATTGATGTGAGTCTCCACCAATTGATGTGAGTCTCCACCAATTGATGTGAGTCTCCACCAATTGATGTGAGTCTCCACCAATTGATGTGAGTCTCCACCAATTGATGTGAGTCTCCACCAATTGATGTGAGTCTCCACCAATTGATGTGAGTCTCCACCAATTGATGTGAGTCTCCACCAATTGATGTGAGTCTCCACCAATTGATGTGAGTCTCCACCAATTGATGTGAGTCTCCACCAATTGATGTGAGTCTCCACCAATTGATGTGAGTCTCCACCAATTGATGTGAGTCTCCACCAATTGATGTGAGTCTCCACCAATTGATGTGAGTCTCCACCAATTGATGTGAGTCTCCACCAATTGATGTGAGTCTCCACCAATTGATGTGAGTCTCCACCAATTGATGTGAGTCTCCACCAATTGATGTGAGTCTCCACCAATTGATGTGAGTCTCCACCAATTGATGTGAGTCTCCACCAATTGATGTGAGTCTCCACCAATTGATGTGAGTCTCCACCAATTGATGTGAGTCTCCACCAATTGATGTGAGTCTCCACCAATTGATGTGAGTCTCCACCAATTGATGTGAGTCTCCACCAATTGATGTGAGTCTCCACCAATTGATGTGAGTCTCCACCAATTGATGTGAGTCTCCACCAATTGATGTGAGTCTCCACCAATTGATGTGAGTCTCCACCAATTGATGTGAGTCTCCACCAATTGATGTGAGTCTCCACCAATTGATGTGAGTCTCCACCAATTGATGTGAGTCTCCACCAATTGATGTGAGTCTCCACCAATTGATGTGAGTCTCCACCCAATTGATGTGAGTCTCCACCAATTGATGTGAGTCTCCACCAATTGATGTGAGTCTCCACCAATTGATGTGAGTCTCCACCAATTGATGTGAGTCTCCACCAATTGATGTGAGTCTCCACCAATTGATGTGAGTCTCCACCAATTGATGTGAGTCTCCACCAATTGATGTGAGTCTCCACCAATTGATGTGAGTCTCCACCAATTGATGTGAGTCTCCCACCAATTGATGTGAGTCTCCACCAATTGATGTGAGTCTCCACCAATTGATGTGAGTCTCCACCAATTGATGTGAGTCTCCACCAATTGATGTGAGTCTCCACCAATTGATGTGAGTCTCCACCAATTGATGTGAGTCTCCACCAATTGATGTGAGTCTCCACCAATTGATGTGAGTCTCCACCAATTGATGTGAGTCTCCACCAATTGATGTGAGTCTCCACCAATTGATGTGAGTCTCCACCAATTGATGTGAGTCTCCACCAATTGATGTGAGTCTCCACCAATTGATGTGAGTCTCCACCAATTGATGTGAGTCTCCACCAATTGATGTGAGTCTCCACCAATTGATGTGAGTCTCCACCAATTGATGTGAGTCTCCACCAATTGATGTGAGTCTCCACCAATTGATGTGAGTCTCCACCAATTGATGTGAGTCTCCACCAATTGATGTGAGTCTCCACCAATTGATGTGAGTCTCCACCAATTGATGTGAGTCTCCACCAATTGATGTGAGTCTCCACCAATTGATGTGAGTCTCCACCAATTGATGTGAGTCTCCACCAATTGATGTGAGTCTCCACCAATTGATGTGAGTCTCCACCAATTGATGTGAGTCTCCACCAATTGATGTGAGTCTCCACCAATTGATGTGAGTCTCCACCAATTGATGTGAGTCTCCACCAATTGATGTGAGTCTCCACCAATTGATGTGAGTCTCCACCAATTGATGTGAGTCTCCACCAATTGATGTGAGTCTCCACCAATTGATGTGAGTCTCCACCAATTGATGTGAGTCTCCACCAATTGATGTGAGTCTCCACCAATTGATGTGAGTCTCCACCAATTGATGTGAGTCTCCACCAATTGATGTGAGTCTCCACCAATTGATGTGAGTCTCCACCAATTGATGTGAGTCTCCACCAATTGATGTGAGTCTCCACCCAATTGATGTGAGTCTCCACCAATTGATGTGAGTCTCCACCAATTGATGTGAGTCTCCACCAATTGATGTGAGTCTCCACCAATTGATGTGAGTCTCCACCAATTGATGTGAGTCTCCACCAATTGATGTGAGTCTCCACCAATTGATGTGAGTCTCCACCAATTGATGTGAGTCTCCACCAATTGATGTGAGTCTCCACCAATTGATGTGAGTCTCCACCAATTGATGTGAGTCTCCACCAATTGATGTGAGTCTCCACCAATTGATGTGAGTCTCCACCAATTGATGTGAGTCTCCACCAATTGATGTGAGTCTCCACCAATTGATGTGAGTCTCCACCAATTGATGTGAGTCTCCACCAATTGATGTGAGTCTCCACCAATTGATGTGAGTCTCCACCAATTGATGTGAGTCTCCACCAATTGATGTGAGTCTCCCACCCAATTGATGTGAGTCTCCACCAATTGATGTGAGTCCTCCACCAATTGATGTGAGTCTCCACCAATTGATGTGAGTCTCCACCAATTGATGTGAGTCTCCACCAATTGATGTGAGTCTCCACCAATTGATGTGAGTCTCCACCAATTGATGTGAGTCTCCACCAATTGATGTGAGTCTCCACCAATTGATGTGAGTCTCCACCAATTGATGTGAGTCTCCACCAATTGATGTGAGTCTCCACCCAATTGATGTGAGTCTCCACCAATTGATGTGAGTCTCCACCAATTGATGTGAGTCTCCACCAATTGATGTGAGTCTCCACCAATTGATGTGAGTCTCCCACCCAATTGATGTGAGTCTCCACCAATTGATGTGAGTCTCCACCAATTGATGTGAGTCTCCACCAATTGATGTGAGTCTCCACCAATTGATGTGAGTCTCCACCAATTGATGTGAGTCTCCACCAATTGATGTGAGTCTCCACCAATTGATGTGAGTCTCCACCAATTGATGTGAGTCTCCACCAATTGATGTGAGTCTCCACCAATTGATGTGAGTCTCCACCAATTGATGTGAGTCTCCACCAATTGATGTGAGTCTCCACCAATTGATGTGAGTCTCCACCAATTGATGTGAGTCTCCACCAATTGATGTGAGTCTCCACCAATTGATGTGAGTCTCCACCAATTGATGTGAGTCTCCACCAATTGATGTGAGTCTCCACCAATTGATGTGAGTCTCCACCAATTGATGTGAGTCTCCACCAATTGATGTGAGTCTCCACCAATTGATGTGAGTCTCCACCAATTGATGTGAGTCTCCACCAATTGATGTGAGTCTCCACCAATTGATGTGAGTCTCCACCAATTGATGTGAGTCTCCACCAATTGATGTGAGTCTCCACCAATTGATGTGAGTCTCCACCAATTGATGTGAGTCTCCACCAATTGATGTGAGTCTCCACCAATTGATGTGAGTCTCCACCAATTGATGTGAGTCTCCACCAATTGATGTGAGTCTCCACCAATTGATGTGAGTCTCCACCAATTGATGTGAGTCTCCACCAATTGATGTGAGTCTCCCACCAATTGATGTGAGTCTCCACCAATTGATGTGAGTCTCCACCAATTGATGTGAGTCTCCCACCCAATTGATGTGAGTCTCCCACCCAATTGATGTGAGTCTCCCACCAATTGATGTGAGTCTCCACCAATTGATGTGAGTCTCCCACCCAATTGATGTGAGTCTCCACCAATTGATGTGAGTCTCCACCAATTGATGTGAGTCTCCACCAATTGATGTGAGTCTCCACCAATTGATGTGAGTCTCCACCAATTGATGTGAGTCTCCACCAATTGATGTGAGTCTCCACCAATTGATGTGAGTCTCCACCAATTGATGTGAGTCTCCACCAATTGATGTGAGTCTCCACCAATTGATGTGAGTCTCCACCAATTGATGTGAGTCTCCACCAATTGATGTGAGTCTCCACCAATTGATGTGAGTCTCCCACCAATTGATGTGAGTCTCCACCAATTGATGTGAGTCTCCACCCAATTGATGTGAGTCTCCACCAATTGATGTGAGTCTCCACCAATTGATGTGAGTCTCCACCAATTGATGTGAGTCTCCACCAATTGATGTGAGTCTCCACCAATTGATGTGAGTCTCCACCAATTGATGTGAGTCTCCACCAATTGATGTGAGTCTCCACCAATTGATGTGAGTCTCCACCAATTGATGTGAGTCTCCACCATTGATGTGAGTCTCCACCAATTGATGTGAGTCTCCACCAATTGATGTGAGTCTCCACCAATTGATGTGAGTCTCCACCAATTGATGTGAGTCTCCACCAATTGATGTGAGTCTCCACCAATTGATGTGAGTCTCCACCAATTGATGTGAGTCTCCACCAATTGATGTGAGTCTCCCACCCAATTGATGTGAGTCTCCACCAATTGATGTGAGTCTCCACCAATTGATGTGAGTCTCCACCAATTGATGTGAGTCTCCACCAATTGATGTGAGTCTCCACCAATTGATGTGAGTCTCCACCAATTGATGTGAGTCTCCACCAATTGATGTGAGTCTCCACCAATTGATGTGAGTCTCCACCAATTGATGTGAGTCTCCACCAATTGATGTGAGTCTCCACCAATTGATGTGAGTCTCCACCAATTGATGTGAGTCTCCACCAATTGATGTGAGTCTCCCACCAATTGATGTGAGTCTCCACCAATTGATGTGAGTCTCCACCAATTGATGTGAGTCTCCACCAATTGATGTGAGTCTCCACCAATTGATGTGAGTCTCCACCAATTGATGTGAGTCTCCACCAATTGATGTGAGTCTCCCACCAATTGATGTGAGTCTCCACCCAATTGATGTGAGTCTCCACCAATTGATGTGAGTCTCCCACCAATTGATGTGAGTCTCCCACCCAATTGATGTGAGTCTCCCACCCAATTGATGTGAGTCTCCACCAATTGATGTGAGTCTCCCACCAATTGATGTGAGTCTCCACCAATTGATGTGAGTCTCCACCAATTGATGTGAGTCTCCACCAATTGATGTGAGTCTCCACCAATTGATGTGAGTCTCCACCAATTGATGTGAGTCTCCACCAATTGATGTGAGTCTCCACCAATTGATGTGAGTCTCCCACCCAATTGATGTGAGTCTCCACCAATTGATGTGAGTCTCCACCAATTGATGTGAGTCTCCACCCAATTGATGTGAGTCTCCACCAATTGATGTGAGTCTCCACCAATTGATGTGAGTCTCCACCAATTGATGTGAGTCTCCACCAATTGATCAAGCGTCTTTCTGAAACTTGGGGCACGCGTCTTTTCTGAAACTAGATCTATTGGCCACTATATATTTTTCGGATTGAATGAATTTGAATCTCCTTTTTCTTGGTGTAATAAATTTAGTTCTCCTCAGTCTTAGCGTTCATTGATGTTCTTTACCTAGAAAACTTTTTATATTTAAATATTTTGTACATGGATTTTTGTTTGGAGGAGTTAATTTTAATTACATTAGGGGTTCGTTTACCTAGATGAGATACATTTTGTAGTATAGTTTTATAATGTTATTTATTTTTATTTATTTTTTAATCGATATATATCAAAACAATATCTCGTGAACGTACCAAGTGACCATCTGGAAGATGATGTGAATGTTGCTGCCTTCCGTGTCCAGTAGTAAATCTTGTGTCTACTGTCCCTGGTATGTTCACTGAGGTCATTCTATCACCATTCCGCTTTATAAAGTAAATGTTTTGCTTTATAATAAACTTAAATTCATAATTTTTGCCAATAAGGACAAGGAAAACAAACTTGTAAATTTGATAAAAGTTACAGAATATCAACAAGCGTATCCAATAGAAATGAAGATATGTGTGTGGTAGCAGTATCTTCTCTATATGTGTGTGGTAGCAGTATTTTCTCTATATGTGTGCGGTAGCAGCATGTTCTCTCTATATATATGTGGTAGCAGTATGTTCTCTATATGCGTTGGAGGGTAGCACTATGTTCTCTGTCCACAACGTTATTAAACTCTAAAACATTTGCCTTCAGATAAAAAAATCACGAAAATTAAACATTCTTGACAACACACGACTACCTCACCGTGGCACACACACGACTACCTCACCGTGGTGACGTTTCAAAGGAGATGAAAGACGTGACCTTTGCACGCGAGTATTTAACAAGGATTGGAAACCGCCAGGACCACACCAAACGTCTGTTTCATCACCTAAACCCTAACACGCATATTCCTACATACCAAACCACATATTCCTACATACCAACTCACACATGAGGCGTACACACACAAGAGTCAGTTTAAATATATCTTTAGAAGTTGTCACCTCTATTATTTTAAGATAAAACATTTCACCCTTCAGAATAGAAAACTTATAACACATTCAAATCATAGACACGCTGCCCTATTTGTACCTAAAATTACGTTTGGATTTTTTGAACATACGATATGACATTTAAAAGTACGAAAAAGGCTCATGAATTTACTCACATCATTAATTACCGGTAGGTTGTCATGTTGACTTTTCAAGTTGTTTAGTACAGTATTTTATCTTAAGTCAATGTCGTGGGGGGTGGGGGGGGAGGAAAAGTAGAGACATAAATTTTCACATCGCCACTGTCGACCCTCGGTCTCTTGACCCACAAGACCAGAGTAGCACTGGGACTATGCTGAAGACATTCATTTTGTCCAGGAAAACTGTATCGGAGGTCAGGCGATGAGGTGCGCTAAACTCGCTCCATCTTACTAACAGTCTATGGCGGTTATACGTCTTTGTGTTGACATTTGTAGATAATATTGTGTATGCTTAGGAATATTAAGAGAGCAAGGTCTTTTGTCAAGTAGCTGAAATTGTTTGTAGTGCGCTGTGAGCCCAGCCATAGGTTGGTGTAATGCGCAATATTAGTGTAGAAAAATAAATACATTGTAAATAAAAGAAATATCATAAAAACTGATGTTTTTCTGCCCTGAGGCCATGTACATGTACATTCTATACAAAACCTCACCACATTCGGCGGTCTGCCACTGCCCTCCAACTGTGCAGCAGACATTCCCCAGCCCATGCCGAGTGCTGACGGAGGACGGTCCACTACACCGTTCTTGTAGACGCTGGTCGGTGATCTCATGGCCATGGCGCTCTGGGGTCGGACGGTGGACACCGGTTTCTGAGGCTGGGGCTGGGAACGATAGTTTGCTGACGAAATGACGTCATTGCCGTGTCGATTGTCTTGTGAGTGACTCTGTGCTGGGAGTTTATTCCCGGGGTTGTTAGGAGACTGCAGCGACATAAGATTTATGTAACACTTAGCCTCGACTTCGTTACGATTTAGTTAAATTATTTTATGTCATTAAAACACAGGTTTATACAATTATTAAGGATTTACACTGTCAAATTTTAAATATTTCAGTTTCAGAAGTAAACAATTTGGAAGTAAAATAAAGTCATTGATATAAGCGTATTCTGACAAAGCATTAAATCCCATTAAATTGTATTTAATTATCTTGTCGATTTATGACTGTGTTACGACAGGAAGCTAGATATATATATATATATATATATAGCAAGAATATTGATCAAGCGGATTAACTCACTTGGTGATATATGTTGACCTGTCCACGTTGGTAAATATCACTGCTCTCAATAGCGCCTGAGGTCAGTTGGTCAGTTATTGACTTGTGAACTAGTTGGGTATTTCGTCTAGCCGCCGGCACAGGTCGATCTGATAGGAGCACAAATATTTGGCCAAATAAAAAAAAGATTTCTTGTATATAGTAAATTGCGTTTGTGGTATTATCGGCTACCTGTACAGTTCAGGTGTGATGGATATTAAACTACAGATCTGATGTCGTGCACGAGTGTTTGTATAAATAGATAGTAAATTAAAACAATATAAATATATAGTAAATTAAAACAATATAAATATATAGTAAATTAAAACAATATAAATATATAGTAAACTAGCCGGGTTACCCGGCGTCGCACGATTAAAATAATAGTCAACAGATTTTAAAAAAAATTATTTCAATTCATTCATTGAAAAACAATTTAAAAAATAAATTGAAATGTAATTAAAAATAAGTACATGTAATTTATATATTGCTTATATTAAGGCTTGTCGATAGACTATATTTTTGGTTTTTCCGTCTGGTGCAAAAATGAAAAGATTTGTTGGTGACCCAACTCTAGAACATGCCACATATAGCTGTCCGTGGGCAAAGCATGCTTCCTCAAGTACAATGCCTGCCACTTTTAAAGACTGTCCCTGTGCCTTGTTGATAGACATGGCAAATGCAAGCCTGATTGGAAACTGGAGGCGCTTGAAATCAAAAGGCATATCTGTTGGTATGAGTGGAATTCTTGGGATGAAGACATCTTCTCCTTTGGCGCAGCCTGTCAAAATTGTGGCTTCTATTACATGAGGTAAGAGATGCTTGATGCTCAACCGTGTTCCATTGCATAGTTTAGGGGGATCCAAATTTCTCAGAAGTATGATAGGAGCTCCGATTTTAAGTTCCAAGTTATGTGATGGCATGCCAGGAGGATCTAATGAATTCAAAAATTCTGTTGGATAGTAAACAGCTTGGGCCGGATCTGTAACCGTATCAATAGATTTGTAGTTTTTTGAAATGCCTGGTAGAAAATTGTGAATTTGAGAATTGATGCTGTTGACACTTGAATTCTTTGGAGCAAGAATGGCCCTTTCGCACAACCACTCAGGATTTTTAAACTGGTCTTGGATGTTTGGAAAAACGGCAAGTTTCAACTCTTCAAGTGACTTTGCTACAGTGCAAAAATTTGATGGGAAAGAAACTGTTCCTGATGCTGGGTCTACCTGCCACTTTCCATCGCCAAGTTGAAGCAATTGATGTGAGAAGTAGCCTGCTGCATTATCTCCATGTAAATGGACTCTCATGTTGGTGGTCAGAGTCATTTTCTTGACCTGTTTCCACAGAGTTGAAGCTTTGAGGAAGGCATTCAACTCATCGCTTGGTGTTGACCTTGGAATGACAGGCAAAGTTTGTCGAAAATCTCCAGCTAATACCACAACTGTTCCTCCCATTAGTTTTGTGTTTCCTTTTAAATCCTGAAGAGTGTTGTTCAAGGCTTCAAGAGCTCGCTTGTGTGACATTGTACACTCATCCCAGACAATGAGAGAACACTGTTCTAGTACCTTGGCCTTTCCTGATCCTTTTGATATGTTGCAGGTTACATTCTCAGAATGGTTCATGTTCAAAGGTAACTTGAAAGCAGAATGAGCTGTTCTACCCCCTGCAAGCAATGTTGATGCTATGCCAGAAGAAGCAACGGCTAGAGCAATACCTTTGTCTCGTCTGATTGTAGCCAAGAGCAAATTGATCACAAAAGTTTTACCTGTACCTCCTGGAGCATCAAGGAATATGATTCCACCTTTTTTTGAGGTAACCAGTTCTAAGATGTGAATGTAGGCAGCTCTTTGATCCTCAACTAAACGTGGTTGATTTTCTGAGACATAGGCCATCAATTCATTTGTGTTATAATTTTGTTCTCGTAGAATTTCACTATTCTGAAGATTGTTTTCATTTCTTTGAGGCGTTGGTAACCCAAACTGGTCAAGGTTCCTTCCTGACATTGATACACACAAATCCTCCAACAACATAAGACACCTGTTGTAAATCTCATTAGAGAACTCAATTAGCAGTGTTTGATTCTCTCTCTTGGTTTGCAACATAATGTCCTCACTCAAATATGTTTTAAATGTATCCCAGAGAGCAAGTGGATTAGAAACAGAGCATGTTGTCAGCAAAATTGAAAACAGATGTCTCAAACGGGTAGGTGATTGAGATGTACATGCCTCCTCCATGGTCAAGACCCAATGGTGATCGTTTTCTAGTAGCCCTTGCATTTGGCAAGCTTCCCTAAATGTAGCACACACATGACCATCAACAGTTTTTAAGTCAGTGTAGGATGTTGGTCCTCTAACAACATGAAGTAGCATCCTCAAAAAGAAGCATTCTGCATTAGATGGTGTGAACGGTGTACACACGTCCCAATGCATCTGAAGATTTTATCCCTGGATGATACTCAACATCTGCTCCTTGTTTTCGGCGTTTAAATAATTTTTGAGAAGCATTCCAAGTATAGTACCTTGGAACCACACAATAGAGAATGGTTTTTGCAAAGTCGTCTTGTTGGCACAGTTGAAAAAAAGCTGTCAAAGTTGTTCTTGGTGGCTCCAGAATTTGATGATATATATTTTCTTGGTTGAAGTATACTCTTTGCCCATTTTCAAGATGAACACTCAAGTGAACAACTGTTGGATACCGTTCATGAATTTGGAAATTCAAAATTCTCCAGACTGCTTCATTACTGCTGATGTAACGACCCATTAGAAATTTTTGCACCTCATCTGGATTCTCTTGGTTTCCTTCAAGACCAAAAACGGCCTGGTCACTTCCTTTATTGACGTACTTGCAGATGTATTTGATGGCCTTGACAGATTGGCAAGATTCGACATTTATGTGAGCTTGAAACATTTTTGTCAAAATTGGAGTGTAGGGAACCACCCATCTGTTGTCCATTTCTATTTCTTGATATGTTGAACCAACCTTCATTTTGATTTTTGCAGTAAAACCACCATCTCCTGGTTTACGGCGTCTGTACACAGGATAGCCATCTTCACCAGTTTTAGTTTCTTGTATCAAATTCCTTGGATAATTTTTTGAGCATTTCCCATCAACCATGCAAGCAGAGTTTCTGTTCAAGTTTCCACAGGGTCCATGCAGCATATTTTTCACAACAATTTCAAACAAAAAATTATCTTGTGTAGAGTTTGGTATTTCTGCTGAGATTACATTGTCAATTTGATTAGGTCGTAATTTTTTCATCAGCCAGATTAGGATGTGTGCATGGGGTAAGCCTCTCTTCTGCCATTCAATTGAGTACATCCAGCATCTCGTTTCACCATAGACATGACTTTTTGTAATGACTCCCATTAATTTTGATAGTTTTCGTTTGAAGACTCTAGCAACCAAATCATGTCGATCCACTGCTGATTGGCCAGGTAAAAGATGAGCCTGAATTTCTTGCCATAGTGGATTGCATGTAAAGGTGATAAACAAATCTGGCCTTCCATAATTTCTGACATAAGTCATAGCATCTTGAGTGTACTCATGCATGTGTCTTGGACTTCCTGTAAATGTTGCTGGCAAGATAACCATTTTCCCCAGATCATTTGGATTGGCATCATTTGCAATGGCATCTCTGAGGTGAATGTAGTCTTCAACTCTCAGCTTCTTTTGATTTAGACGGATGTAGAGCAAGCGTTCACTTTCAATTTTCGCGTACATATCTACGATGAATTGATGGAACAGCTGTCTAAATTTCAAGAGATGGTTATCTTCACCACTGCGAATCATGATTCGATATGCATAAAAGTCCATTGCTGTAACCTTTTTACCCAAAACATTGTTTCCCGTGTCTGGGTTTGTCTGAGGAATGCCAAAGGAGTACCCATCTTCACCTTGCCAAAACATTAGGGGGTATTGCAGAGCATCATAAGAGCGATGAGTTTCTGCAACTCTTTGGAGAAGGTTGTTTCGCTTTTGAAGGACAATGTCACGTCTGTCAAATTCATTTCCTACCATGACAATGGCCACTTCATCAAATGTTGGTACATTGAACCGCCTTTGGTGTTCATGTCTTGGTGCTTTGTCAGCTCGTATCACAATTTTGTATTCATCAGTTGGCATTCTTTCTAGAGCTGTCTTGAAAATTTGAAGGTAGGCATTGTTTGCATGTAGGAGTTCTTGCAACTCCAAAACAACATTTTGTTGCAAGTCTGGAAAGTTTGCACATCTTTGTTGGACTTCTCTAGCTTGGTCTCCCATGAAATAGATCTGCAGAAACTGAGGTTCGCCTTCAGCTGGCAGCAGAGATCCAGCCCTGTGATAAATTTGGCCTTGAACTTTAAATGTTGGCATGAATCCTTGTTCACGAATTTCTTTGCTGGCACCAAAAGATGTCATTTGAAAGCATGAGTTGTATTTTCTGATGTTGGCTAGGAAGCGTTTAGACGTTTGAGATACACCTTGAAGCAAATGATCAAGTGGCTCAGGTGGATGTTGCAGAGTCTCTAGTTTAACTTTGCCATTTGAACAGCACATTCCAGGGTGCTCATCTTTCCATTTAAATGCACTGCAATGCTTGCAGATCAAGTTCATCTCACCAATGTTGACCTTTTCATGTTGATGGTATGGAATATCTGGGTCATATTGATGAGCAGCACCTTTTAGGTCTTGCTGCATTTCATTTCTTCTTCTGTTTAAATTTCCATTTCTCTGGTCTGCAAGTCTTATTTGGGTTTGTTCATTTGTTGCATTTGCTCTTCTCATTGAAGATCTGACTCTTTTTTCATCAAGTCTTGCCTGTGTTTGTTCACTGGTTTCATTAGCTCTTCTTATGGAACCTCTTTCTCTCTCATCATCAAGTCTTGCCTGTGTTTGTTCACTGGTTTCATTAGCTCTTCTGATTGAAACTCTTTCTCTCTCAACAGCAAGTCTTGCCTGTGTTTGTTCATTCGTTTCATTTTCTCTATGTAAGGCTTGCTTCTTTGCCGTTTTAGAAACACGACCTAATTGAGTTTTTCTTTTTGGGGGCATGATTTCTCTGAAGAAAGATTGGAACATAATAGCTTATATATTGTTTTAGTGTACAACTGCTTTTAAGTATTTCCCTTTGTTAAACTTTCTTCTTAAATACCATACTGAAGGTTCCCCCCCCCCTTTTAGCATCAATAAACTTATAAGTAACTTAGATAAATAAGTAACTTATAAGTAAATTATTAAATTAGTTTAAATTTTGCTACCCCATGACTATTTGTTTAATTCGGACACATCAATTGTGTTTGGACATTTGTAAAACAGGTGAAGTGTTAATTTAAGTTTTGGATATATAATTTGTTTAGTGATATTTTGTATTGATTATAAGATCCAAAAAAAAATATTCAGAAGAGATTAATTTAATTTAACCTTCACCGGATCAATAAATATATGTATTTAATTCATCCTTCTTAACATCAATGAACAGATGAATTTAATGTATTCTATTAGCACCACTAAATGGCTGAAAGGTATTAGAAAGGCTAATATATAAACTTGTTTACTACTTCAAGTTTGGTTAGGTAAGGTTAGTTATTGTAAAATCTTAAAAAACACATTCTAAAGAGATTAATTTCATTTGTTCTTCTTAAGAATGTCAAGTTCTAATGATTTTTATGACTCACAAGGCTTCAACTCAATAAGTAAAAACACCATCAGAAGAATCAATATTTTAATTGAACAAAGAAATCCTTCAAGGCAAAATAATAACAACACTGTGCGTGCTCTCCGCTACAAAATCGTCCCTCTAGCATATCTCTCTATTGACGTCATCCCACACCAAACTACGTCACACCAAGCATGTGTCAAAATAGTGCGCACTGTGCAACAGTCAAACATTAACATTCCCAAAGCGGGAAAACCCCATCTAATATATAAAGATGAAAGTTTGTTTGTTTGTTTCTTTTGTTTGTTTTGTTACTCATAGAATGCCACACCGTTGGACCTAGGTGCTGAAATTTTGCATGGGACCCTCATTTGACCCGGGACAGGTCATAGGCTATGTAGTTTTTATCTTATATAAAAAACTGACTCATCACTAATTGAATTCTCCAACTTCGCGTGTAGGTAGAAGCATGAAACTTTGGGAAGTTGTTGAGTAGCCTCTCACGACGATCATTTGCGTAAAAAAGTTGCAATTCAGTCATGGGGGCCGGGGGCACAAAGACGTTTTTTTCATTATATGGGCTATATGAAAATTGATATTTAAATATTCTTTTTGCTCGTTACCACCACGGAAGTGTACTTAACAACCACCCAGATTTTTATGCTTCTAACTACACGGAATTAGTGATCTTTAGGTTCACTTGTGTTAAGTTTAATGACTTTCTTAATAAGTTCGTTAGCTAAAGTTTAAATAGTTAATTTGTTTAGCTTATGTAAACATAAAATTATGTAAACATGAAATGACAACATAGGTCCTAGGCCTTTATATGCATATCAAGATCATTGATTCTTAACTTTAATAAGTAAGTTTATTGTAATGAGCAAGTTTTATTATGTTGTTGAAAATATTCAAATAGTTATTTGTTAAGTATGTATGTGTATGCAACGATTTACTTTCTTCTTATTTTTTTGTATTTCTCTTGATTAACTTCATTTAGTGCCCTCCCCTTTTCTATACTAATAAAAGCCTAAGCCCCCTCTCACTAATGGTCCAACTTCCCATTTGACTAAAAGTCTGTAAAATTTACGAATCATACTAAAAACAATTAAGCACGACTGAACTCTGAACTAAAAGTAATGAGTAAAAATCGCCCTTTATCTAATTTCCAGAAACAAAAACAGGAATTTTTTTTTACAAAATATAATGTCTTATCTGAAAACGGGAATCAAAAAAGAATTGAATCCCTTGGTGAAACAGCAACATATAAGATTTTGGAATCCATCGCTAAATGGGACCGTTTTGTAGAAAGGGACAAAAGTGAAAAAATTATAGTCAATTTTTAGTCAATTAAAGTTAATTTAAAGGTGGGCGCTTAAAATGAAGTCTTATAATGCTGTACTGCTCCAAAAATAAATTTTATACTTGTTTATAGTTTTTATTAATTAGTGTTTTAATATGGAAATGATATATAATGCTTTTATATATTTGTCTCTATGTTTTACGATTTAAATTTACGGCTTTTATGTAATAGGTATAATTTTAAAAAGGAATTCAAGTATGTTTTGGACCATGTTTCCCGATGGGTCATTTTACCTTTTTTCTTTTATGTTTTATCAGCGCATTAAAGACTACACGAGTTTCATTCCGAATGTAATCTCTTGATACGTTGAATCTATAGCAATGAGAAATGTTTGTTTGCAGGATTTTAAATTAAATTAATGCCCTTTTTAAGTCATTTTTTTTATTGCAAGCTTTTTAAATAAGACTGAGTTAGTTTCTTTAAATTCTTTTTGAAACTTCATTAGTAAATGTAATGAAGTTTCTAAAAGAATTTGAAGAAACTAAATCAGTCTTATTTAAAAAGCTTGCAATAAAATTTGCGCACCGTTTTTAGTCAATTTAAAGGCGGGCGCTTAAAATGAAGTCTTGTAATGCAGTACTGCTCCAAAAATAAATTGTATACTTTTTTGATTGTCTTTATTTATTAGTGTTTTAATATGGAAATGATATATAATGCTTTTTTATATTTGTCTCTATGTTATACGATTTAAATTTACGGCTTTTATGTAATAGGTATAATTTTAAAAAGGGATTCAAGTATGTTTTGGATCATGTTTCCCGATGGGACATCATTGTTTGTAAATTATATTTCAAACACCAGATTTAGTTTCTGAAAAATAAATAAATTATTTACGAAATAGGAAAAAAAGATGCTATGTTTGACTAAACATCTATTTTTAAAATGGCTTTTGTTATTCCGCTACAGCGTAATGACCATGGCATATTCAATTCGCCGCCCAACTTAATTAATTGCTTATAGGTTCACTTGTATTGAGTTTAATATGCATATGTTTATAAGTCCGGTAGAAAGGTTTAAATTGTAAATTTATAGAGCTTATGTAATAAAAAAAACTCAGCATTGGTCGTAGGCTTTTATATGCATGTAATATTCATTGATGATTAACTTTAATAATTAAATTTAAGGGATTGAGCAAGTAAAATAAGCAAGAAAAATTAATATAGAACACCCAACAAATTTTAAGAAAAACAAACGTATAGTTCCTCTAAATTACGATTAAGCTTTTTTGACTTGGGCAATTTCTTTCCACATAAAATAGCCTCACATAATTAGTATTTGTTTAAATTAAAATTTGAGTCATTAGAAACAACATAATAAAACTCTTAATTTAAAAATAAATACCATACATCGTGTGACAAATGTAATGAAATAGTGTTAACAGATCTATAATATCAAGAAAGTATTTGTATAAAAGGCCACTGTTTTGTACCGCAAGGCCAAAACAAATATGAATGTTATTATAATAAAATTACACTGCTCACTTTTAGATGCGTACACGAAAAGGTACGCACCGTAATTTGACAATAAAAGATTTTTGAAAGCGCACAGCTAAAAATAAAGTATTGTAAAAAATAACGCACCAAAATGAACTCGTTTTGAATGCCCGCATGAAGCTGTTCAATATCGAAATGAGAATTTATTTTGTCTTTATTTGGCTCTACATTTTCTGATTATGGGCCCCCTTACCCTAGGGGTGGTCACCTGGGGTTGAAACATAGCCTACGACCTGTCTAGGGTCGAATGAGAGCCCCATGCAAAATTTCAGCATCCTGGGTCCAACGGTGTGGATTTCCATTGGTAACAAACAAACACACAAACTTTCATCTTTATATATTAGATTAAAACAATATAAATATATAGTAAATTAAAACAATACAATTAGATAGTAAATTAACTGGAATAATTGATTTCTTCTCAACTCCTTCAATTCTATTAATTCTAAAGAAAAAGATAAACTTTTCTGCTGACCTTGAGTAGGTAACACTTGTGGACCAGGACTGGCGTGTCCACTGTTTCCTATACGTCCTGGCATGGCTCGCAAACTGTTCACATGGAGATCTTACCCTGATGAAACGTCATCTTATCATATCCTATCATGACTCTTCATTGGTGTATCATATCTTATCATGCCTCTTCATTGGTGTATCATATCTTATCATGACTCTTCATTGGTGTGTTTCATGTGGAAAAACTTCTCTTTGAATCTGCAACAATAAAAACCAGATGATGGTATTTGGGCTGGTAAAGACATGTTGAGATCTGCTGTGGGTCTTATATGTCTCAATAGTCTGCAAGTCAAGTCAAGGTAAACTTAATATCATCAGGACTCGAGGCATTCCTAAAACTATTGTACAGTTACTCTGCGCAAGTCAGAATGACTCAGCGCTTGTCTTTAGAAACGATTCTAAAGTTATATGTTAAACTTCATTTCAGATCTACGTGTTCACCAGAATGACCACTATGATATCACCCGGTCAGGTTTAGGTTTGCTTGACCAATTAACGAGACGCAGGGAGTTTAAGCAGGGCACTAGCCCCGAGGACGTTGTGCTACGGTTTGTTGACACTGGCCATTACTGACTCGGGGGCGTGATTGTATGCAGGTGAAGTCCTGGCCACATTCCTCTGTGGACACTGGACGGAACTGTCTAACAATGACAACCTCCGGACTCTCGCTGCTTTCAATAAGAACGCCATTGACATGAGCACAGGCCAAGGTTAACCTTATGCCAATGTGTAGAGGGAAATCCTGCAGGAAAGAAATCTCATGGAATCGGATCGTTGGTCAAAAAAAGGTTAGTAGATTTAGCCTGTCAATAGCAATAATGTTAGTAGATTTAGCCGGTCAATGGCAATAATGTTAGTAGATTTAGCCTGTAAATGGCAATAATGCAAATTTAAAAAAAAATCCTCATTCAACCTAAAATTGTTTCATTGCTTCACATAAATGATTTAATACATTAATTTCCACGGTAACCAATAAATTTTCCATGGGTTTTACATAGACCCTGAGTGTGTTCACTGGTTGGTTATAGTAAATAAGCCAGGGTAGGTGAGGGTGCGGCTTTTCGTGAATCTAAATGCCCCAACTAAACATTTCATGAATCTGTTGATTTGTCGAGAGGTGCATATACATGGTAGGAACACTGCTCGCACTTGAGAGGAATGGGTAAAATCAGAATATCAACTTTTGAGTTATGGCTTTTTTTTTGGAAATGAAAGTGGCCGCATGCTTAAAAAATTTGAGACCCACAGATTGAAATTGTTAATAAGTATTTTGAAGTGCTTTTAATTCAGGATGGGATTGTATATTAAATTGCTATTAGTTTATTTCGAGACCAAGCAGTTTAAGCGAAGCTGTAGTTTGTGTGCTGTGAAGACTATGAGACCAAAGGCTTGAGATAGATCAGAGGAGACGTACCTTGCAAGTCGACAGATATTGCGCTGGTCAAAGTGAAAAGGGTAAAAACGTTCGGAAGCATGGACAACTTTCTCACCAGCCATCCAAACACTAATTTTCCTTCTCTACTCCACTGTACTCTAGAATGTTCCATATCTAATTCACACCTCCAGAGGACGCCACTGTACTCTAGAATGTTCCATATCTAATTCACACCTCCAGAGGACGCCACTGTACTCTAGAATTTTCCATATCTAATTCACACCTCCAGAGGACGCCACTGTACTCTAGAATGTTCCATATCTAATTCACACCTCCAGAGGACGCCATTATCTAAACAAGGGCCATAACCTGGTCACGTAATCATGAATTTATTGTTCTTTGATAAGACTCGACTTAGTGTAAACTGTATTTTTACGACTGCCAGGGTAACTCCAAAGTGTTTAATACGTTTATAAAACGTAAACTTTGGTCCCAACTTCCTCCCCTTGCCACTAGTCGCACCCTGGTTGTCAGCCCCTGACTGCTTCACTTTTCAGATGGCATGATTTGACTAAGACGTAGGCAGGACTAAGTACTCAAGACAATGTTAAAGCTGGGTATTTATTACCACTAGTAAAGGGTTACAAGCGGTGAAATCGTATAAATAACAAGATATAAAGTCTTTCAATATGTGTGTTCATCTATAATGTTAAAATTAATCAATATGGTCCACAGCAGTGGTTCCCAAACATTTTTGACCCATGGGCCCCTTTTTATAATCAAAACTTGCCCACGGACCCCCAAGTGAAAAAAGCTAAATAAACGAATAGTACAAAAATTACAAATCCAACAAAGCAACATTTTGATGAAGAAGTATTTATTTAAACTATAACTTTTATTTACTTTTACATTTTTTGTGTCGCTAATCATTGTCTTTGCTTTCCAGGAATTCCAACACCGAATCATAGAGAGTATAACAGTTATTTCAACAAGCAATTTTTGATAACTAGCTTACTTCTGTGTGAATAAGTGAATAATTATAGTCTTCGGCATTTAAAAAAAACGTTGAGCAAATAATCTCTCATTGAAGGCATTCCATTTGATTTTTATCAACTGCTCTAATGACATAATATAACGATCAATGCAAACTTGCAATAAGATTTTTTTGCGAATAGATGATGTCGATGAATAAAACATTGTAATGAAAAAACATTCGGTACATCTTGTTTTAAATATGCAATAAAGTCAAGGGTATAGCTTTAACTTCAAAAAATCTTTTAATTCAGTAAATAACGTTTCACCTTCATATCTGTTTTCAAACATTTAGCCATACTTCATATATTCAACAACACTGTATTGTCGGCATTTTTTCGCGACTCACTCATTCTCTTATCTGTTGTAACCAACTAGTGTTGATAATTATTAATTTTTTCAATGGAAGGGCGAAGGCAGGGTCTTGTTCTCGTGTCTAAAGGGGTCCGTGAGTCCACCCAGCTCCAAATGGGAACCCGACATCAGTTGGGAAAGTAAAGGCGGCTGGGCATTGGGCTAGCCACACAATCCCCTCGTATGTCGTGGCCATAAAAACTTGTGAACGCTGCATCATTTGCCCCATAGGTCAGCATGGTATGAAAGGGGAACTATACTTACTTTACTTTTGTCAATGGAATGCTGCAGTAAAGCTCTTATGGAAAAAAATATTTGATGATAGGATACAATTGAGATAAATATAACTTCCCGACACATAGAAAATTATCCAACCCTGCAACCTTAGTTGATTCAAGTTAAAAAAATGTATTTTTCTGACCTAATTTCCCATTTCTTTCGCATCAAACTTGACTTTTCAATTAACCAAATATTTTAACTGGTCATAGATGTCACATAAATTACCTTAGTTCTACTTCCTTTTCTAGGTAAAACAATATTGTATTCCATGACTGATTGCACCAAAGATGATTTAATTAGTAGAAAAAGCATTCAAATAGTATTTTATTTATTATTTATTTTAATTTCCATAATAATATAATGGATCACAATTTTATTATTTGATATTAAACAATGTGCGGACCCCCTGAAATTGTTCAGTTTTAATTTTCCACGGACCCCTGAATGGTACTGGGGACCCCTGGGTGTCCGTAGGGACCACTTTGGCAACCACTGGTCTACAGATACATGTATGAGATCAAAGCTTGTGTAATCACACGTTCTTATTTTTTTACTGTCCAATAATAATAATAACAATAATAATAATAATAACAATAAATAGACACATTTATGAAACACAATCTTTTTTCCAATTCACAATTTATTTTTTAAAAGCAAGGGCACTAACAGGCAAAATTTCTGATTTTGTTTCAAACGCTATCAGTATCAGGACATATTTCGAAATTTGTGATAAACTGGGATAACTGAAATAGTAGTAGAGACAAGTGGACAAAAAACTCTTAAAGCAGTGGTTCCTAACCTTTTGGGGTCCATGCACCCCTTCAGATGCCCAAAAAAGTTCATGCACCCCTTCAGATGCCCAAAAAAGTTCATGCACCCCCTCGTGAAACTGGCAGAAAATGCATAATAAAATATGTTTATTTTAGGAACACAACAGTTTTGGCTGTAGGCAACAGGGAATTTAGTGAGAGATCTGCTGCTTCTTTTGATCAATCAGCGATTTACATCTGGGGACTGTTTTGGACAAAGCAACTCTCATGTCATCCTCTGCATTCAACTTATTCCTTTCCTTGGTTTTAATCGTCAAAGGTGTGGAGAATCCTGCTTCACAGAGATAGGTTGTGGCAATTGGAAGGAGATTCAGTACTGCCTTCTTGGCTAGTTGTGGGTAGGAATCTAGCTGGGCGGACCAAAATTCAATCAAGGTATTGCAACTGAAGGCACTCCTCAGTATTTACCTGGTTCTCAAATCAATAAGGTCATCTTTAGCAAAGTCACTGTCATCAATGTTGTCCAAGTCACAGAGAAAAGGATTGCGAATCCAAAGGTCTTTCCTAGAAATTTCTTGACAGAAATACCCATCAAAGGACTTTTGCAATGTTGAAAGGTGCTCTGGAATTTCCCCTTTGATTTTGTCAGGCAGTGATCCCTCAGTGCTTCCTTCTGCACCAGATATTGCAACTTCATCCAAGAGTGGAAAGTTGGCCAAGTTGGACTTTTCTAGTCGTCGTTGGAATAGTGGCACTTTGTTAAGGAAGGCTTGCAATCTCTCAGTAGCATCCATTACAGTCACAGCAGGTCCTTGGAAAGAGGTGTTCAACTCATTCAAGATGGGGAAGATGTCAGCCAGATATGCCAAGTAATTAATGAAATTTGGACAGTCAAACTTGTCAGCAAGGTCACTCTCTTTTTCTCGCAAGATAATGGCAAGCTCCATTCTCAGTTCTACTAACCGAGAAAGTATCTATCCCCTGGAAAACCAGCGCACCTGAGTGTGGTAGAGCAGAACTTCATGCTCAGAGACCACCTCCTGACAGAACAACTTGAAGAGGCAGTGGTTCAAGGCATGTGAGAGGATAAAATTTACAACTTGGACTGCAGTAGAAAGAACTGACTTCAAGGATGGAGGTAGAGTTTTTTATGCCAGGGCCTGACGATGAAGGATACAGTGTGTAGTGACAATATCTGGAACTTCTTTCTTTACCAGTGCTGAAAATCCTGACTTATTACCGAGCTTGGAGGGAGCCCCACCTGTGCAAATTGAAGAAATTCTTGAAGTCCAGTCAAACTGGTTTTCAGTGAAGAATGCCCTGACTAGCTGCAGCACATCAGCAGCTTTGGTAGTAGCTAGGAGTGGCTAACAAAAGAGAAATTCCTCCTTCAGCAATCCACTGAGAACATATCTCAGAAATACAAGAATCTGACTGCATTGTGATACATCAGTTGATTCATCCAGCTGCATGCTAAATGGAAAAGGACTGCTTCTAATCTCACACAAGACTTGATCGAGAATTTCTGCAGCCATGTCACTAATCTTGGAATAGTGTCATTGAAAAAAAGAACTTTCTCAACCTGCCTCTGCTGCTAGTGACCACACATCAGTTCCACCATCTCCAGAGCACAAGGCTTCACCTAAGTTCTCCAATGGTGTGGGGCTTCTTGTTCTTTGCAATAAGATATGCCACCTTGAATGATGCCTCCAGTGAAGGTTTATGTGACAAAGAAAATCCAAGCTTGGGAAAGGTACCTGAGGTCAAGAAGCGAGCTCTCTTCTGCTTGAAGACCTCAACACTGTCCATGGAATTGGATGGATGGTCTTTCTCCAAGTGCTCTCGGAGTCTAACAGGCTTCATGTTGTCATTGCACAGGATTTTTCCACAGATGCACTGATGCTTTTGTATTCCATCTCTCTCTCTCTTTTTTATTATTTATTAACGATTTTGAAGGGGTGATGACAATCGGAAAGTGGTACCAGTCACAGGCAAATTTTTAACTGACGAAGTTGATGTTTTTAATGACCGGAATTGGATGCTCAACTCAAGCTTTTAGGTTTCAATGACGAATAATGGCTTACAAATATCGTTTTTAAGACCTTTGCAGCGCACTGAGCAATGAAAGTGAAGAAAAAAAATTCCAACTTTACATCCTCTCAAAACAGTTAGACGATCACCGGAAGACATATATCTGACGTATTTGATGACAAAATTAAATTATTTTCAGAAAACTGTGACTTAAAACACGAAATTCCGAGGAACATGTAGAGCGAACCGTTTTGCGAAAAAGTTCTTCCGTCAATATTCGACATGTGCAGAACGATGCGCGAACGAGTAAAAAAAAATAATTTAAAAAAAAAGGTTGTATATGGGCGCTCTTTAATGCGTAATGCCTTGCTTATGGTTTAAATTTTCAAATTATCAGTATTTCTTTTCTTTCCTTCATCTTTTTTTCTTCCTCTTTTTCTTTTTTTTTCTCTGAATGGTTCATGCACCCCCTGGAACCTGCTCATGCACCCCTTGGGGGTGCATGCACCACTGGTTAGGAACCCCTGTCTTAAAGCATAGAAGTTAAAAAAAACAAAAACAAAAGAAACAAACTTTAACTAAGCAAACTATAAATCAAATGTTTACATTTAAATCCCGAGATGATGTCAGCCCCACTTGGATGGTGTCACCCACTTTCATGGTGTCACCCACTTAGATGGTGTCACCCACTTAAATGGTGTCACCCACTTAGATGGTGTCACCCACTTAAATGGTGTCACCCACTGAGATGGTGTCACCCACTTAGATGATGTCACCCACTGAGATGGTGTCACCCACTTAGATGGTGTCACCCACTTAGATGGTGTCACCCACTTAGATGGTGTCACCCACTTAGATGGTGTCACCCACTTAGATGGTGTCACCCACTTAGATGGTGTCACCCACTTAGATGGTGTCACCCACTTAGATGGTGTCACCCACTTAGATGGTGTCGCCAACGTAGATGGTGTCACCCACTTAGATGGTGTCACCCACTTTGATGGTGTCACCCACTTAGATGGTGTCACCCACTTATATGGTGTCACCCACTTATATGGTGTCACCCACTTATATGGTGTCACCCACTTTCATGGTGTCACCCACTTTCATGGTGTCACCCACTTTCATGGTGTCACCCACTTATATGGTGTCACCCACTTTCATGGTGTCACCCACTTTCATGGTGTCACCCACTTTCATAGTGTCACCCACTTAGATGTTGTCACCCACTTAGATGGTGTTACCCACATAGATGGTGTCACCCACTTAGATGGTGTCACCCACTTAGATGGTGTCACCCACTTAGATGGTGTCACCCACTTAGATGGTGTCACCCACTTATATGGTGTCACCCACTTATATGGTGTCACCCACTTTCATGGTGTCACCCACTTTCATGGTGTCACCCACTTTCATGGTGTCACCCACTTTCATGGTGTCACCCACTTATATGGTGTCACCCACTTTCATGGTGTCACCCACTTTCATGGTGTCACCCACTTTCATGGTGCCACCCACTTTCATGGTGTCACCCACTTTCATGGTGTCACCCACTTTCATGGTGTCACCCACTTTCATGGTGTCACCCACTGAGATGGTATCACCCACTGAGATGGTGTCACCCACTGAGATGGTGTCACCCACTGAGATGGTGTCACCCACTGAGATGGTATCACCCACTGAGATGGTGTCACCCACTGAGATGGTGGTGTAACCCGGTGTGATCTACACAAGTTGACAGTCGCTGTGACATTTAACTAAGTCACGAAATTCTGAAATGTCGACAGGTGCAGCCTAAAAGCGAGCAGACGTCGTCATTTGATCCAAGGCCCGCACAGATTAGTTTCTTAAAGGAGCAGCTTAAGTCTGGAGATTTGTTTCAAATAAAAACACAACTTCGCAAACACGTGACAAGGGATTTCCTCTGCGCCAAGATAAGGAAATAAATAGCATGTTAATTGCTCAAGCAAAGGGAACCAATCCATGGTGGGCCCTCGTTATTTGATCACCTGTTTCTCGAGCGAGGAGACTCGTTAAAACAATCTGCATGGGTTTGCAGTTAGCAGATTCGGACGATCGTTATAAGGTGGCAATGTCAGGGTTAGCCATTTGGACGTTATTTATAAGGAGGCTATGTCAGGGTTAGCCATTTGGACGTTATTTATAAGGTGGCAATGTCAGGGTTAGCCATTTGGACGTTATTTATAAGGAGGCAATGTCAGGGTTAGCCATTTAGACGTTATTTATAAGGTGGCAATGTCAGGGTTAGCTATTTGGACGTTCTTTATAAGGTGGCAATGTCAGGGTTAACTTTTTGGACGTTCTTTATAAGATGGTAATGTCAGGGTTAGCCATTTCGACGTTATTTATAAGGTGGCAATGTCAGGGTTAACCATTTAGACGTTATTTATAAGATGGTAATTCAGGGTTAGCTATTTGGACGTTATTTACAAAGTGTTATTGTTAGAATTAGCAGATTCAGACAGAAGTTTTTTATAAGGTGATGTCTTTTTAAAAACGTTTAAACTAAAATTGTAATATGTGTGAAAACAGGAGCATTACTCAGATCTCTTTAGTCCCACGTCGGCCTCAATGTCCGTCAAATACGTTTGCACACTTAACTTCTTTTATGACAGTACTAATTTTGAAATTTTATTTCGGCTAAATTGTCGATATATTAAAAAACTTTTTCGAATTAAAACTTTAAAAAAAATTCGTAGGATAAAACAATATTTGCATAACATGTTTTAGTGCAACTCATTGAAGAGTATTGAATAAGGGTTAATGCATGAAAAATTATTATATATTTTTTTATTTCTATCATTTTATACTCAAACGGTTAATTGAGGTAGGCCTTTTTCTACCACAAACTGTCCTCTATCACGCTTGGTTAAATCAAGCTATAATACCATAGGAAACACGATAGCCTTACAGTGAAATCAAGCTATAATACCATAGGAAACACGATAGCTTTACAGTGAAATCAAGCTATAATACCATAGGAAACACGATAGCCTTACAGTGAAATCAAGCTATAATACCATAGGAAACACGATAGCCTTACAGTGAAATCAAGCTATAATACCATAGGAAACACGATAGCCTTACAGTGAAATCAAGTTATGATGCCACCAAATACACAATAGGTCTGTGGTGAAATCAATTTATAATTTAAATGAAAACAGATTAAGCCCGGGGTGAAATCGTGTTAACATTGGGAAAAAAGACTAAAGAGCAGTCCTTTGTTTCTCTAAGCACCCCTATGGTCAGACTTCTATATGAGGTGACCTTGTTATAGTTGTCTGAAGAGGTTCAAAAGGTCAGCCGAGTTCTTATCCTAAACGACCTATAATGTGGGGGATTATGATAGAGGTCATGAATATTTAGTCGTCACTATTCTGTTGACAGTCTGTTGACAGTCTGTTGACAGTTGTCAAGTAACAACCAACGAGGATTGAATGTCAGTTTGTTCTCACATTGCTTACAAAACAACAGGATGGAAAACTTCAACAAACATGATCGGCTTAATATACATAATGTAAGCCAACGTTATGTCACTGTATCTGAGATTACAAATACTTTTAAAAAGAAGATTAATTTTATAATAGAACTTTAGCTTTATAAATGATATAATTTAGTTTTGATTTTGTTTCTAACAATTTCAATCTTTATGAAATAAAGAAATAAACGACTTGAAATTTAAAAAAAAACAAAAAACAGCAACTACAAAACAAAAACAACACACCAGAGCACAAAAAGCCCCAAATAAAACGGATGATAAATGGTTTAAAGAAACAACAAGCAAACCCAAATAAAAATATGCTAATAAAAATCAAATACCAAATAAGATAATATTACAATAATTACCACAAAATACAATATAATGCTAAAAGAAGAAAAAAAGGCCCGTAATCTATTATTCTACAAGTACTGCCACACTTTCAATCCCTGCCCATAAATAGTTTGAACATAAATCAAGGGGAATGACTTTCGATTGATTTTGTGGACGGTATTATTGCGTGATTTGGTCGATGGAAGTTCCCCGGTCGAACAGGTTCAATGCAAATAAGGAAGCCATGAGTAGTTTACGTCTGCTGCGAGGTGTTGGAGAGGGTTGATGGGAGAGAAGACTCCAAAGAGAAAATTAAGATTGAGTGTCATAAATGATAGTAGGGTATAACGATGTCGGAAAGACAGAAAGAAGTAATGGATTCAAAAAGTAAAGCGACTGTTATCTTTGAAATGAAAATTATTATTTCTCTAGAGTAGACTTTATCACTGTAGATAGGATAAAACAAGATAGAAACACATTACATTGGCGCATACATAATGTCATATCAAGACTCTGGAAGGCGGAAGACATGATAATAGATTTAATATTGCTATTAAAATTCCCTTATTCCCAAAAGAGGGCCCAAGCTTAATGACTGAAATGTAAAAAAAATCACCTCATATTATTTTAATTAAAAATAAAAACCACCAACATAGACAACTTACCAAACAAATGGCAACAAAACTGGCAAATTATCGTGAGCAGATCAAAGAAAATATTACTATTGAATACTACTACAAGAGATCATATAATTACTTTTTCCTAGACTATACAAAACTTTATATAGACCTTAAAACAGCTTCTGATAGCTAACAGGAAACATTTGTATGACACATTTCAAATGTTTGAAGTTCCTAACAACTTATCCAGATTATCTGGATCAGTGCTTCTAAAAGCGGTGGTCCGCGGACCGGTGCTTGTCCGTGGGCAATCCATCACCTTTCCGCAGAAGTTATCAAGAAAGGACCGAAAAATCTAATTATAATGCTCCATTTTCATCCATTTATACTAACCATAAAGAATATGTCAATTTTTCGGCAATAAACTTATAAAATGAAACAAATAAAATAAAATACATTTCGCTACCATGTTAGTACAAGGAAAATAGTGCAACAGGTCCAGAGTGCAATGGAAAAATTCCTACCGGTCCGCCATACTAAAAAGTTTGAGAAGCACTGATCTAGATGACGATGTCTTGCCTATAGAGCACAACAAATTTCTAGGTAGCATTCTCGACGGATTTCCTGATTACTTAAGACCCCAGACAAAGGGACTTACCATCATGGCAATTAAAAGTGTTACAAGAAACATTCATATTTTGGCAACTATCTCAAAACACTTCAAGGGTAGCATTACAGATTCACAACCTTCGGGAACTTTCTATAGCCAATCATAGCAGAGCCTGGCATATGCAGGCAATATCAGCTACAATGTGGAGAGAGCAATAATAGACCAGTAGAATTTTAACTTGGTCTTCAGAAAAATGAAGGTAAAACAAAATATATCTTTGGCAGAATCACAGACACACTAGAGTCCCTAGAGCGAGCATTCAACTAACAAATGACACACTTATAACATAACGCTGGCTATCATGGAGCTGCTACAGATGAGCTTAAGAGGGTAATGACCGCTAGAAAAGAAAGATTAACAGCGATAAACTGTTAATATTTGTCCCCAAAAAACTTCTAGGAAAAGCTGCCAAATGAACAATCATTTCAAGATTTGTTCTAATTTACGTAAAAGAAAATTGGTGGCAATAAAAGGCAAAGAATCTGCCTATGACTCAAACGAAGATAACTACGCTGTCTAATAATAGTCAATGATGAATGGAAAATATGGACACATACAGCCATATACTTGTTTTCTTTTTTAAGACCAGTGCTGTATTTACATATTTGCTAAAAGAGCTATAGCTTAGGGCCCCCGCCTTTTTGGGGGCCCCCGGATTTATTTCTTCATATTTGGCACTAACAGAATATCCGGACTTCAAAAAGTCCACCATATCTCAAATAGCTCAGATAGCTTAGGGCCCCATCTAGTCTTAATTCGGCCCTTTTTTAGATCTTCGTTATCGAAACAATTTAAAGAAAAAGCCTAGCAATAAAGTGAACGTTGTTTTAGTGGTTAAAAAAGAAAAATAGTGTTCAATCTTCATCAAATTGTTAACAACTTATATACAAATATTTCAAATATTCTATATTTGGCCGCAACGACTTCATTTTTCTGACCAAATGTAAGAATGACAACATCAGCAAGATTACAAAATTCTAAAACCATTTTTTTGGGGTAAACTTCTCAAATAAATTTGATGATTAAATGCTGTCAACAATTTATTTAGTGGATAGAAGTCACTGGTAAAAACTGTTCGACACATGATCGGATACTCACAGAAAACTGTTAAATTTTTAAGGCGTAAAAAAATAATCAAATACGTTCTGTGAACTGTATTTTATGAGGTCAATCATAACCATAATTGTTTAAAAAAACAGAAGGGTTTAACGTAAATCGATGCTGCCCCCCCCCTAAAAATGTAACAAATGCTTTACAGGAGCTACTGCTAGTTCTTTCTGTGTCCATCCACTCCAGGAACTTTCAGGTTTGGGTCAAGAGAATGGCAACTATTCTCAAAGGCTTGCACTAGAGGTAAATAAAACCTGAAGTCTGAAGGTTTGAGTTGACAGGTTAACACTGATGTCCAAAGGTTGGACATTTTACATTGACATGAAAAGACATTTATGGAGATTTACAAGGCATAAGGTTTTCTCCAGATCACGTGACAAAACATTACATATGGAAGAGTCTCATACATTACACTAAATTAATTTGTGTGCACATTTTTTTAATTTCAAGCCCATTCACAACCCAGACACACGACGTTATGTTGACTGAAATACGATTTATAACCTAACAAGGGAGGAGTAAACAAAAGGTAAGGTAAGAATAAACGGACACTTCCGTATAGCAGCTGACTGTTATCTACCCAAAATAAACTAACCTGAAGCAGTAAGATACACGACACCCGAATGTCACGAAGATAACGGTGTCGAATGTCAAATCGACTTAGGGCTCAATCCACAAATTTATAGCACAGCCCCACTGTCACCTCAGTCATTGAAAACAGTTGATCGGTGGCTTCTGTGCGAAATTTAAACTGAAGCGCTCTATTGGGGTCTTAAGATTTTAAGCTGTGGGATATGATGGTAAGAAAGTGTTAATAAAAGATCCTAAATCATGTATCAGTAGCGTCCCTTGGCTTAGTCCGACCCACTGAGAATTCATTAAAGTGTGTCACACAGAACACACTACACACTCACCATCAAGTATAACCCACTAAATAAAATAATTTAAAAAATCTTTTAAAGGACACGCTTTTTTTACAAATAGAAAGTGCACTAAAAAGAAGAAAATAATTTTTTAAAATGATTACAGGTGAAATCCGTGAACTTATCCACTGCACATAAAAGTGTGGGGCACCCATTACAATTAATTTCTCTTTGAAACTATTCTTTAGCATATAGATAAATATTTCTAATTAATATGATAGTAGCATGTAAATGATCAAAGTTGGGAAACTTTTAATGTTTATTAATATTTATGCAAATTTGTATTTATTTTTCGCTGCCTTGTACATGATAGAGAGTTGTGATAAGCGCCCCACGCTTTTATGTGCAGTGGACAGGTTCACGGATTTCACCTGAAATCATAGAAAAATTTTATTTTCTTCTTTTTAGTGCACTTTCTATATGTAAATAAAAGTGTGTCCTTAAAAAAAAAGATTTTCTACCTTTCAGTCTCAATTTTTTTAAAATGTGGGTTTGAGAATGGGCATAAGTGATAAAGGGAATGTTTGAGTAATTTAAATCAAAACTCCTGTTACTCCTCTTGTGTAACTATATCTATATGTAACTCTTTATGTAGGCGTTCTCACAGTACATAATCTTGTGCACAATAATTCACTGAAGAATTCGTTTATCCAAAACAACTTTAATATATATATAGTATGTACACATAGCTATCATTTGAGGTAATATAACGTGGAAATCTTGAGTCATACACCATACATCCTTCCTCGACGGAAGTCTACACACAACACTTTCAACTAATAGAAATGCTCCTTTCTTCCCGCGTTTCTTATACACGTGACCTTACGTCACAAAATTATGTTAATCACATGTGACATCTTGTATTATCATGTCAATTTAGATTTAGTTTCATATTACTGAGTTTTTAAATGTTAAACACGGGGAATGTGGTCATCGATGGCTGGGGACACTGGGGTGAACTCCGGTGGCACGCACGTGGAAGTCAACAATAGTAGACGGATACAGATGCTACATAGAGATAAACTAAAATGCATTAATTTAATTGCGGTACTCTCGATCGATCTGAAATTTTGATACAATGCATTGTCATCCATGATCTATCTGTGGTAAAATTTCGAGATCTCTAGGACTATCAGAAGTGGTTTAGTTTTACATTACAATATTTGACGCATACAACATACAAACAGTGTGACTTAAATAAAAGCGTGTAATAATAAAATAACTCCTTTTGTCTCTCACTGAGTATGTCGCTTAGTTTCGCCACATTAGAACATCTCATATTGCTGCAACACACGTGTCTTACATCATCATATTACATAAACACACATGTCTTACATCTCATATTACATAAACACACGTGTCTTACATCTCATATTACATAAACACACGTGTCTTACATCTCATATTACATAAACACACGTGTCTTACATCTCATATTACATAAACACACGTGTCTTACATCTCATATTACATAAACACACGTGTCTTACATCTCATATTACATAAACACACGTGTCTTACATCTCATATTACATAAACACACGTGTCTTACATCTCATATTACATAAACACACGTGTCTTACATCTCATATTACATAAACACACGTGTCTTACATCTCATATTACATAAACACACGTGTCTTACATCTCATATTACATAAACACACGTGTCTTACATCTCATATTACATAAACACACGTGTCTTACATCTCATATTACATAAACACACGTGTCTTACATCTCATATTACATAAACACACGTGTCTTACATCTCATATTACATAAACACACGTGTCTTACATCTCATATTACATAAACACACGTGTCTTACATCTCATATTACATAAACACACGTGTCTTACATCTCATATTACATAAACACACGTGTCTTACATCTCATATTACATAAACACACGTGTCTTACATCTCATATTACATAAACACACGTGTCTTACATCTCATATTACATAAACACACGTGTCTTACATCTCATATTACATAAACACACGTGTCTTACATCTCATATTACATAAACACACGTGTCTTACATCTCATATTACATAAACACACGTGTCTTACATCTCATATTACATAAACACACGTGTCTTACATCTCATATTACATAAACACACGTGTCTTACATCTCATATTACATAAACACACGTGTCTTACATCTCATATTACATGAAACACACGTGTCTTACATCTCATATTACATGAAACACACGTGTCTTACATCTCATATTACTGAAACACACGTGTCTTACATCTCATATTACTGAAACACACGTGTCTTACATCTCATATTACTGAAACACACGTGTCTTACATCTCACTTACTGAAACCCACGTGTCTTACATCATTAGAACATCTCATGTTGAACGTTCCGTGGGAGCTATGGGTGTTAACTTGTACAGTGCACAGTCGAGCCAATATAGAGGTTTACTTATAAACATCACGTACAAGCAAGTGTCAAGGAAAGAGTTAACATAATTATCACCCAATAATTTCAATGAGTGTTTCTTAACATTGGCATGGCGCAGTAAGGCGTTCTTAAACGCTAACGTTCGTCACTCATCAATCATTTCCTCCCTTTATTTTAAGTCAATATTTACAACACCATCTCCACTCTTAATATAACAAACATTTTGGTTGTGGCATTGGAGCTGATTTCATAACCAGCGTATTTTTCAACTTTAATTTTATGTGTGATTGTTGTTGATACACAGATAGACGTATCGAATGTTTTCAAAAGACTAACAAGAGGGTTCTAGCGTAGCTACATTTTCTAAACACATCCTTGGTCATTTATCAATGTTACTGACCCTTATATATGTTGACACGGTCGATGAATGTTTTGATGTAATTGTACTCTGCAAAAGGCTTGGGTATGGGGAAGGGAAAGATTGATAGAACAGACTATATACTATGTATGTGTCTGTGTCTGTGACTATATCTATGTATATGTCTGTGTCTGTGTATGTGTGTGACTATATCTATGTCTGTGACTGTGTCTGTGACTATATCTATGTATGTGACTGTGTCTGTGACTATATCTATGTCTGTGACTGTGTCTGTGACTACATCTATGTCTGTGTCTGTGACTGTGACTGTGTCTGTGACTGTGTTCTATGTAAAACATACGTATCATAAGATGTCTCTAAATTCTCTGACAATATTTCCCATGGTAAACCCACTCATCTAAAACGATCAAACCTTTTCATCATTATTTGAAGTAAATTATGCGAATCGTTTGAGATAGCAAAATTAAAACTTTGAGCCTAGGAAGATTCGACCCAAAAAAATAACATTTTATGTTTCAGACTTTCTTGACACGAATACAATTCGCATACACGCTTGAAATAGTATATTTATGAAAACATGTATAAGGAAACGTTTCAAAAGTAAGAAAAATATTTATTAAACTATAATGTTTACCTTGACCAGGTCTACCATATACGTCCCCCGTGAAGTCCACGTAAGACCAGGTAATTATGTAGAGATAATCCTGTGCACGTGAAATAATCCAGTGGTCGGTAAAAAATAAATGATCCAGTTTACGTTACCATAATCCAGTGTAAGTTAGATAATCCTGTGTAAGTTTTTAAATCCTATTTAAACGAATCACTATCAAAACAAGTCCATGACAGTCCACACACCTAACACCACTTATCCTTTAATAGCTTACGTTATGACATATTTTCCCCGTGGGGATAATGCTGGAACTACAGGCAGTATACACACACATTCCAGAACAAGATATTATTGTTTGTATCTCAAAACACATGATGGCACTATCTGCGAGGGCCGTATAGAACACACACACACACACACACAGAGACACAGGTGGACGTTGAATGGCACCACTGTGACAGGTAAAAACCAAAACAAGTCGAGGTGCGTCGCTCTATAAAAGTCTTCACGTTAGGGCACAGCATGTTATTGTATACACGGTGACGCTTCATTTCGCCGGCGTGATGCTGGCTGAAATGTTTGAAGGGAAAACCTGAAATAATAACCGTCTACCGCTGTGATTGTCTTTGTACTATCTACAGCTTATTACGACCCGTGGTGGAGCTACCCCCCCCAATTATGCAATAGTGGACCCCATGAGATATTTGACCATGAAAAGTGGGATACAGCGCTATATAAATAATCAATTTATTATTATTATTATTATTATTATTATTATTTAAATAGATGACGTAAACGATACTACTATTATCAAAATATGGATATGCAGACGTACAATAATTATCTCATTTATGTAAGAGAATGAATGTCAATAGTTTCAAGTATTCGAAACTTAGTGAGGGAAGAAAATAAAATCAACCCAAAGACATGTGCTTTGCGTCAAGGAACTTTCGTCAAGTCAAAATTTAATTTTAACACACAGACCCCCCCACAAACACACACACACACACACAAACACACACACACACACACACACACACACACACACACACACACACACACACACACACACACACACACACATACACACACACACACACACACACACGCACACCACAAACAACCACTTTTTTCTAATAAAGAGGTATACAATTATATAAATCAAATTGCTCTGTAATTTTAAAGCGGTTCCATTTAAGCCAAGTGTATGAAACACGTGTTTAGTTCTCCTTTGGTGATACTCAGTGGCGTAGCGAGGGGGGGCAGGGGGCAAATGCCCCGGGCGGCACTTTGCCAGGGGCGGCAAATTCCTAGTCGTTAATTAGTTTCTTAAATAGAAAATTTTAAAAGAAAGAGGAGTTTTTAAAATCGAAATTATAGAAAGGCCAAATAAGAAATTTAAAAAAAAATTAATAATTATCGATCCAAAAGCATGCAAACATTTTAACTGCCAAACTTCAAACTCCTTATTGGATATAAAATCGTCTGATACTAATACTATTGTAATAAAAAAAACAGAGGCTAAAATTAGTATGAGAACGTGACAACGATGTGGTGATAAATTCATTGATTCTAAAAATTTGACAGTCACCCCTGTAAAATTGGGAGGAGGGGGCGGCAAATTCCTAGATGTTAATTAGTTAGTTGTTATAACGTGAAAATACATTTTAATAAAATAAAATAAAAGCAAAGATAACAATAATTTAAACGAAATGAAGAACTATATTAAAATACGAGAGCCCTTCTAATGCCAAAACTTCAAACTCCATTATAAATCTAAAGTCTTCTGATACTAATGTTAATGAGCTGGAAAACATAGGGGCTGACAGTATGACAATAAGGTGCTGGTATATATAATTGATTCAGGTTTTTACTGGAAAAAACTCTCGGCATATTTAAACGGCTTATTTTAATTTTAATGTCTTTTGTTTTGTGGCATACACAAAAATAATGGAAACAATTGTTTATCTAGTGGAATTAAAACTTGGCACAAATAAATACAAAATGTGAGGCAAATTCCTCGTTGTTAATTAGCTAATTGTTAAAACGTGAAAATAAATTTTAATAAAATAAAAGAAAAGCCAAGATAAGTACTGCATAAGTACTCAACATTAACAAGGTTTTTTGCAAATGGAAGGAATCGGAAATTGGATAAAAAAGAATGGACTATTAATAGAGACCGATAGTTTTAGTTGTTGTAAAAGAGAAAACAATTTGGCAAGAAGTTCTTGTTAGAATATTTCACATTATTAAATCATGGCAAAATTGAATGTGACTTTTTTAGGTCACAGAGAGTGCAATACTGTTGCAAATAAAGGCAGTATTCAGGAACTAATGCATTAGCTTGCAAAGTACGTTCGAGCACTCCGAGAACATAGTGGGACAAGGGTATAAAACTGTCATCTAAAATTCAAACTGAGCTAATAGCAATTTTAGGAGATACAGTTCACGAAAAATCATCTTTCTTCAATAAAAAGATACCAATAAATATTGTTCCATTGTATCTGATAGCTCTTCATATATTTGACATACGGATCTAACAAGTCCAGTTGTGTGATATGTAAAGATTGAAAATAAAAAAGTCGAATCTTTCAAAGACATTTCTGAAATGATTTTGAATAAATGATGATCTTAAAATAATGGATTGCGCAGGCCCAAGATATGTTAATACTTCTTATGGGCTGGAAAATATACAAGAGTTCAAAAAAGGCGCAAAAACATAAAATCTCATGTCAAACTCGTTCAAACAGTTAAACCTAATTTGTTAAAATGATAATCCAACTGAAACGAATTCACCTACCATTTTAGTGCACTTGAGCGTTGTTACGCATTCTTTTCTAAGTCCATACACTGTTGGAAATACCTAAGTGCTTCTACTAGCAGGGAATTTAGACTTCAGGATACAAAATAGTGTCTTTGTTAGCTATAGAACTGAAAGATGCAGACAAAAAGCTAAAACACGAACAGGCAGGGACTTTGCTAGTCACAATGATTTTTTTATATTTTCAAAGTTATTTGTAAAAAGCCCGAAATTCTTTACAAACGTATAGTGCTCAACAAAAAATTTCTTAGCAGTGGCTACTCACAAAGACCCGTAATAAAACAACCCCGTAAAAACAAAGTTTTTGACTATAAATCCCTTTTATGAGACATAACTAAAAGTATTGATTATGTTCAAACGCGACAAATATTTACAGACTGAATCTGTCTTAACGCCCCTTTGCTTTTAACCCGGGGGGGGGGAGGGAGAGGGGAAAGGTCTTGTCACCGAGATCGCTTAACTCCCATTTCTTTATAACAGAGGGAGGGGAAAGGTCTGGTCACCGATCGCTGGACCGAGCTCAGCGTGACACGTAAAATGTAAACAAAAGCACGCCGGTACATCGCGTCAACGCGCGAACTGAACTGTCACGTGAAAAAAACATGACAATAACAAACCATGAAATTGAATTACATATGTCGTATAGAGATGAACTAAAAATGCATTAATTTAATTACGGTACGTTCGATCGATCTGAACTTTTCATACGATGCATTGTTAGGTAACACAAGTCTATGTGCCAAATTTTAGCTCGATGGCATCACGGGAAATGAGTCATTTATTACTTTTGTTTTTCACCCCAAGACAAAGACGGCGGTTAAGTTAATATAAGGGATTTAAAAAGAAAGAAAACATATCCATTTAAAAAGTGTTTCCTAAAACGGCGAAGTGTTGCGCTACCATTAGAAATCAGTACACTGGCTTCCCATAATAGCTATCTGTCATTCATTGATTTGAACTGTTTTTATGCTGCGCGCGAGCTGTGACTTGTCTTGTTGATTTTCATGCCACTTTCGTTTAAGGATGGTCAGACGCGTGACCCAAGGGCCGCCAAGGGGTAAACTCCAATTTAATCTAGCTACATTCCATATATACACTCATACACTATCACTGACATGCACTAACATACTCCTAAATACACCAACACACCCATAAACAGTCATATATTATTTAAGTACAATTTACACTATTAACCAGATACATTCACATAGTCACACTATGGGGCCGTCCATAAATGACGTCACACGATTTTGGCCGATTTTTGACCCCCACCCTTCCCCCCTCGTCACACTTCATCACAAAATCTTAGACCCCCCCCCTTTTTCCAATATTACGTCACAAAGCTTTGACACCCCCCCCTCCCCGCCAAAGCCGTATTTTCTAATTGAAAATAAGCATATTTCAAATATATTTTTTGACATTTAAAAATATATTAAGTCTGAGTCTGCTATCTATTTAATATCGTAAGTAGGGGTGTATCGGATCCAAATTTTTAAAACCCGGCCGGAGCCGGATTCGGACAGATTTATGATTTACAATCACCCTTCTATCAGTAAGTTAATTTTAAAAGGCTATATTAGTAGCTATTTATTATTCCTGTAACCCCATTGGATAGTATAAATAACTGTTTCCCAATAGCCTCAGCCACAGGGACCTGCTATTGGTACTCGACTACCAATAGACACTCCCTTAAATAAACTGAAGCCTTTGTAGAATTCAATTTTAAAAATAGGACTTAAATTAATTGGCATGACTTCAAAATTCCTCTTAAAACTTATGGTTTTTAAATATAAAGATTGGTCACCAGCTGATGAAGATCCTACCCTATATCTGACTCGATATCTGACCTGGTGCTTCATCTTACCTTCGGCATGACAACAAAGTGACAAACAAGTATCGAAATGCTTATTAGTGAATCGCTTCGATCATCATTTGTAATGGTAATGTGGTATATTTGTTACTCCGTTTCATTTTGGCTTTGACTCATATCACTTTTTGGTAAGGAGAAGTAAAAGGGGTGGGGGGGGGGAGTTTGAACAGGACTCACCTCACCAGTGCATAGAACTTGGTCAATATCTCTCACTTGGTCAATATCTCTCACTTGGCCAATATCTCTCACTTGGCCAATATCTCTCACTTGGCCAATATCTCTCACTTGGCCAATATCTCTCACTTGGCCAATATCTCTCACTTGGCCAACATCGCTCCCTTGCTTCGTCCCCCACCTCACCCCCATCTCATGTTCTCGTGTGTCCACGAGAATAATTTTTAAACCTCAGGGCTTTAGTTAAACGATTTTGGAGTTGTTTATAGAATGTGATACATGCATATACGTTATTGTAGGTGTTTATAGAATGGGCTACATGTATATACGTTATTGTAGTTGTTTATAGAATGGGTTACATGTATATACGTTATTGTAGTTGTTTATAGAATGTGATACATGTATATACGTTATAGCAGTTGTTTATAGAATGGGTTACATGTATATACGTTATTGTAGTTGTTTATAGAATGAGCTACATGTATATACGTTATTGGAGTTGTTTATAGAATGTGATACATGCATATACGTTATTGGAGTTGTTTATATGATGGGCTACATGTATATACTTTATTGTAGTTGTTTATAGAATGGGCTACATGTATATACGTTATTGTAGTTGTTTATAGAATGAGCTACATGTATATACGTTATTGTAGTTGTTTATAGAATGAGCTACATGTATATACGTTATTGTAGTTGTTTATAGAATGTGATACATGTATATACGTTATTGCAGTTGTTTATAGAATGGGTTACATGTATATACGTTATTGGTGTTGTTTATAGAATGTGATACATGTATATACGTTATTGTAGTTGTTTATAGAATGTGATACATGTATATACGTTATTGTAGTTGTTTATAGAATGAGCTACATGTATATACGTTATTGTAGTTGTTTATAGAATGAGCTACATGTATATACGTTATTGTAGTTGTTTATAGAATGTGATACATGTATATACGTTATTGGAGTTGTTTATAGAATGTGATACATGTATATACGTTATTGGAGTTGTTTATAGAATGTGATACATGTATATACGTTATTGCAGTTGTTTATAGAATGGGCTACATGTATATACGTTATTGTAGTTGTTTATAGAATGGGCTACATGTATATACGTTATTGAGTTGTTTATAGAATGGGCTACATGTATATACGTTATTGTAGTTGTTTATAGAATGGGTACATGTATATACGTTATTGTAGTTGTTTATAGAATGTGATACATGTATATACGTTATTGTAGTTGTTTATAGAATGTGATACATGTATATACGTTATTGTAGTTGTTTATAGAATGTGATACATGTATATACGTTATTGTAGTTGTTTATAGAATGTGATACATGTATATACGTTATTGTAGTTGTTTATCGAATGGGCTACATGTATATACGTTATTGACACTCAGTTTGTAAATACTTGAAGACGTTTCATAGCTACAATTAAAAGATGTCATTATTTGACAGACTAAATACCGCCACAAAAATGGCCCATCAATAAAGAGAGGTAATTACGGCCAAATTTAGTGAAGCCAATTTTTAGAACTAGTTCCCTTATCCAAAAGTAATATTATCTGCCTGTAATCGATTACTTTTTCTCTAGTTTTAAATCATTTTTTAAAATTTCAAATATTAAATAAAAGCATTCACTCACTTTTCAATTATTTTCTATTATCTATTTTCATTCCAAAATATTTTGATTTATAATTATTTAAATATTTAATTTAATGTTGATTTTAAACAGTATTATTCAATAATATTCTAATTTCTACTCCATGATTTGATATTCCAATATATTATTCAGAACATTTCCTAAATTCTTAGCAAAATTACAATGTTGGGTACAGAATTTCTAATGGATACTGATGAATAAATTTTATTAGACCAATGGAGCCTTTACCCCTTTTTTCCAACGTAATGGCTTTCCTTGTAGAATAGATACAGCCATACAAACCTGGATACCTTTTTTTAAAATACGGAACTTTTCTTTTTCAATGCCAATAAAGTCATTAATTTGAAATTCAATTTTTTAATTTAGTAGGTTACATGGTATTATACACGAATATTTTCTTGCAAGGACATGTACCTGACCAAAGCATTCTTTTATTATTTCTTTATTTCCGTTATAATTCCAGTACGTCAGGCAGGTCTTTCCTCTTCAACAACATTGCAAGAAGTTATTTCGCCTTTAAAGTCTGCTTCTTCGCCAGTATTTGAAGCAACAACATTAAAAGAACTAAAAGTTGATTTGCGGGAGACGTATTTCAATAGTGCTGCAATGTTTTGGTTCTGTATTACCTCTTCTTTTTCTTTCTAAATGACGATCCGCTTTCTTTTATTCGTATCATCCTACGGATATATTTTTAAAATATACATTATAGCAATAATCTAAAAATAACCTACATGTGGAAGAAAGTCAATAGCCCCGAGCCTAGTGCTCTTTATGGGTCTTCCCGGAAGACCCCCTCAGCTATCTGGCCCCCAAAGGGACGTTACAGCTGAGACCCCCCCCCCTTTTCGAGCGGTCGCTTCTGAAGCAGCCCCCTGGGCATCCAGGGCAGAGAGTCGAAAATGCCTCCCACTAAATTGACCTCACAAGGAGGGGTGGAATTCCCTGCTACGACCCGCTACCACGTTGGCGCCACCCCGGCAAAGCACACGAGTCTCAATGGTTAGGACCGCCACTAAGCGGGAGATCATCAATGACCTACCTAGGGTGTGACCCACACTGAAAGGTTTCCTCAGAGCTGCGTCGCTGCGTTCTTCGCGGTTCCTTTTGCTAATCCGTACTTGCACTCCTGGCTCTAAACCGGCACCGCTCAATGGCGTTGCTAGTAAAAATGAAGGGGACGAAACGGTCGCTTCTAGTAACCCGACCCTCAACGGGTACTTTGGTTTCATCATCGGCATTGCATCTAGATGGTTTGCCTAAGATCCGTACAGCGACTGTAATCATATGTAACTAGCACCTAACACCTAACATATCGGACTTCGGCATTGCTTGCCAGGAGTTGTCGGTTTCGGGTCGCGGTCAGGTCCGTGACCCTATTCGTCCGTCGAGCCCCGTAGAGGCCAACCTTTTTATAGCAATAAAACACCCATTTCGTATTTGTATGTCTTTTTTTCGAAATTATTATCGCTCTTTCGGTGTTTATTAACGGAGAAATTTCATATTCTTGTAATAAATCTAAACAATTTTCAGTAAATAGACGAATTCAAATTATTTAAACATTAATTGCATAGGCGTAACTTTTAAAAAATGATTTACCCTATTTTTATGAAAAAAGGCGAATTATTTGTGCAAGAAAATAAATTATTCTTTTAATAACTTACCTTAGAATAATTTGCTGAAAACTGAAACAGTAATATAAATTGCTACTTGCAATTTAAACAATATTTGAACAATCATGCCATGTAGGTACTTGTTCGTGCATCATTTTGCACATGTCAAAATTATTGTAAACACCTTCGTGGCGATGTTAATAGTATATTCGGCCCAGCGGCGATGTATTTTTTGTGTTTGTTCTTATAAAAGCGTCATCTGGTACGTATACTGCTTAATTTTCCAAACAAATCGATACCATTTTTGAGTGATTTTAAATTTCTGAACGGTTATGCGTTATTTTTAACAAACAGTATGTAATCAAACAAATGTTGTGTGAATCCGTTAAATACGACCCGAAAGTACGAACATATTTTTTTCCCCTTGGTTTTCCCCCTTCAAAAAAAAACGGCCGTTTTCGGAAAGGGCTGTAATTTTCAAAGGCCGACAAATGCCGCCCCTCACTTTGTGCCGCCTGGTGTGGACCGCACCGCCACCCCCTAGCTACGCTACTGCCTATATCTACTTATCTATAATCTTTAAGCCCGAATGAAGTCTCAGCCATATGTTATGTTATCTTAGAGAGAGAGAGTAATATCTGAGAAAGAAAAATGACGCCCAATTTATTCAAAAGTACATGAACAGTTTAACGTTCTCTGGACTGATCGCTTAAAATCGATCAAACAGTTTTTAATACAATGGCAATAATACAGGTGTATCACACAGAACGATAAGAGGCATTGCTGATGATTTTTTGTTTGTTTTTACGAGTGTTTGTTTACATTAAAACTTTTGCTGAAATAATAAGGTCTCAAAAATCATATGTTGGTGACAAATTTTTCAAATGTAAATATTGCTTACAGAATTTATATACATTCATGTATTGTTGGATCACAATCTAAATTATACGCTCGATTCCCAAACTTAATCTGGAAAACAGTGTCGTAACGGCGTAACGCGAGTGGAAATATGCACATAGTGGAAGAAGTCCAGGCTACGCAACTGATAAAACCATTTTGACAACAATAAGACAATCCAAAGCCCCCCCCCGGCTCTACTTTGAATTTAAAAAGACACGAAGCAGGAAAATTACAATTGAGTACATCAAATATGACTTTGCTTGTGCAAAGAACCCAAAAGTTGACATAATGTTAAACAACGAAGATGTTTTTCATAAATGGTTAGAGTTTAACATTGATTATATCTAACGTTTCAATTTATGTTTTTTCCCCTTGACTTTCTGGATTTTGTAGAACCTTAAATAAAGCTTAAAGACCCCTTAAGCTTTATAGCTGAGCCTAGTGGATCAGATGGAACTGGTTAAATCATAAGCATAGAAACACCAGAGGACAGAGGAACACAGTAGTAATAACACAAAAGGCAGTTAATCTAACTGGAAAATACAACACAACAAACTAATACAATACTTTGATAAACAAAGGGATATAATCACATTTTTTCCCATTCCCAAGAGCAAACACATAAAAGTGCTTCTTTCCGTCTGACTTTAGAATGTGGTATGGATTGCCTGAACAAAACAGGAAATTAACACTCTAGTAATATTTAAAGTTCTAATAAATATGGAAGGCTGACATAAATCATGGATAAGCGTATGACGCATTAATTTTCTGTATAGAAAGAATGATTATAATAAGGTAAGATAAGATCTGAGGCTTTCAACTGTCTACGGTCTGATATCATCGCATAGACAATGTTCCTCTCTTACTTCAACGTTTCTGGTCAGTTTTTATATGTCAGGCAGGCTGTTGAACATAATTCTTTAATATTTAACATCCTCTATACCGAAGAGACAAAAACCTTTCACTGTATTCACGAATACCTTTTGAAATTCAGTTAAGTTTTCTGATGGAAGGATTTTTCTTGAAAGATTTTTTCCAAATGGACCGATAAATTCTGAGGAAAACCTTTTTTGAGGCCAAACGGATCATACACCAGCAGACGTAAGTCGTAAATCTATATGTTTATAAGTTCAGTCTGACGCTGACGTTCAGTGTCACCAAGGGCGAGTACCGGATGCTTGGTTTCATATTTTGAATAATCTCTAGTCTAAAGTAATTCAAGATTTTAAATTGTAAAACGTTTTTCTGAAAAACACAATTAAATTAAAGGGAGAAATAAATCTTCTTTTTTAAAAATCTGAGAGAGAAGAAAAGCTTAAAGTAATTCTTTCTTGACGTTCGTTACATCGGGTGTATGAAGAATATTTTCATTTCTTTCCAAATCTACATTGTCGGATCCTTACACATCATTTTGGCTCTTTTGCCGCTTTTGGACAACTTCACTCTGAATTTAGTTGGTCTCCTTCAATTTAATTTAAGCAAAGTCACGAACTCTGCATAACCTTGTGATCATTTGTTAACAGCTGAATAACGCCAAGTATTAGGCTCTAAAATACAAAATACACAAACAAATTGTGCAATGAAAACAATAAATTTGAGCTTTATTTTTAGACTGATACGACAGTAAACGTTTCGGCTAATGCCTTCATCAGTACAACATAAAATACATTCTTACAATACTTACATAAGTAATAATAATCTTCTTAAAACATATTGTATTTTAAAATATTTTAAGATTATTATTACTTATGTAAGTATTGTAAGAATGTATTTTATGTTGTACTGATGAAGGCATTAGCCGAAACGTTTACTGTCGTATCAGTCTAAAAATAAAGCTCAAATTTATTGTTTGCATTGCACAATTTGTTTGTGTATTTTGTATTTTTATTTAAAAGCTTTATTGCAGTCCCATTCTATATGATGTGTTAATATTAGGCTCTAAAAGATGTTTACTTATATTTTCATGATGTTCTTCTTTCTTGAGATCGGTGAGTATCGTGGTGTTCATTGGTGATATCTGATATTAAGATTTACTTTAATTTTAAACGTTTTCATAATATTTATTATTTACCTTACTTTACTTGTATAGTTGAATAACATTACAATAAAAATTGTCAAAAATATCTTTTTCATCGGGGAAAGAGAATGACAGTAATCAATAAAAACTTTGACCAATATGTTTTTAGTAAAATGTTACTTTGTTCTTTGTTGACTATATTGTTGTGTGAGGAGTTCGGGGCTCAATATAAACCTTCTTTAAATAGCAAGCTAAATAAACTGCCAATGACGATTTTTTAAGATGTGATGTACAGTGATGAGTGAGATTGTCTAATTGTATCGTAGCACTAGCAACCCGATGTATACCTGAATTATCAAGCGATGCCAGAAACAAACACATGTAACATTTTAGGCCAGACACAATAAACGGGAATGTTATTAACAAAAGTCACCAAACACATTAAAAAAATGTTCCAGATAAAAGATATTACAATTATTTGTGTAAACAGTTCCTTCTCCGATAGAATCCCATTTACAGACGCGATCCTATACTTCGATGGGTTCACATACCCCAGAATTATCCCTTTGCATAATAGGATCCTGGTCTTAGATCAATCCCTCTCCCCGCTATGATGCAGTATCTTGGCGAAATCTCTTTCTCTGGAAGGGTGACAATCCTTGTAACATTTCATTTAATCAGACCCAATTTATAACTGTCCAACATTTACCTTTGGATCCCATTCCAGGTTTGATTTTGAGTTTGTTTAAAAGGTTCCTTAACGCTCAAAGTCACGTTTATTATTATTCGTTATTTTCATTTATGTACCAGTAAATTGGTTAGACAATATATAAAAAAAAAGAAAATTCCAGTTTTAATTTATTACTAACTCTACCCTGTGCATTACAAAAATTTATAGCGACTAATTCGACGATGAAACTACTTCTTTAATACAAATAAATATTCTGAATAAATGCAGTAGCTAGAACAATTATTCATTTAAGTTTGAATAGTTATACTCCAGTGGGGGCCCATTATATAACGTGAGGATTTTCTCATTGAAAATCAGTCTGAAAAATAATGTGATAAAAGTTTAAAGTATGCCCTATTAAAACCTGCTTTAAATTACGGCGACCTAACGAAAAATAAAATCGTACACGAATGAAGTAAATGATACGTTCAATATTACACTCTTATTTTGACAAAATTTGGGGTATACTCTTAAAACATGTCCTATTAAAATAGTTTAAATAAAAGTAGATCTCAAATTTCTATTAGCTGACCCCAAAATAAATTTTAAAACAAAACAGCTTTTTAGGTACTGAGGTAAAATTTTCATAAGTTCTCCCAACAAATGTTATAAACAGCCCAGAATAAATGGAAAACTCCTTTACTTAAAGATTGTTTTACTTTCAGATTCCAGTTCAATGTTTCCCCTCAAAGATTGCTCGTCTGATAACATGGATATTTTAATTGTGTTTGATTGTCGTGACCATGTGGAGGCTCAACTCAACTATGTCCATCATTTACTACAACACTTTATCTCTAAACAAGAAACCAGATCGAGATTCTCAATAGCGACATTCAGTACTACAGGAATAAAAACGATATTGTCCATGAGAGAATTGAATAAATATGATGATATCTCGTCAATAAAAACTTCTCAGTCTGAATGTTTTCAGACATTATCTGCCCCTGAAATCGTAGAGTTCATGCACTTTGGTTTTAATGGAAGCAGACGTGACGTCATTCGTTTGGCGGTTGTTTTGTTGAATCCAAACGTTTCCCATCATGCAACTGATGTAGATTTATCTCAACAAATTGTGCAATCAGAAAACAAGGAAGGCGGAATCCAACAATTTTTTATAATTAGTGCAGCTGGCAATAGGCCGTATCCCAATCGTGACTATATATATTATATAGAATCATTGGAGAAACTTAAAGATGATAAAGAATCCATTTTATCAATATGTAGCAACTGCAGAAAGGATATGATCTCTTTCATTGCATCAGGTGTGAAGCATAACACCTGCTACTTTATAGGCAATGAAACAAATACGAAAAAGTTTGACGAAATGAGTGAGAGCTGCAGACATTTTATTTGGGGATCAAACATTTTGATAATTAATTCTACAGAAGAATATTTTTTTGTTATGTCAACGCTATTAGAAAAGTTAGAAAGTTTAAAACTTAAAGAAATAAATATTTACTTGGGGTTTAGTAACACAGTTACACGTAACATAGCGGAAATTCACAAGACCATTTTACATATTTTCCCCTTTAATTGGAAAGAAAACTTTGTGGACGTTTGTAAGGGATGCTACTCTTTAAAGATAGTTTTCGACCCGAAAACCGAGCATGTGGAAGAAATGAATATTTTACAAATATTTGACAAAAAAATAGCATATCATTTAAAAAACGCTTCAAAATTGTCGTTATCCTATGTAGTACAGATTTGTGAGTATGAAATGTCAATACTTAAGAAAGAAAATTTGTCAAAGAGATCAATTTTAGGTATTCAAACATTTTTGCATAGTGGATTAATTAGAGAACAAATTTACACGATTTTACATAATTTGTATCCAAACAACACTAACTACAAAAGTGAAATTTGCAATGTCAGTATGCGATCAGACGATAATTATGTTTGCTCCAACTTTCTGAACTGTAACCAAGAATTTGGTGTTGAAACAGTTTGTAACAACGAAATGTGTGACAGAAGTGTCTTGTTCTTTTCTAAGCATCAGTTACTGCCAGCTTGGTTTACGTACATTGATATGAAATACGAATGTCAACAAAATCAGAGTCAGTCATTCAGTAACGACAACCATCATTCTTTAGAAATGTCTATGCGCAGTTACTTGAGCTCAGAGGTAAACAACAAAAGTATGAACAAAAATTACTCTCAATTTCTTGATGTTTCTGACATTCGTTTGGACATGGAAATATTTAATCTTAATGTGAGTTTTATTAGTGTACCTTGTACGACCACCTTCAGTTCAAAATATAATAAGAAACCTGTAAATCAGATTGTAACTGTGCCAAACTGCATTTACTCAAGTATTAGAGATTCAGTAGATCTTCAGTGCAAAGAAAACCTAAAAGACTGCGAGACATTTCAATGTCCACATTTGTACTTCAAATGTCCACATTCTTACTGCATTCCGCTTGCCATGGTAAATAATAATAAACAAGAGTGTCTCCATGGAGACGACGAGGATGCTCATTATCTCACTAGTAATGACTGTCAAGCAAAAATAAAAACTCTTTACAGGAATTTATGTGTCTCAAGTTTGTTAGAAAAAGACTATTTAAATCTGACTTATGGCATGCTATCATTTTACTTGTCATCAAAAGAAGTATATCCTTTGCCAGATAACGATACGTTTTTCTGTGAAACTCCTTGTCCGCAGAACTATACGTGCGTGTCATCGACCATTAAAGAAAAGAAAAGCGACGACAGTTATGTCTACAGAGTTCATTCAATTGAGAATATTTATCCGCTCTATGACGATATGGGAACATTGACGCTGCAGTCAAGCGATAAGAGCGACTATTTCGTAAAAAAGATGATAGAGATGAGTCTTCCAAACTGCAGTGTATCAAACAGAAAATTAGGATTTAATAGTTGGGAATATTCCGATCTTTTGTCTTTAGACCTAAGTCATAATGACATAGAAGGAAATGAGGTATTCGAAGCCATCAGCTTCATGAAAAAACTGAGATTTCTTAACTTGTCTTTCAATGAAAATCTCAAATTAACAGAAGATTTCTCATTTCCTCCTTTATTAATAAACTTGGATCTTTCTTACACGGGGATTGAAATGTTATCACTTTACAACTTTAAACACGTTAAGAATATAAAGTTTGTAAATCTGAGTTACACAAAGTTGAAAGAGATTAACTTTCCTTTAAACTTTCATCTTCATATATTTGATTTACGAGGCTCGTTTTTGAACGACATTGGAGCCAACTATTTCAACGGTCTAATTATTGAGGTCGCTATGTTTGCCGACGATTATAAATTGTGTTGCCCACAAGTTACAGGTTCAAATATATCACAAAGTGTGTGCCACACTCCACGTGACGTCGTCTCGTCCTGCAAAGATTTGATTAGTGACCTTTTGAAAAGAATAATCCTGTGGTCAGTTGGGCTACTTGCAGTTATAGGAAACACTTTGGTTTTAATCTATAGACTCATCTGGGACAGAGCGACTATTGCTAGATCATATGGCGCCTTTGTTGCAAGTCTTGCAGTGGCTGACTTAATTATGGGACTTTACCTCATTGTCATTGCAATAGCTGATACTTACTACAGAGACTTGTACGTGGTGAATGATTCTTTATGGAGATACAGTCGAGTTTGTCAGATATCTGGATTCCTTGCAACCTTGTCTAATGAACTCTCAACGTTCTTCATTTGTCTTATTACGTTAGACCGATATCTTGTAATGAAATACCCACTTGGCGAGCACAGAATCTCTCATTGGGCCAAGATGTCATCCGTTACTTTAGTATGGTGTGTAGGTATTATCTTAGCTCTGATTCCAGCATTGATGCCTTCATGGCAAGTTTATTCTACCAATGCTCTTTGTCTGGGACTTCCTCTCAGTACACGTCGGCAGACTGGCTGGCAGTATTCGATTACAATATTTTTGGTTCTCAACTTCGTACTCTTTCTCTGCATCGCTCTGGGTCAGGTCGCCATATTTCGGTCTTTCTTTGAAAATAAAATGAAAACTTCTTCTACCAGTAAGACATCCAGTTTGACACGTGACGTAAGTATCGCTAAAAAACTGGCTCTTGTCGCGTTGTCAGACTTTCTTTGTGTTTTTCCTGTAGGCGTGATGGGTATAATCTCTCTGGCGGGTTATGAACTTACACTGGACGCCTACGCCTGGTCAGCTGTTCTTGTACTCCCTATAAACTCTGCACTGAATCCAGTAATTTATACAGCACCAGCCGTTATGCAAAGGCTGTAAGTTAAATCCGATGATAGAGTTGGCTAATTTCTGTATGCTTCATAGTAGGAAATAATCAAGTTGTAGTTATTGATGTTGTCTTTTACTTGGAGTTAAGATTTGCACTCAAACAAGAAAAAACTTAACACTGATGTTCAGATCCCCAGGGTCTCATAAGTTTTGATCCGCTGATTAATTACGCAAGCTGACTAATTACGCAAGCTGACTAAATGCGCAAACTGACTAATTAAGCAAGCTGAAGATTTTTTCGAAAAGTAAGACAGCATGTTTTACAATTCACCTTAAAATGATGTTTGTCTTAAAGCAAAGAAAGGTTTGGGGATTAATAGTTATGTACTAGATTGTATTGCTCTGTTTCAAAAGTTATGCACTAGATTGTATTGCTGTGTTTCAAAAGTTATGCACTAGATTGTATTGCTCTGTTTCAAAAGTTATGCACTAGATTGTATTGCTCTGTTTCAAAAGTTATGCACTAGATTGTATTGCTCTGTTTGAAAAGTTATGCACTAGATTGTATTGCTCTGTTTCAAAAGTTATGCACTAGATTGTATTGCTGTTTCAAAAGTTATGTACTAGATTGTATTGCTCTGTTTCAAAAGTTATGTACTAGATTGTATTGCTCTGTTTCAAAAGTTATGCACTAGATTGTATTGCTCTGTTTCAAAAGTTATGCACTAAATTGTATTGCTCTGTCTCAAAAGTTATGTACTAGATTGTATTGCTCTGTCTCAAAAGTTATGTACTAGATTGTATTGCTCTGTTTCAAAAGTTATGCACTAGATTGTATTGCTCTGTTTCAAAAGTTATGCACTAGATTGTATTGCTCTGTTTGAAAAGTTATGCACTAGATTGTATTGCTCTGTTCCAAAAGTTATGCACTAGATTTTATTGCTCTGTTTGAAAAGTTATGCACTAGATTGTATTGCTCTGTTTCAAAAGTTATGCACTAGATTGTTTTTATCTTATCTTATCTTATCTTATCTGTTTACAGACGCTCCTTCTATACATAAGATTATTGCGTCCTACGCTTATCTATGGTTTGTGTCTAGTCCTGCATTTTTATTAGAGATTTAAACGTTGATAAAGTGTTGGTTTTCCTGGATTCTTCAGGCAACCCATTCCACGCCCGAATTCCGGACGGGAAGAATGAAAATTTGTATGTGTTTGTTCTTGCATACGGAATAAGAAAAGTGTTTTTATCCTTATTTCTATCTGAGGGTTGTATTAAGTTATCTTTGTGTTGTATTTCTAAATTAGAATTAATTGCTTTATGTATGATTACTACTTTGCTCTTGGTTCTTCTATCCTCTAGTGTTTCAAGGTTTAATGATGTTTAATGGTGTTATTCTTCAGTTTTGAATATTCTCCAGTAATGAATCTGGCAGCTCTATTTTGAATTTTTTCTAGTTTATCAATGTTTTCTTTGGTGGATGGATCCCATACAGAAGATGCATATTCTAGTACAGGTCTCACCAAAGTGAGGTAGCATTTTAGTTTTATATCTCTATTACATTTGTTAAAGTTTCTTTTTATAAAGCCTAAGGTTTTGTTTGATTTTTTAATAAATTCATTGACATGGGGATTCCATGATAGTTTCTCATTTATTAAGACTCCTAAGTATTTTGCATCTTTAGTTTGGGTCAGTTCTTTTCCATGAATGTAATATTTTGAATTTATTTGTTTCTTTTTCTTTGTTACTCTTAACAGCTGACACTTTTCTGGGTGGAAAGACATACTCCAGTTAGTTTCCCATTTTATCAATTCATCTAAGTCTTTTTGTAAAATTTTGCGATCTTGCTCTGATTTAATTGTTCTATAGATTATACAATCATCAGCAAATAACCTAACTTTTATACCTGTTGAGATGTTGTTGGGTAAATCATTTATATAGATAAAAAAGAGTAAGGGACCTAGCACAGTTCCTTGTGGAACTCCTGAATTAACCTTTATTGGTGCAGATTTAGATCCATTAATTATTACAATTTGCTCCCTGCCCAAAAGGAAGTATTGGATCCAGTGATGTAAGGGACCTGAGATTCCAAAGTAGTTAAGTTTTTTTAGTAAACTAAGGTGGTGAACTTTGTCAAATGCTTTTGAGAAGTCTAGTAATATTGTGTCTATTTGATCATTATTGTCTAAGCCTTTTGATAATTCATCTATTAAACCTATTAATTGTGTTTCACATGATCTGTTTTTTCTAAAGCTGTGTTGATGTGGGCATAGGGCATTATATTTGTCTAGGTGGCTAATTATTTTACTATATATTATGTGTTCTAACAATTTACAGGTGATACTAGTAAGTGATACAGGTCTGTAATTACCAGGGTCTGATTTATCACCTTTCTTTAAAGAGTGGAGTTACATTAGCTAATTTCCAATCCTGGGGAACTTTGCCCTGGTTTAGAGAGGCTTGAAAAAGAACTACAAGGATTGGGGACAGTTCATTGCTTAGTTCTTTTAATAACCTTGCAGGCAATTCATCTGGGCCAGTGGCTTTGTTTATTTTTAAATCCTTTATATTAACTCGTGGTGTCTGCGGCCGACCGACCGACCTTGCTTGCTTGCTTGTCGCCAAAACTTTTGCTTTATTTTTAACCCACTTGCTCGCAAGATATCGAGCTGAAATTTTGCAGGCAGTTTCGTACCGATGATAAAAACAATGTATCAAAATTTCAGATCGATCGCATGTACCGTAATTAAATTATTGATTTTTTAGATTATTTTATTTATTCCTATGTATCATGCTATTTTTTGAGATAGAGCGTCGCGGTGCGTATTATATTGAACAACCTTTCTGTCGCGCAATAAGGTGCGTATTTTACTGACAACACTTTCTATAAACCTATTCCTGATCGGTGCGCATTATATTAAACACGTTTTACGACACAACTGCAATTTTGTATTTTTGGATGGTCTTGCGCTGCGTGTTATAATGAACATTCTTTTAGTTACGTCTCATACGTAAAGGATTTATAGTCAAAATTTGGTTTTTTACGGGTTGTTTTTATTAAGTTTTTTAGGAGTGAATGTATACCTATCTCGTCTACAGTTATGTTGTCTATTTCTTCCATTTTATTTAAATTTATTAAAACTTCCTTGTCGCCTGAGGCAGAGAATGATGATGCAAAGTATGTGTTAAGGATATTAGCTTTAGTCTCATTATCATTAAAGGTTTTATCATTTGAGCCTTTTAGAGTGGCTATTCCTGTAGGTTCCATTTTTTTAGATTTGATAAAGGACCATACGTTTTTATTGTTATCTTTAGAAATTAAATTGTTTATATATTCATTTTGGAGGTTTCGACTAAGTTTTTGTGTCAAGTGTTTAATCTTTAAGTACTTTTTGTGTATCCTTTTTGAATTGGTAGCCTTAAATTTCTTAAATAAGTTCTCTTTTTGTTTGCATAGCTTTTTTAATTTAAAATTGAACCAGCATTTTTTAAATTTTATTTGATGTTAATTTTGTTGGAAGATTCTCATCCATAATAGTTTTTAGATTTGTTTTTATATATTTCCAAATTTCTTCTACTGGGCTATTTGTATTAAATTTAAATAGGAAATTTTGTTGAAAGTTAGCCGCTGATTGGTGTAGTTTTATGGAATTACATATATTCCAAAGATATATTATTCTTCTAGGTATCTTATTAATTTTAGTTTTAAACTTGTCTTTAAAATTCTTTTTATTATTTAAATGAGATAAAGTTTTATTTAAAGAACCCAATAATTCTAAAAGGAATGTCTGAGATCCACTGATGCTATTACCTATGTTCTCCCTCGAAATGCTATAGTCTCAGGACAGGTACGGGTTCAATGTAATGTAACGTTATAGGGTATTGATTATTTGGAAGTTTCCCACAATCAGAAGGGTTGCTAGGTGAATGCGGACTGCACAGTGAGCCAGCATCTAAGAGACTGACACCAATTGACTAAATGGACCGCACAGTGAGCCACCATCTAAGAGACTGACACCAATTGACTAAATGAACCGCACAGTGAGCCACCATCTAAGAGACTGACACCAATTGACTAAATGAACCGCACAGTGAGCCACCATCTAAGAGACTGACACCAATTGACTAAATGGACCGCACAGTGAGCCACCATCTAAGAGACTGACACCAATTGACTAAATGGACCGCACAGTGAGCCACCATCTAAGAGACTGACACCAATTGACTAAATGAACCGCACAGTGAGCCACCATCTAAGAGACTGACACCAATTGACTAAATGGACCGCACAGTGAGCCACCATCTAAGAGACTGTCACCAATTGACTAAATGGCCACACAGTGAGCCACCATCTAAGAGACTGTCACCAATTGACTAAATGGACCGCACAGTGACCCACCATCTACGAGACTGACACCAATTGACTAAATGGACCGCACAGTGAGCCACCATCTAAGAGACTGACACCAATTGACTAAATGCATAACTACAGAGCACTCTCTGATTGTTCTTGAAATGTCATAAAGAGATAATTGATCATTCTGTAATTTCTCACAGCTTCAACCAATAAAAGTGCGTGATTTATTAAAAGCTAATGGAATGAAATGAAGTTATCCCTTAAAAAAGATGAAAAAGGAAATCGATTTGACCAAAGCAGTGTACAGCAGTTCCAAGTGTTTGTTCAGTTTCGTAGAAACTATATTTATATTCATAATCATTATTAGTCCCGTGATCGTTGCGGTAGTTAGGGGGAGCGCTTTGACATATCAACAGATAACGATCTCCACCTATGCCTATTTTGAGCGGCGGCCAATAATTCATGCAATTTCATCCCTGTCCATTCCTTAATGTTGTCCAGCCAGCTTTTCCATCGTCGACCTCTTCGCCGGCCCCCTTCCACAGTGCCTTGAAGTATAATTTTTTTAGGGTATCATGTCGCAGTACATGACCGAACCATGCAATCTTGAGTCTCTTAATTGTTGTTATGATGGTTTCTTGATGACCCTTAATAGAGTTTATTATGTCCCAGACATAGTCATTGGTCTTATGTTCTAATTAGGAGATCTGGAGAATTTTCCTGATGCATTTGTTTTCAATTGCCTGCAGCTTGCTTTCAGTGGCTGCCATTAGTGTCCAGGTCTCACATCCGTAAAGGACAATGGTTTTAACGAGAGCTCTGTAAAGCCTGAGCTTTGATGGCAGGCTAATGTTTATATTACTTCTTGTAATTAGTTTTCTTTCGTTACCTAATGTGATCCAGTTAGAAGGTTTTAAGTATCTGGAAACATATAGTCAAAAATTTGGGCTGATTACAAGTATATTATATTGTTAAAATACTCTTCTAAAACAGTGCTTGATGCAAAATTTACCTTAACAGTGGTTCATATCTAAAAACTCTATTATTTTGCTTTACGTTACAAACGCTCCTTCTATACATAGGATTATTGCGTCCTATTCTTAACTATTTGTTATGTCTAATCTTTCTTTATTATTAGTGTTTTGAATGTTTATTATGTTTTGATTTTTCAGGGTTAAAAAATGTCATGGCCGATCGCCAGACAGGGAGAAGGAGGCTTTGTTTTTTCGCTGCGAATGGACTTTTTAAAAATTGGGCATTTATCCCTATATTTATTTAAGTATTGTAAAAGATTGTTCTTTGCGTTGTGTTTTAAAGTTGGAATTTTATATATATATATATATATATATATATATATATATATATATATATATATATATATATATTTAAAGTATATTTTTTGTTTTTTTCATCCTTTGTATTTTTAGTGTTCTGGATTCAGAAATATAACTAATGATGTTTTTCTTGTCAGTTGTGAAATAAAATGTTTATTTCTAAAGGTTTTACTACAGTAGCATGAGAAGTTAAAGCACATTTCATATGTTTAATAAAATATTTTAATGAGATTACACAACCAACAGTTTGTTATGACGAGATGTTTATACTTTCGGTGCATTTAATAAAATAACAGAAAATTATGTTGGATGTAATTCTTGTGAAGTGTCAATTTTTTATTACTTTTTTATGTTTAGCTGTTATGTATCGAACATGTTTAAATGTTACACTTGATACTTAATTTAAATACCAACATATCAATATTTCTTTTTTACCCTACCTTCTGGAAAAAAACAAATGATAAGTTTACATAAATGTACTTATATTAATAAAACAACGTAGGAAAGAATATAGTGTATTCTGGTTATTCCTTTGACGTCATCAAAAATAGTGCGTCTCCATCCTCACCGCATAACTACACTGTGGACGTAGAACACTGAATATTAGTCACTTAATTTAAACTCAATTTCGTTTTACTTAGAGTTAAAATAATAATCGATAATAAATATTTCAAATTAAACTGTTATCTACATATGAAATGTAAAGATCATAAGATAGCCTAATCTATTGTAATAATCAACTCTTCAGGATGTTTTTAAAATATTTTTAAAAAAATTGATTAAGCTAGTGGCCACATAAATAATTAGGGTAAATAATCCGGAGCTGTTCACCTTAAATATGGTAACGAACGAGGTCCATTTCTTTTAGTTTATAATTTATACAGAGTTAAATTTATTTCAGTCTGGATTTAGAATTATTTTATAATTTATGTGGTTTCTCTCTTCGTTTTTGAAATTAAATGATGTAAGTTAAATAATCGGCCCTTTACCATCCCACATTCATGAAACAAAACAAGATACCTGAAGGATTATATCCTTGGCAGTTATGACATGCCAGGTTGCCATCCATACATCTGCATTCTTCGCATTGATCAGACGGAACTATGTCAAAGTGCTTGTAATGCTGTTAAATATTAAGATATAATTGTTATCGTAGTTTAATTATAACTAGATGTATTATACGCCGCTAACTTGCTCGTGGATAGTGCACAGAAAGGGGGAAAAGAACGGACAAAAACTACAGCAAGAAGAAATCAAAACATCGCGAGTGAACGTCCGTGGGCGGACCACGGACGTATTGTTGGTCTCGAGATATTAGCACTGCGGTTTTCTACCTGCCCACCACCTTTTACCAACCTAGCTTGCCAACCATAAACTGTGATTGGCTGACATTGTCAGCCATGTTCGCAAAAGGGGGAAAGAACTGGCACAAACACAAAATTATAAAAAAAAATTAATGTTTTCGAATGGGCTTGAACCCAGGACCTTCCGGATGTCAAGCGGACGTAATGACCACTACACTACGAATATGTTATTTTGTGAAGAAAAACACCAGTGAACGCAAGAACCATTGTTAGTCTACAGACATTTGTCGACTCCAGCGAGGGTCATTCCTCATGCTCATTTGTACATACTCGCTTTGGTGAATTATATATATAGATTTAAGGTACTTTCATGTTGCAGCTTTTGTGTGCCCCCCTCACTTTTTATGTCAGTGAGTCCTGGAAAAATTCACTGAGATTAAAGTCACATTGATATTTAAAGAAAAAACTTAGGGAGAACCTTAGGATATTTGAAACATTATTTTAATTACTATTTGCTCTGTTTATCTGCTCAGTCAGTTAGTTAGTGATCGAATTTTGTCATTTAACTTCAACGTTATTGCATCGTTTCCCGCCTAACCATTGGTTTAGCTCTACCCGGCCTAATAGTGATTGCACTCTTACCTCCCCTTTTTATCATTGTTTAACTTGATCATCCTCTTGTTAAATTTAAAGCCATCTTTGAGATCTTAATAAAGTTAAAATCCCTAATACCAATTATTCCATTGTTAGACAGAATTGTCAGGATATCATTGAAGCTATGGCATTTTCAGTGAGAATCTCGAGATCATTGTCAGATAATAAAGTTAAACAAACAAATAAAAGATGTCAATGAAAACAAGATGTTGATTTGTTCATGTGTTTATTCCTGAACATTGTCGTCTTGTGCGTCTTATAATTATCTCATATTACTGGTGATGGTAAGTAACACGAAATTTCGTTTACTGTGGGCTATTGACAAACTTTTTCTGAGAATGAAGCAAATTAGTTAATGCATGGTAGTGTAGACATGACCTTACCTCTCCCTGAATATTACAGTCCACCGTTATGTACCACCAACAATCCATTAACGAACAAGCAAAGCCCAATTTTTCACAGGCACAATCATTGCATCCATCGAGACGTGTCCCCACTGAATCCCCTTCACCAACGGGCTGAAATATTGTGAAATAATTTTTTTTATTTGTAACTAAATTTTAAAATATCATGTCAAAGCTGAGTAAGGTTTCCATTTTGAATTCCAAAACTGGCAACTGGCCAAACATAACCGGCATATGTGTTTGAGAGTAGAGACTTTGCTAGTCAATTCATTCGTTTACACGTGACTTCGATAATCTATGATGTAGATAGTCGATAAAATTGGTAGTTAGAATAATACTAGGGCTGTTATCGATTAATTTAAATTTAATCGTTAACGTTTGAAAAATTATCGATTAATTAATCGATATTTTAGATAAAAGCCAAAAATAGAAATTTATGACGTCATTAAACTGAATATTTCTCACGGACATTGAAAATTAATAATATTTTGAACTAAATTTTATGACAATGTGTTGATACTTGATCGGATGTTTGTGCTGAAGGTGGTACGTCAGCGATGTATTTGATCCTTTAAAAGAGAATTGTTTATGGCAGTGAACACAGTAAAATTTTTCACCATCTTCGACTTTGCCATCCGCAGTTAGCTTAAAAACAACATTTTTACTCAACTTTCTAGATATATGTTTACATTTAACTGCGCTGATGCTGTCAGCCATTTTTTAGTTGACGTCTGCCGGGCCACATATAGTAATAAAATAAATTATAATATTACGCGGGAGAAGTTTGTACGTAAAAAAATATATAAATTATAATTAATTATTAATAATTAATTATTTATCAATAAAAAATTTAAAAAATATAAGAAATATTTTCTTTAATTTTAATCGAATTTGTATCGATTAAAATAATTTTAATCGATAAAATTTTTTAACGATTAATCGATAAAATAATCGTTAATTTTCGCAGCCTTAAATAATACTAGTTGAAAAACTACACAACGAATATCCATGTGGGCTAAATATTTGCTCTTGAACCTCTACGTGACAACCAAGTAAATCTAAATATAACACCATAGTAAACCTCCAAATGACACCCCAGTGAACCTCTGCCATTCAAAACATTGAACATCTACATGACACCACATTAAAAATCTACATGACACCACAGTGAACATCTACATGACACCACATTAAACATCTACATGACACCACAGTGAACATCTACATGACACCACATTAAACATCTACATGACACCACATTAAACATCTACATGACACCACAGTGAACATCTACATGACACCACATTAAACATCTACATGACACCACAGTGAACATCTACATGACAACACATTAAACATTTACATGACACCACATTAAAAATCTACATGACACCACATTAAACATTTACATGACACCACATTAAAAATCTACATGACACCACATTAAACATCTACATGACACCACATTAAAAATTTACATGACACCACAATAAAAATCTACATGACACCACATTAAACATCTACATGACACCACATTAAACATCTATATGACACCACATTAAACATCTACATGACACAACATTAAAAATCTACATGGCACTAAATTGAACATGAAATGAGAGTCATCAGTATAAGATAGTGGGGTAGGCAAGAAAAGCATTGTGATACCACTTTCCATTGACAGTATAGGTCATTTTATGTTGGCCATTTTCTTCCTATTTCACAAAAAATAGGACTGATAATTTATTATCTTCCTCACCAGGAACAAGACTGATCATTTACTACTTACCTCACAATAAATAAAAGACAGTCATTGACAACTTGAACTTGAACTATCCCTTAACCCGTTGTTGGGTCGTTGGGGCACCATCGTGAACTGCTCACTAACACACGCCATTTGTCCCGGTCCTGTGCTGCCCTTTGAGAGTCGCTGAATGACAGGCCGGTCAACTCTTAGATATCGTCCTCCCATCTCTTCTTTTGTCTGCCTCTTTTCCTTCCTCCCTGGACTGTGCCTTGCAATATAGTTTTTGCGAGACCTCCAGTTCTTGTCACTTGTTCGTACCATCGTAATTTCCTCTTCTTAATTGAGGTGAGAAGGTCCTCGTAGGGGCCAATGACTACTTATTGTGTTGCGGACCGCTTCGTTTGTGATGTGCGCTGTGTAGGAGATGTTCAATATCTTTCTGAAACATCTCATCTCTTGCGCATTGATTCTTCTTTGCAGGTCTGCAGTGAGCGTCCAAGCCTCACAACCATACAAGAAGACCGACATCGCCACAATAAATAAGACAGTCATTACTACTTACCTCAACAAAGTATAAGACTGATCATTTACTACTTACCTTACCATTAACTAGACTGGTGATTACTACCTACCTCACAATAAAAAAGACTGGTCATTTACTACTTACCTCACCGTTAATAAGACAAACTGCCTCAGTGACTTCCAATTGTCCATATACACCACTCATTAGGCAGACCATCAAGACAACGGTTAAGACAATCTTTTTGTTGGATAACAGCCTTATTTGAAAGAACTCAAATAATCGGAGCTGCATAATCGGAGTAGGATACATCCATTTTGTTTATCTAGCACCTGCTTGCCAGATTTATTTTACCTGGAACGACCCATGCTAAAATAAATTTACTGACTCAAGATGTTTTTTTAAAATAGTATTGTTCATCTATCATAATGATTTTAGAAGATAAATAAATAATTAAAGACAATTTCATTTTTTATTTCGTTACTAGATGTTTGATTCTATATATTTTATTTGAAGTGAGAAAATTTAATTTGGCTTCTGACTGTAACACCACGGCTAGTAGGGTGATAAACAAACAAAATGGTCGTATCGTGTTCGGACTATGTAGCTTCAAGGGCCGAAAAAAAGCCTTATAAATTAAAAAAAAACCTGACAAATTAGCGCTGTAATAGCCAAAATACAACATATATTAATCATTTAATAAATTAAAAAGGAAAGTTCTAACAAGAAAATTAAAATTCGCAGCGAAATAGTATACGTGCTAAAACTTACAGGATTACCTTAAATTAAAAAAAAATTCAATTTACAAAAATAATATGAACAATACATAGTTTACTATAAAATAACACAGTTATTAAAAAAGAGACAAATAATACTAAAAATATTTGTATTAAAATCACAATATGTTTAACAAATTGTAATGGTATCAAGTAGAACAAAAGCAAACTTCCGACACGTGGGCCACAACTTCTTCTCAAGTGATGTACAACGATCTAATTTATTGTCATAGAATCTTTGCTTTTAAAGTAAAATGGTCTAACAGCCCCCCCCCCACCCTCACCTCTTCTGGCAAATGTTGCCCATACCGCTGTTTCAGATGTGCAATTACTATCAAAGGCGATAATAAGTCGGGATGTATCAGCAGAAATTATGGATTACTTTAGGCACATGAAATAATGCCTTGGACATTCAGACTAAACGGCTGAGATGGTAAATCCAGTTTCCCTCAAACTAACAAACAAGCATAAATAGACCAAATTTGATCGAGGCTGGAAATAAACGGGGACATGAAAAGTCAGGACGCAATAATCTTCTGTATAGAATGAGCGTCTGTAACAGATACGACAAACCATACACATCATGCTTACATCAATAATGGAAAGAAGAAAAAAAAACGATCGCATAATATTTCTTGGTAGTCAATGTTTCTGGAGAAAATGAAGTCAAGCATCGATCTAATTCATTATGGAAAACGTTTGACAACCAATAAGTAACCCGAAAGTAATTTTAACCCCCCACTAAATGTAATAATATTTTAAAATCCTTTATATTAAATCGTGGCGTCTGGTGGCTTGATTGTTTGTTTGCCGAAAACACTTAGGATTTATTTTGAACCCACTTCCTCTTATGCTAGTGAGCTGAAATTTTGCAGGCAGACTCGTACCGACGATAAAAATGATCTATCAAATTTCAGATCGATCGAATATACTTTAATTAAATTAATTAATTTTTAGATTATCTCTATTTATCTCTATGTAGCATGTTAATTTCTGTGCTAGAGTGTCGCGGTGCGTATTATATTGAACAACCTTTTTATTTCTTTCCTGTCGCGCGGTGCGGTGCGTATTATATTGACTATACTTTTTTCAAAATATATTCTCCATCTGTAAATGTAAATGCTAGTAATTACTAGTCTGTCTCGCGGTGCGCACTATATTAAACGTGCTTTTATAACCATTTCCCGTGATCAAATCGAGCTGAAATTTAGCAGGCAGACTGAAGTAGTTGTTGTTTTTTTACTATCAATGCTTTATATATTTGAGACATAACTAAAATTTTGGATTTTTGGATTGTGCGATGCGTATTATAATGAACATTATTTTAGTTATGACTCGTATATAAAGGACTTATAGTCAAAAACGTACGTTTTTAAAAAAAAATTAGTAATGTGATAAATGTCTTATAGGATTATCAAAAAACGAAAGAACATTGAATAAATAGAAGTAAAAAAAATATTTAAAAAAACTACGTTTTTATAAGCGGACTAAAAAGAAGAAAATAATTTAAAACTTATTAGTTCAGGTACTTCGATTTAATATGACTAAAAACGTGGGGCGGGCGCTTATGAGGTTTAACATATGCGGTTCACTCATTCTCTCACTTATAGATCTCTCTTTTGCCTTCTAAATTAGAAATCTTTAATTTTTATACCAAACACCTACCCCACGTTTTTATTCATATTACATCGAAGTATGAAAATGAGAATCAAGATGGACAAAGAACCACAGATCATAGTGCATGAAGCACAAGTTAAATTAACAAAATGGCTGGAACTTACAGCAATAGATACAAGCAATCCAAAGGCCATACTAGACATGGTATTAATTGACAAAGTTTTTAGAAAATGCAACACCAACTCAATTCACATATTTAACTGATAAGAAAGTTCGCGGGAAGAAAGAGTCTTTCCCATTGGCTAAAGTGGTTGGGGAGAGGAGTTGTCAGAGAACTTCCGTGTAGGAAGGACGAGATGTGTGTGCCTGAGTATTCCACGCTATATAACCTCAAATTATATGTCATGTACATAGTCAAGTATACATTTTAAAGTTGTTTTATTGAAACAAGTTCTTCAGAGGATTATTGTGTACATGGTTATGTATTGAGAGAACGCCTACAAGAGAGTTATATATTAACTAGGTTGCGCCGTGGCGCCTACGGCGCCCACTTTTTTCAAATGCCCAAATAACTTATCCTTGTTTGATAAATACTTAATATTGAACATACTGAAATGTACACAAAGTATTTTATAATAGGGATTGTAGGGCGCCTACGGCGCTCACTGCAGCTGTGGGGCGCCTACGGTGCCTACCCTTTTTTGTCATAAGCCCAAGTAACTTATCATTGTTTGATAAATACGAAATATTAAACTTGCTGAAATATGTACATAAAGTATTTTATAATTATAAATCCTCAAATCCTCTATTTACATCTTTCCCTTTTTCAAAATTAAAATATAAGCTAAAACAATGACGTCATATAATATTTTTTACGGCGAGAATCTTTAATTTATAATTATTTTGCACACTCCTAATGTACACCTTGTATTAATATATAAGCTCAAACAATGACGTCATGGCGTTACGGTTCCATCCAACCAGCCAATGAGTGACTAGGGCTATTACATTATTTATTGTTTGGGATTTTGAAGTCAGTGAATATTTTACGGCGAGATACACCAGACCACACGCTCTGTTAATCTCGAAACCAAAAAATACCCTTCTTTTTAACTGCTATGGACTGATGTGTTATGTCCCTCAGCGTTACGGAGACAGTAAGTGACTTGGGCTTTTATATTGTTTATGATAATATTTAATTTTAGTTCCAGTATGAATTTAACTGTGTAAGATTAATTAAGTGAAGAATTTTCATGCACCTTTATACCACCTTTGACCCCAAACAATAATTTAATATCTAGTCGCATGGGCCTTGAGTTACGTATACAACAGTGTAAATTGGATTGAAACCAGCACCGGAATTTTGAGGTAGATAATGTTAGACTACAAAATATTTTATTTAGACAAAAAATGTATTAATAAATATATTCATATTTAAAAATTAGATAAGGAATATCATTTTTCATAATTTTTTGCAGCGTTTTATATTTGTTTAACATTGTCATCAAAATTTAAGGTGTAAATAAAAACTCCTCAAGATTATTACCACCAGTACAGCACACATCATGCTAGAAGAAGAAACACTAAAGTAGTTGGATGTAGAGTTTTGTCTATCTTTGCAGTGTGGTAGACAAGCAAAGTGGAACGGATTCTTGTCTCAGAATAAGGATTGGGAAGGCAAGTGCAGCCTTCCAACAACTCAGTTCTGTTTGGATCTCCAGAAACATAAACAGAAACTTAAGAATAAGAATCTTCAACGCCACGGTGAAGTCTGTGTTGCTACTCGTATATGGAGCCGAGAGGGGGAGAACAACGGCCGTATACCTGGTCAGAGTTCAGTCCTTTATCAACAACTGTCTAAGAAGGGTTCTCAGAATTCACTGGCCGGACAAAATCAGAAGCCTGGAACTGTGACAGAAAACAAGAAAGAACCCAATACAGCAAGAGATTCCCCGAAAGTGTTGGAGGTGGATTGGTCATACACAAAGAAAACCTGCCTCCAATACAACAAGCCCCGATATGGAACCCCAGGGAAAGCGAAAAAGATGTCGTCCAAGAAACACTTGGCGCCGAGAATGGGAGGCAGGCATCAAGAGAATAGGAAATGACTGGAACATGCTGGAGAGGCTAGCCCAAGATAGGCATGTCTGGAGGACTCACGTAGGTGCTTTATGCCCTTGGAGGGATCGCAGAAGTCGACGATGATCGTTGGATGCTCCTCGTGGACGAGAAGATTCAGGAACACAGAGGCGTCACTAGATGGGGGGTGGGGGTGGGGGTGGACCGCACTGGTTGAAACCATGAGCTACCTCACCGAGCGACAAAAGCACTAGTGACGCCACTGCAACAACATCAAACAGTGAAAAGCTCTAAACATTAAAATCGTTAAAACTAATTATCTTACGAAGACGTCTCTCTCGTCCTAGGTTTAAATTAAGTGAGAAGCTGTTCATTAAATATCGATTAGAGCAAAATAAACAGCTTAAAGTTTTGAACACAATTGAAAAACAATCGCAAATATATATTAACGTTAAAACATTTAATGTATATCACTTTGTATTAAATAACGGGAATCTCATAGAATTCAATTTTTAAGAAAAAAATGTTTACTAAGCCTTTTTAAATTAAATTTTCATCATGCTCAAGTGTCGTTACAACAGGTGGTCAGACAGAGGCGTATAACTAAGACAATTCAAGTGTCGGTACAACAGGTGGTCAGACAGAGGCGTAACTAAGACAATTCAAGTGTCGGTACAACAGGTGGTCAGACAGAGGCGTAACTAAGACAATTCAAGTGTCGGTACAACAGGTGGTCAGACAGAGGCGTAACTAAGACAATTCAAGTGTCGGTACAACAGGTGGTCAGACAGAGGCGTAACTAAGACAATCTGTCTCCAAATATAAACAATGAAATTGACATCATCTTGTTTTTAAATAACGTCTTACCTATGTTTGCTTATTTTAATGTAACGTTGTTAACTTAATTATGACTCCCTTTTATTTGGACGGTCGCGGAATATGTACCCCCTGCCCTCCTTGCTACGCCCCTGTGGTCGAGCTGGGGCGTGAAGGATAGGGATTGGTTTAGTATTTTAAAAAAACAACATAAAAGCCAGGAAATGTCTCAAAGAAAAACCATTTGAATTTTTGAAAAGAAGACGTCACTGGTGTTACCATCTAATTCATGTTGTGAGAAGTCCACGTTCATGTTACCATCTAATTCATATTGTGAGAAGACCACGTTCATGTTGTACTGTATAACAACTTTATTAGATGCATTAACTGGGTTTATTATATCAATAAAGACATTCTGTACTACTGTACTTACATCAGATGATTGTTTCTATGAATGTAGTATTTAAACAATTTATTGCAATTCAATTATTGCGTTTTCGTTATATTTATTAGTCAATGGTCTGAGCTTATTGAATGTGTTACTGTTATTTTTCCAATTAGTCTAATTATATTAAAATTTAAAACAAAACTATTTCAGGGTAAAAATGAAGCAATTTTCCCAAGTGTTTGTCTTGTGTATCTGCTACATCAGAGTCGCGTATTCTGATGCTTCCTTCTGTCGGATCAATGGAGTTGTGAGTATTTCATGAACCGTCAATTTCGTCTCAATCTTTTTTCCTCTTTATTGAAAGTTAATGAAATGCCTTGTGTAAGGAATGTGACAATTTTGTTTGTAAAATTTTTAAAAATTTCTTCTATGTATAGATTTTAATCATTTATTACAGTTGACATTAAATAATCCCATTTATATGAAATACATTAATAAGTAAATTGTTTTTAATTTGTAATCAGGATTTTAGAGACATTCTAGAATGTTACATACATTGAATCCTTTAAAAAAAGTTTACCTTATAAATATATACCATCTTATTTTAACACTGATAAAAAAATCCTAGCAGCACTATAATTTATTTCACCTGTATGAAAAACATTAAAAAACAAAAACCATCCACATTCAGATTTACCCCAGTGAGTCCAGTTTGGGCCTAAAGGTCGACAACTGTAACATATGTAGCTGTGGGTCAGATGGAATTGGGTGCACAGAGAAGCTATGTATTCATCCACCAAAATTTTGTCAACTTGATGACAAGGTATGGTCCAGATTATAACGTTAAAGATTGTATCCAGGACCAGTGGCGTCACTAGAGGGCGGGGTAGGGCGGGCTGCCCCGGGAGACACCATCAAGGGGGGAGGGTGACAACAAAATCTAAAAAAATTACCATGTACGATTTTATGCCAAAAAAAGACATGTTTTCCGCCAGGAGGAAATTACTAAATACAATGAAATGCGTTAAAAGTGAAAACTTTTTAATAAAAAAATATCAGTTAACATGCAATAATTAAACAGTCCCAACAAACTAAAATAAAACAAATTAGGAAAAAAAGAAAAGAAACAGCCGCACCAGAGAGAACTTTGGAATGGCTGGACATGAAAGAGGCTGTGTCTTTTGTTTTAAATTGTATTAAGTTAAGTCAACTGGGCTTAGACATACCGACACCTCACCTCACTACTCCCTCCACCACAGTGGGTGGGGGAGGAGAAGATTTTTCTCAAAAAAATAATAAATCAACATATGGGTTTTCTTTATTGTTGTATTTTTAAAGAGGAATCTTATGAATTAAATGCCTTTGAGTTAATAATTTTGTGTTATTTATATTAATTAAAACCTTTTATATACCGGTAGTCTTCGGGTTACAACTAGGGCTGTTTCGTGCTTACGATCGCGCCCCCAATAAAAATATAAATACGTAATATTACGCGTTATTCCGTCTTTTTGATTATTTTTTAAAAACCTTTTTTTCATATGGCAAGGAATTGTTTTCTCTATTTAAAATACTTTTTATGTCATTAACTGCTTTTATGTTTCGGGCGCGCGGCGGAAAGAATACGCTGTTTTGTGGTTGTAGGGCAAGGAAGACGCGCAGTCTCGGTGCCCAGTGCACACGTCATTTTGGTTGTTTACAGTTAACACCATCTATCTCTCTAAATCTGTCTCTCTCTCTCTTTCTCTCTCTCTCACTCTCTTTCTCTCTCTCTCTCTTTCTCTAATGTTCTATCTTTTCAAAATGTTTTTCCATTTGGTAAGTAATTGTGTTCGCTTCAACTGTCGTAACGAGGACCCCTGTAATGTACTCTAAGAAACTTAATTTATCAGAACCGCACCTGCGCAACTGCAGCGACGAATTTTTTGACGTTGATAAACGTCTGGCCTGAATATTATATATCATATTATTGAATATATAATCTGTTATATTCAAGTACTCTGTCTACAATTCCTAATTCTACATTCTTGCAACAGTAAAGGTAAGCAAGTGAATCCTTTATTTAATTTTGTTAAAAGAGGGAAAGATTTTGAGAATTTACTGGAAATATTTTTGAGTCAAAATGCCACGTTATACTTTTTTCCGGCATAAATAAATCTTTAATAATGATTGACTTTAATTTTGAAAGTTATAAAAGTGTCCAAATTACAGTTAAATTTTGGACACGTTCAAAAGTTAGACAAATTTTTAAAAAAAAGTAATTAATGTTCTTAAAGTATGACGGACAAGACTATAAACTTTAAAAAAAAATTTCATTCAATTAATTAATATTTTTTTTTACTTTAATGCTTGTCTGAAATATGTTGGGGACAATTTCCTTCTTTAAATTCTTGTCACTGTCATTAAAGAGCTCACGATGAAAGAGCGATGACAAATGGGCGCAAACATAAGAGGGCTATACCACGTTGGTAGTCTAACTTGAAACATTAGCATCTATTAAAACAATCGCCTCAAATCTTCATCTGCGCTTCTTTGTCGTGTGCTATTTTACTGGTCACCGTCACGAAATTATTTAGTAAGTTACACTAACCAGATGCGTCACTAGAGGGGTTTGAGGGGTGCTGACAGCACAGGGTGACACCATCACAAGTGGTGACACACAAAATTTAAAATTATGTACATTCCCTTTATTTGGCACTTGAAGACTAGTAAGAGTTCTATGGCCGTCCATAAATGACGTCACGTGCCTAGGGGAGGGAGGGGGGGTCACGCATTTGTGACAATGTGTGACGAAATGGAGGGGGTGTTTAAGAATTGTGACGACACATCAAAAACGCGCAACTTTAAACAAAAAGTCCATTCAAATATTTGATTGTTTACAATTTATTTAATGAGGTTTTTCAATGTCTTCACATGTGTTACGATATTAGAGTGCAGACTTACACTAAATACATATTGAAATGACAAAAATAATTTGCAACAAGCTAATTTTCAATTATAAAATATGGTTTTTGGGGGGTGGGGGGTCAATGCTTTGTGACGTCATATTGGAGGGGGGTCTAAATTTTTGTGACGAAGTATGACGATTTGGGGGGGGGGAGGATGCGGAAATCGTCCAAAATCGTGTGACGTCATTTATGGACGGCCCCAGAAGTCGTTTAATGCTCTGCAGTATTTTAATAATTTGCATCGAGATTTTAAGTACCAAGTTTAGACAAGATCTATCCATTTACACAGTGGCTAAAGTTTCGCATACTTTTTATATAGCTCATGTTAGGAAAAAATGACATTTTTTTCCCCGGCCCCGAATAAGTGGTATTGTAATTCATTTTATAGCAGAAATTTATTTTCAGAAGAATATTCAATAACCTTCCAAAGTTTCATGGCAAACGGATGAATAAAATAATGTTTATACAGCTTATATTAGAAAAAAAAACAATATTAGCTCTTGTATAGACCCACAAAAATGACATTGTGGGCCCCCGTTCCCAAAATAAGTGGTATTTTAACATTTTTTGAATAACAGAAACCATTGCGGAAGTGTACCTAGCAACTTTCAAAAGTTTTATGGCCAAATGATGAATACAATATATTTATTCGGCTTTTAAAAACTACAATAAGGCCTGGGGCTCAATCGATGTAAGATGCAAAGTTCAAAACAACTGTTGATTTCAATCTGGATCATGATGGATATATTTGTTTGTCAATATTTGTAAAGATCGTGTAATATAAAATGTGGAAATAGTCTTAAACTTTTACGTAAAATTAATTAGGAGCCCGCGGCTCCAGAAGAATGAAAATATGAGTTTAATGATCAATAGTATTTTATTATGGGCCATCAGGTCGTTGTATACCCAGTTTCGCCAAGATCCATTACATTTATACAGCATTAAATTTTAAAAATAAATAAATGATATAGCTCAAACAAGGAGAACAAACACTACATTCAGCCCCTGCCCCATGAGTTGTATTTTAATTATCCCCCCCCCCTTTTTATTATCATCGCGGGACTGTACTCAACAACTTCTCAAAGTTTCATGCTTCTACCTACACAGAAAGTTAGAGAATTAGTGATGATTGTGTCAGTCAAGGCTTTGCCTTTTATTGGTATAGGGAAAGATTTTTTGCCTAGGTTAATGATTTTATGACATACACAACCAAGCATAAGCGATCACCCCAGTATTCACAGCAACATTCTAGTCTAGGTCAGGCGTGAACATTCTAAAATTGAATACAGCGTGATAAAATCAATTTTGAAAATTCTGACAAGACATATCACAACACCAGTCATGACAACAATTATCCTGACACTTTAATTATTTTAAGTAGCTGCGGTTGTTTAGCAATATTATTATTACCATCAGTAAAGCTAGATAGCCATTGCAGGACACTGCAATTCTCACAATCACACCCATTAAGCTGATGTTTATCCATAATCGAATCTGTGCACAATCATTTAAAATTACAAAATTGCTCACAGTTAAATATAAAAAAAATGAAATTAAAAATCTCAAACAATTTTAAATAATTTTCATTTATGATCTTAAATTTAAATTTTATAAGTTGACATCGTTGTATTAGAAATTCTAAAAATAATGTTTAGACATGTATTCCTTCATCTATTGCGTCTTCGTCATCACCTCTTGTGGATGGTATAAAAATGTGTCCAAAAAATTGAACAAATATACTTATCAATTAATCTAGTAAAACATGATTTAAACTAACACTGTCAGCATTTAAAAGATTCATTGTTTGTGCCTATTTGTAAAACCTCAGATTATTGTTAACTTCAAATCATTTTTCAGTTAAATTTCAATTTTACGTGTCTCACGTCATTACGGAAACCTGTAACAAAAATAAAGGAAAACATAAAGCCAATTGCAATTGTCATGATATAGATTTACTGTTCAATACATCAAACACTATTTTGTAGGTGTCGTAATATTTTGAGCAGCTGCATTATAATGACTCAAATTAACGTATGAATAACAAAAAAATATTGCATAAATTTAAAAAGAATAACTGAATTTAAGAATAATATCTTAATGAAATCGTGCAACTAAATACCACATGCTCTGTCAATATTTTTCCGACACAAAATGTCACAGTCTAATAACTGTGGTTAAAATAGGGCTGAAAAAAGCTGCCCTGTGTCACGTGTGAATCGCATGTTGGATGACGGAGAGATCACGTGAGTGTAAGCGCGGGAAGAGATGGGGTAGATAGTTCGAGATTATTATAAGAGTGTTGGAAGAGTTCTGGTGCCATGTCAGATGTGGCTCAGGACTCCACGTTGTATAACCTCAAATGATATATGTTATGTGCATAGTGTAGATATTAAAGTTGTTTTATTGAAACGTGTTCTTCGGAGGATTATTGTATGAAAGGTTATGTATTGAGAGAACGCCTACAAGATATATTAATAAGTAAAACATAACAAAGAGGTTACACCCGGGTACCCGTCAAAATTTTGAACTGGTACCCGGGTACTCGTACGAAATGCCGCATAATTTTTGCCGTCATGACCACTATACAATGCAACCTAACCACCAGACATGCACCTCTTTTCACACAGCATCCAAACTGCATGCTTCCAGTAAAATACTACTGTAAATGTAAATGCACAAAATATATTTTTTTCCTGCTGTAAATGCATTCGTCATACTCATAAACCTAAACGACAGTAAATTGAACTTTTAGAGAAAATATCAACATCAATGACTTAACAATGAACCATGACTGTAACAGCGATGGGCTACTGATAGATGGTAGCCAAAAATCAGGGTAGTTAAAACCAAGTAGAACTGGAATAGCATTTCTTTTGACTCGCGAAACTGTGAGTTGTTCTTCCTGCGATAACATGGGATCGCTTTGGGTGATTAAAACTCCAGGTCGGGCTGTGCAAAAGAGACGGATTATTTGACTGTTTGTGTTTTTTTTAATTCCATTGTTGGTAATACATTCTGATTGGTTAGTTATTAATAGACTCTGATTGGTTTGTTGTTAATAAACTCTGATTGGTTAGTTAATAATACTCTGATTGGTTAGTTGTTAATAGACTCTGATTGGTTAGTTGTTAATAGACTTTGATTGGTTAGTTGTTAATAGACTATGATTGGTTAGTTGTTAATAGACTCTGATTGGTTAGTTGTTAATAGACTGTGATTGGTTATTTGTTAATAGAATTAGATTGGTTAGTTGTTAATAGACTCTGATTGGTTAGTTGTTAATAGACTCTGATTGGTTAGTTGTTAATAGACTCTGATTGGTTAGTTGTTAATAGACTCTGATTGGTTAGTTGTTAATAGACTATGATTGGTTAGTTGTTAATAGACTCTGATTGGTTAGTTGTTAATAGACTCTGATTGGTTAGTTGTTAATAGACTCTGATTGGTTAGTTGTTAATAGACTCTGATTGGTTAGTTGTTAATAGACTCTGATTGATTAGTTGTTAATAGACTGTGATTGGTTATTTGTTAATAGGCTCTGATTGGTTAGTTGTTAATAGACTCTGATTGATTAGTTGTTAATAGACTGTGATTGGTTATTTGTTAATAGAATTAGATTTGTTAGTTGTTAATAGATTCAGATTGGTTAGTTGTTAATAGATTCTGATTGGTTAGTTCACATTTGCTTTGGATCCAGCCAACCGTTATTGTCCGCTTCTGACCCGTAGCACGAGGTTTATCTTCGAGAATATTCCTCAACTAGATATGACCCGCAGCGTAGCATACGCCGCAGACTTGCTCATCATAGATAGTGCAAAGAACGGAAGGGGGTGTGAGAAAACGGACACAAACTGCAGCACGAAGTAATGGGAAAAAAAGCGAGTAAACGTGGAGACATGTGCACTGCAGTTGTTGATACCTACCCCTTTACTACCATCCCTTGCCAAACATAAAAGCTGATTGGCTGACGCTAGCAAGAGTTAGTCATGATCGCAAGAAAGAGTAAATACACATTTTTAAAAAACACTTTTTAAAAACTAGTCTTACATTAGAAATGCACTAAAAAGTAGAAAATAAAATTAAAATTTGTAATGTACAGTCATAAGAGACCTTTAGTTCCAAATTTATGAAAATGTAAAAGTTTAAAATGAGACAGGAACGTTAAATTGTAGGTGAAATCGATTATCTCGTTGTTCGCCATGACTATAAGACTAGGGTGCTCAGTTTAAACTTAGTATATCAATATCTATGCTAGCAAGCACAGTAGTCTTATACTATAAGACTTATAGTCATGGCGAACAAGGAGATAATCGATTTCACTTACGATTTAACGTTCCTGTCTCATTTTAAACTTTTACATTTTCATAAATTTGGAACTAAAGGTCTCTTCTGACTGTACATTACAAATTTTAAATTTATTTTCTACTTTTTAGTGCATTTCTAATTTAAGACTAGTTTTAAAAAGTGTTGTTTTTAAAAAAAAATTATTTTCTACATTTTAGTATACACAATTTACTGTAAGTGCAAAGCCAGCTTACCTTTGATCAATTTAGAAGTAGATATAAACCAAGAATGTATTGGGATTGGTTCCGTTCTAAACGATTCGAATATTTTGAGCGAAATGATCCCAGTTATCTGACCTATCCCAATTATCCGACACTCACTGTTATTCGAAAATATTTCAACATTGGGTTATTCCGGTCACTAAGGCGGACTGCTGAGGTTTAACTCTAGCAGACGTAAATCGAAATGAATAAATGTAAAAACAAAGTTTTTGACTATAAATCCCTTATATATGAGACATAACTAAAAGTAGTGATCATTTTTAAACGCGACATTTACAGACTGAAACAGAATTATCTCCCCTGGTTTTAAAACCGGGCGCAGGGACGTTAGGGGGTGTGAACAGTGACGGTCGGCGTCAACGCGTGAACTGGGCATGCGAAAAAATAATAAACAAATAGTGGGATGGGATGTCCCATTAAACTTACAAAGCAAGTTAATATAAGCTTAGTAATAATAATAAAATAAACCCGTAAAAACAACGTTTTTGACTATAAATCCCTTATATATGAGATATAACTAAACTAAACTAAACGCATATTCTGTAGGCCTGAGACTAATCTCTTAAGGCCTTGGCTAGAACCTGGGCAATCTGCTTCATCTGCTGAGCATTGCCATACAACATTGTCTTCACATGGGACTCACCCGCCTCCCTCACCCCCCCGGCTATATCAAGCGCCGGGCAAGACGTCACCAGGTGTACGACTGTCTCAGGGGCTTGGCTGCAATGACGGCAGTTCGAGTCCCTGTTGTGGTCTAGCCTGTGAAAGTAAGAGTTGGTTGGGCAATGTTCTGTTCTCATCTGAGTCACCAAACCCTGGTGTTTGCGACTCAGGTTCCACCACTGGTCTGAACGGCTTGGCCTGGGCATGTTAGCGAATACCCCTCTGGCTGTTGTGTTGTGAGCCCACTCCTGGTACCACTTACTCCGAAAGTGGTCCTTTAGCCAGATTTTAGCCCCGAGATAGGTGACTGGGGTCTCTGGTTGGGGCAGTGCTGCACCTGCTTTGGCCAGGGAGTCTGCTTTTTCATTGCCATTAACATTCACGTGGCTCGGGATCCACTGCACTGTTACCTTACCTCCAAGTCTTTCGAGTCTACCCACGTCTTCCAAGATGACGTCAACCAAGTGGGTACTACGATTCTCACTAGCCAGGACTTCGAGGGCTGATCTCGAGTCACAGAACAGTACCGTGTCGAAACCAAAAATTTCCGACCCCTGCAGTGTCCGGTGCACACTTTCCAGGGCCCTGTGTATAGCCTCAAGCTCCGCATCGTAGTTCGATGCCATAGTCCCACAGGGACCTAGAAGTTCTTCTTTTGGTGGCCCTCCTATTGGGTATAAGATGAGCGCACCGTATCCTGCAATTCCTTCACTCGAACTGGCAGACCCATCCGTGAACACTTTCACTTGTGTTCCCGCGAACCCTTCTATCGTCTCAAGGGCAGCCGCTTTCTGTACATGTTCAGGGCTGCGTTTCGTCACCGCCGTGTCAGTCAGAGACAAACGCATTTCGGGACGTGAGCATTCCGCATAGGGCGGTTTGAGTGGGACACTTATAATTTGTCTTCTATTTTGTGGGGGTTTGACGTTCCTATCAAGTTCCGTTACTTGATGCATAAATGAGGAACGTTTCAAACACCCACGTCCGCCCCAGTTGTGCTGCATCTGGTAGCAGGGCTCCCTAAAGTCTAACCTGCGGTACCTCTCTGCAGTCGTTATGATTGCCTTGTCCCTACGAATATCGAGCGGTTCTACGTTTGCATAACTAAAAGTAGTGATCATTTTTAAACGCGACATTTACAGACTGAAACAGAATTATCTCCCCTGGTTTTAAAAACCGGGCGCAGGGACGTTAGGGGGTGTGAACAGTGACGGTCGGCGTCAACGCGTGAACTGGGAATGCGAAAATATAATAAACAAATAGTGGGATGGGATGTCCCATTAAACTTACAAAGCAAGTTAATATAAGCTTAGTAATAATAATAAAATAAACCCGTAAAAACAACGTTTTTGACTATAAATCCCTTATGAGAGATAACTAAAACCATTGATTATTTTCAAACGTGACAAACATTTACAGACTGAATCCTCCTTAACCTATCTTTACTCTATAAACCCTGGGGGGGGGCAGGCGGGTGAGAGAGGTGAAAGATCTGGTCACAGATCGCTTGACCGAGCTCAACGTGACACGTAAAATGTAAACAAAAGCACGCCGGTACACCTGGATAAAACACGAGATGTGTTCACCTCTGGCTGGCGTGAAGTCAAGTGACCCGTAAAATGTAAACAAAGCGACTGCTACATATAGTTTATATATATAAACTAAAATGCATTAACTTAATTACGGTAAGTTCGATCGATCTGCAATTTTGATACGATGCATTGTTAGGTGAGACGGGTCCATGTGCAAAATTTCAGCTCGATCGCATCACGGAAAGTGGGTCATTTTTTACTTTTGTTTTTCCGCCCGCCCATGAGTTTACGACAAGATTTCGAAGTTAATATAAGGGATTTAATAAAACAAACCCGTAAAAACAATTTTTTTGACTATAAATCTTTATATATGAGACATAACTAACAGTATTGATTATTTTCAAACGCGACTAACATTTACAGACTGAATCTGTCTTAACTCAACTTTGCTTCCTAACCTTGGGGGGGGGGCTGACGGGAAAATTCTGGTCACCGATCGCTTGACCAAGCTCAGCGTGACACGTAAAATGCAAACAAAAGCACACCGATACTTCGATGGGTCGCGTCAACGCTTCAACTCAAATTCTCACGTGGAAAAAAAACAATAATAAACAGTGAATTCGAATTACATACCTCATATTAGGATAAACTAAAAATGCATTCATTTAATTACGGTAAGTTTAATAGATCTGAAATTTTTATACAATGCATTGTTAGGTGAGAGGGGTCCGTGTGCCAAATTTCAGCTCGATCGGATCAAGGGAAGTGGGTCATTTTTTACTTTTGTCTTTCCGCCCGCCCAAGACATAGAGACAGAGTGAGAGAGATGACGACAGAACGACAGAGAGACAGAGACGGCCGTGAAGTTAATATAAGGGATTTAAAAAGAATGGGAAGAAACAAACATCTACATCTATAATTCTCTACGTCGCCCAACCATGCGGGACACCACGCACGCCGACTCTCTAGCCCTGTCGTCTTAACAACCATGTCCAAACGGGCATGACGAATGACCATCTGACCGTCACTGTGGTCGACAGATCACAGTTGGCGAGCGTGGTGAAAAGAAAAATAAAACAAATAAGTAATAAACAAACCCGCAAAAACAAAGTTTTTGACTATAAATCCCTTATATATGAGACATAACTAACAGTATTGATTATTTTCAAACATTTACAGACTGACACCGAGTGATGTCCCTTATCTTTAATAAATGGGGGGTGGGATGTGAGGGGGTGTCGGCACGACGGTCGGCTCGTCAACTCAAACTCACGTGGAAGTGGAAGAAAAAAAACAATAACAAACAGTGAATTTGAATTACATACCTCATATAAGGATAAACTAAAAATGCATTAATTTAATTACGGTACGATCGATCGATCTGAAATTTTGATACGATGCATTGTTAGGTGAGTCGGGTCCGTGTGCCAAATTTCAGCTCGATCGGATCACTGGGAAGTGGGTCATTTTCGACTTTTCTTTTTCCGCCCGCCCAGCCCATGAGATGATGAGACGGCCGCGAAGTTAATATAAGGGATTTAAATAAAACAAACCCGTAAAAACAAAGTTTTCTACTAAAATCCCTTATATTTGAGTCATAATTATAAGTATTGATTATTTTCCAACGCCACAAATATTTACAGACTGACACCGAGTGATGTCCCCTGTCTTTTAACGGGGGATGGGACGTGAGGGGGTGTCGGCACGACGGTCGACGTCTAAGCGTCAACTCAAACTCACGTGGAAATAATTAACCTTAAAAACACTTTTTAAAAAACTAGTCTTATATTAAAAATGCACTAATTTTCTACTTTTTAGTCTACGCATTTTACAGTAAGTGCAAAGCCAGCTTACCTTTTGACTATAAATCCCTTATATATGAGACATAACTAAAAGTAGTGATTATGTTCAAACGCGACATTTACAGACTGAAACAGAATTATCTCCCCTGGGCGCAGGGACGGTAGGGGGTGTGAACAGTGACGGTCGGCGTCAACGCGTGAACTAGGGCACGTGAAAAAAATTATAAACAAATAGTTGGACGGACGGACGGACGGTTCCGATTAAACTTACAAAGCAAGCTAATATAAGACTAGTAAAAAAACAATAACAAACCGTGAATTTGAATTACATACGTTATATAAGGATAAACTAAAAATGCATTAATTTAATTACGGTACGTTCGATCGATCTGAAATTTTGATACGATGCATTGTTAGGTTAGACGGGTCCGTGTGCCAAATTTCAGCTCGATCGGATCACGGGAAGTTGGGTCAATTTTTGACCTTTGTTTTTCCGCCCGCCGCCCATGAGATGACGACAGAGAGAGACCGGCCGCGAAGTTAATATAAGGGATTTAATAAAACAAACCCGTAAAAACAAAGTTTTTGACTATAAATCCCTTATATATGAGACATAACTAACAGTATTGATTATTTTCAAACATTTACAGACTGAATCTGTCTTAACTCAACTTTGCATCATAACCCTAGGGGGGAGGGGTGGGTGGGAGGGGGAGAGGGTAAAAGTCTGGTCACCGATTCGCTTGACCGAGCTCAGAGCGACACGTAAAATGTAAACAAAAGCGCACCGTCGTTTCGATGGGTCGCCTCAATGCTCAAACTTTCACGTGGCAAAAAAACAATAACAAATCGTGATTTTAAATTACATACCTCATATAAGGATAAACTAAAAATGCATTAATTTAATTACGGTACGTTCGATCGATCTGAAATTTTGATACGATGCATTGTTAGGTAAGACGGGTCCGTGTGCCAAATTTCAGTTCGATCGGATCATTGGAAGTGGGTCATTTTTGACTTCTGTTTTTCCGCCCGCCGAGCCCATGAGATGATGAGAGAGAGACAGAGAGAGACGGCGGTGAAGTTAATATAAGGGATTTAAAAAACAAACCCGTAAAAACAAAGTTTTTGACTATAAATCCCTTATATATGAGACATAACTAACAGTATTGATTATTTTCAAACATTTACAGACTGAAATCTGTCTTAACTCAAGTTTGCTTCATAACCCTAGGGGGGGAGGGGTGGGTGGGAGGGGGAGAGGGGAAAAGTCTGGTCACCGATTCGCTTGACCGAGCTCAGCGTGACACGTTAAATGTAAACAAAAGCACCCCGTCGCTTCGTTGGGTCGCCTCAATGCGTCAGCTCAAACTTTCACGTGGCAAAAAAAACAATAACAAACCGTGAATTTGAATTACATACCTCATATAAGCATAAACTAAAAATGCATTAATTTAATTACGGTACGATCGATCGATCTGAAATTTTGATACGATGCATTGTTAGGTAAGACGGGTCAGTGTGCCAAATTTCAGCTCGATCGGATCAATGAAAGTGGGTCATTTTCGACTTTTGTTTTTCCGCCCGCCCGAGCCCATGAGATGATGAGATGATGAGACGGCCGCGAAGTTAATATAAGGGATTTAAAAACAAAATTTTTGACTATAAATCCCTTATAAATGAGTCATAACTATCAGTATTGATTATTTATAAACGCGAAAAGCATTTACAGACTGAATCTGTCTTAACTCAAGTTTGCTTCATAACCCTGGGACCGAGTTCAGCATGACACGTAAAATGTAAACAAAAGCACACCGGTACTTCCATGGGAAAAAAACAATAACAAACCCTGAATTTGACTTACATTTGTTATATTATGATAAACTAAAAATGCATTAATTTATTCGATCGATCTTAAATTTTGATACGATGCATTGTTAGGTGAGAAGGGTCCGTGTGCCAAATTTCAGCTCGATCGGATCACGGGAATTGGGTCATTTGTGACTTTTGATTTTCCGCCCGCCCAAGACAGAGATGACGACAGACAGAGACGCCGGTGAAGTTAATTTAAGGGATTTAATAAAGAGGGGGGGGATGGCATAGCGGTTATAACGTCCGCCTTGCTCGCAAAAACCCAGGCGGGGAAAAAAATTAAGTTTTTAAAATGTTTCTTTGTGCCCATTCTTTTTTCCAACGTGAATAAGGCTGTTAACGATAATCGGGTTTAAAAGCGGCAATCGGTTTTAAATTTCCAAAACCGATAATCGAATTTGATTCGGCCGGATTTATGAAGGGAAATCAGGCTGGAACCGAAGCCAGATTTGTACTAATTGCCGGATTCCAGATTCGCCGGAGCCGGAGCTATAATTAATAATTCTTTTATCGCAAACCCGGCAAGCCAGATTTGGCCGGATTTATGAAGCAAGGTTCCGCCAGAGCTGGATTTGTAAATATGGCCGGATTCCGGATTTGCTGGAATTTGCTGTACACCCCTAATTTCTATGAAGTCAGCTATAAATCGATAATCGGTTTAAAATCGGAGTTACATAATCAATAATCGGTTTGCCAAAAAAAAGAAAAAGCAATTAATAACCCTAAACATGACTAACCCTAGCAAGGGTCGGCCAATTACAGTTTATGTTGAAGGGGTGTTAGTAATAAAGGGGGTGGGGTGGGTAACACCAACTTCAGTGCGCATGTCTCCACGTTTACTCGATATTTTTACATTACTTTGTGCTGCTGTTTGTGTTCGTACTCTCACCCCCTCCCCCCCCCCACCGTTCTTTGCACTGTCTATGATGAGCATGTCTGCAGCGTATTCAACGCCGCGGGTAGTATCGAGTTTTTAAAATAAAAAAAAAGTTTCCGCTGTGGCTTGATCCCAGGACTTTCCACGTCGAAGGCATACGTGATAAACACTACACTACGAATCACATGTTTCTGTGAAGGAACATCACAGGATAGCGCAAGAAAAAATTGTTTTGCCCCCCCCCTTTGTGCCCATTTCCTTTTTTTTCCAAGCTCGTTAAGTTGAAATATATATATATCTGGTCTAAAATCAGAGAAGGATGGGGTTTACCATGTTTTGTTTCCCACACATCCCCCAGTTTTCGTGTTACTTGTCACTGAGCGCGGAATTTATTACTAGACATGAGAGTCCTATAATTTTCGACACACTAACAAAACTTTTTAGTATGAATTCCACACTATTAACCGAATGGTTATTATCAGGTTTGCGAAACCATATAAACAGAACTAAACGAGTATTTTAATAATTGACCCATAAACAAGTTGTGTGACATGTGTGAAACAGCAGAAACATTTGTTTCAGCCGTTAAAAATATTTTAATACCAATATACTTTATTTAAAAAAGATCACTATTTATTTATTAAACATTTAGGTTTTAACTAGGGCTGTTAACGATTAATTTAAAATTAATCGTTAAATTCTTGAAAAAATTAACGATTAATTAATCGATAATTTCGATTAAAGCCAACAATTGAAATTTATATGGTGTCATAAGTAACATTTATTAAACGTACATGTGTACTTGTCGAAAATCGAAATAACATTGAAATGACTTCTTTATATGACATCTTTTAACCAACGACACAAACAGACAAGTGTATTGACATTATTTGGTTCAAGTGATGAGCGGGTCTTATTGACAATATTATAATGTAACCAGCCGAGCTGAAAAATCGTTCACATAGCTTTAGATTGTCTCAGCTGAAGTTTCTGATACTGTAGTGGATGTTTGGTTTGCAGGTGATATGTAAGCGAAGTGTTAGAACCATGGTAGCAATGTTCCCTTTAAGCAGCGTGGCTGCGCAGATATTTGACAGACGCCACGCAGGAGTTTAGAATCACCACGCAGCAACTTTTTTAAAATATTGTACCGAAAATGGACGTTGTGCAACTTTGCACAGAGATTTTTTTAAAAATTTTGCACACGGACCAACGAAGCTTAGACTTAGAGGGAACATGGCATGGTAGGCAAACGACACAATATAACCTTTATCAACATTTTGAACATTCACGTCAGCCAATAGTTTTTAACCAAAATGTTCGTGTAACCGTACGGAAATTAGTTTATGTTTATCGGCCAAAATATTTTACTTTTTGACTTCCAGTACATTTATAAAGGGTCATCCATATATTAGTTACGCAAGGAGGGGGGTCTTAAATCTACGGCATTTTGCGTATGCATGCGTATGGAGGGGGGAGGGGGTCTCGACTGAATGTGTACGTACGCACAACAAATTTAATTTGCATAATACTAAGCATAGTAACGTAAACCACTCTGGCTGCAAAGGGCATTCGAGACCGACTGAGTCAAGACTGATATGCAATAATGTTATATAATTTATTGCAAACGAAATTGTGAACTTTTAATTGCTTGGAAGTAATTAACATATGATTCAGACCAAACGTTTACACATCATTAAAATATATCCGTCGGGTTTATATTTACATTTCTTTGAAATTAGATGAAGTTTCTCTTTCGCCCACCGGTGCCTTATCTTATCTTATCTATACAGACGCTCCTTCTATGCAGAAGATAGTTGCGTCCACAGACCATGACAGATGATCTGTTGGCAAGTGATGCAGCATTCACAGGCCACGGCTTTGTGGGTTCCACGCATTACCCAGCCGCCTAACACTACAATGTGTTAGGTACCCATTCGGAGCGGGGTGACTCAGGGAACAAACCCTTGCCTTCACACGGATTCGAACCCGTGACCATCGGTACGACAGTCCAGTGCGCTGCCACTCGACCAACGCATCCCCGCCTTAGCCGTTATAAACACACAACGGGACGGCGATTTCACGCACCGAAGGGAAAGGGAGGGGGGGTGTCTACATATTTGTGACGATGTTTGAATTGTTGGGGGGGGGTGTTAGAGAAATGTGACGTCACATCAAAACGAGCCATTTTAAATAAAAGTTCCACTTAAATATTTTATTTTTACATGGTGTTTTACATGACTTCACACGTTTACGATATTAGAATGCAGGCCTACACTAAATAAATACTTAAATGACAAAAAGTGATTTTAAACATGCTTTTTTTCAAATAAAATACAGCTTTTATTGGGGGGGGGGTGAAAAGCTTTGTGACGTCATCTTGGAGGGGGTGGTCTAAGTTTTAGTGACGACGCTTTACGAGGGGGAGGGGGAACGAAAAATCTTCCAAAATCGTGTGACGTCATTTATGGACAGCCCCTTCTCGGGGCCGTCCGTAAATAACATTACGCACCTAGAGGGCGGAGGGGGTCGATCATTTTTGACGAAGGGAAGGGGTATTATAAGAAATGTCACGTCACATCAAAACGCGTAACTTAAAATAAAAGTTGTTCTGTTTACAATTTATTTAATGACGTTTTACATGGGCTTCGCACGTGTAACGATATTAAAGTGCAGCTTTACACTAAATACATACTTAAACTTAAATGACAAAAGTGATTTGAAACATGCTAATTTTCAAATTTAAAAAAAAATGTTTTTTTTTGAAGGGGCATTTTTGTGACGTAATATTGGAAAAGAAGGGGAGGGGGCTAATTTTTAGTGAAGACACGTGTCGTGTGAAAATCGGCCATAATCACGGGACGTCATTAATGGGACGGTCCCAAAGCTTTACCCCCCCCCCGAAAAAAAACCCCACATTTTCAAAGTATTTTAGCACGCATTTTGATGTGCGTCACATTTCTTAAACTTCCCCTCCCCCTCGCCAAAAATGCGCGACCCCCTCCCCCACCCCCTTTCTAGGCGTGTGACGTCATATATTGGTGGCTTCAAAGAGTAAAACCAATATCTTCTTACTCCGGCTTAATTTTTTTTCTCAAAAGGTAAGGGTGTGAGCGAATTTGTACGTACGCATGGGGTTGGGGGGGGGCCAAAAATGTACGGGATGCAACGAGGGGTACAAAAATACGATTTTGTGCGTAAGTAATATATGGATGACCCATAAGTGGTGGGTCGAGTAATCGATAAAAAACGTTTAATCGTTAAAATTTTTTAACGATTAATCGTGAAATCAATCGTTAATTTCCGATGCCCTAGTCTTAACATACAATTAAATCCTTGAAAACTCGAACTAGTATTTCTTTGATTTTTTGTTTTTTCAGAATTAATTAGTGATCTGAAATAATAAATTTTGGAACTGAAAAAGTTTAATTATTCATTCTTCTACAAACTAATTACCTTCCAGATTTCAAGCCCTGCATGTGACACATACCAGGTTGCCATTAACGCATAAACAAATCCCACACTTATCAGATGGCACGGCGTCCATATGGTTGTATATCTGTTAAATCAACGTTTATTGGACCAAAACATTTGACATTAGTTAGTTATGTGAAGGCAAATATTATGTATATTATACAATTTGAAACAACTAAATATGTATAAAGTTTCATAATTTTATAAAATATTTGCAAATTTATCATATTTGTTAATGATTAAAATCATTAAACGAATTTAGCTGGTCTTAATAAATTGTGTGTGTTTGTGTGTTGTCTTACCGTGCCATTGATATTACAGTTGTCTTCTATTTTACAACGCAAACTATGACACATAAGCTCATCAGATTCACAGGTACACAATCTACACTTATCCAAGCTTTCGTCAATATCTTGTCCTATCTCGAAGCGCTATAATTGAAGGAATAACCACAGTGTTAAACATTGAATATTTCCTTGCATCAAAAGATTTGTACTTTTAAAAAAATTGTTTGGTATTTTGACATCCAATGCCAATTTAATTAACATATTTTAAACTACAAATTACGACATGTCTTTGAAAATAAAATGCTAAAAATATTAAAGAGTTCACAAATATTATCATAATTTTAATTCCATTTCTATAATTTGACATTTTCTATAGATAAAAAAAATATTGAAATATTAAAACATATATGTTGAAATCAATTTTTAATTTGCTTGATCACTGTGGGATATAACCTACCGATAAACTTTCAAAGAAGATTGCATCAAATCAATTCATTTAATTTAAAATATGGACTAACATTCTAAATGTTAATTTTGGGCTTTTGACCCATTTTATCTGCTATAAATTGCGAGCTTTCTAGATCTTTAATTGCTTTTTTTTATAAAATCTCATCGATAGAATAAAGGCATTTTGTAATTAAGGATTAAGGGTCGAGGAAGAAGATTTCAACAAAGTGAAATGCATTTTCAAGAAAACATCTGAATAAAACTGCATTGAATTTATACCTTGACCTGCAGATTGAAATCATTGGCGTGTTTGTGGTGATCGAATCTTAGATCAAATAATTGATTCTATAATAGACAAGAGACGGTAGGGTTTATCCAAGCACTGGATAAATGCCTTGATCGTAATCAAATTTAAATGTTATTGTTTTAAAATAGATTTAACCTGAAATATCTTTCTTTTCCTTCAAAACGGTTACTTTAATTTACAAGTTAAAGTATAACTGAAAACATGTCCTCCAAAAATGCAATTTTAAGAACAATCATTTTCTTCTTGAACATTGACAAAGACACTTAGTATATTAAGGAATGATCACTTCAAAATTCAAAAGCCAGATTATTCAACTAAAACTTAGCTTTACAGGCAAATATTTTTTGAAGCTATAATTATTATTTTAAAATAATCATAACGATATTTTAAAACCTTTCTGTATCCTATTTGTTACTTATTTTTAGCGGTGTACCGGATTCAAATTTTTATAGTCCGGGCGGAGCCGATTTTTGGCAGGATTTATAATGTAAAATCCGGTAAACGACTGAGCCAGATTTGTAAAAGTGGCCAGATTCCGGATTTGCCAAACATATATATGGTGACCAGCAGTGGCGTCACTAGGGGGGGGGCGAGGGGGTGGGCCACCCCGGGTGACACCCAAGCTTAAATTTTTTCTGTGTACGATTTTGATGTCAGAAAAAAAGAAGACACATTTTTTCATCTAGAAAGAAATTAAGAAATACAATGAAATACTTTAAACGCGAAAACTTTTATTAAAAAAAAATATCAGTTAACTTGCAATAATAAAACAGTCCCAACAAACAAACAACACTTACACTGAATAATACTTAAATGACAAAAAAGTATTTTAAAACATGCTAATGTTCAATTAGAAAATAATGCTTCTAGGGGGAGGGGTCCTAAAGCTTTGTGACGTGACATTGGAGGGGTGGTCTAAGTTTTTGTGACGATCTGTGACAAGGGGAAAAAGGGAAAGAAACAGTCGCAGCAGAGAGATCTTTAAAAAAGGCTGGGCATGAAAGGGCCGCAGTGGCGGATTTAGCTATAGGGCAGGGGGGGCGGCTTGCCCCCCCACGCCCCTGTTGGGTCTAAAATGGCGCCCCCTAAGACGCCCTCGATGAACACTAAAAACGTGTCACAAGAGCAGAAAAAAAGATTGCTAAACACGAAACTTCTAATCAACACCAAACTGCTTTCTAAATATCGTATTTATTTCAAATGACGAAACTGTACTATCTGGTTTAAATCAATCACTCGCATCTGAATTATCAGCGACAATTGATAATGAAGTTAAGTCTGCACAATTCTTTTCTTTAATTATTGATTCAACCATTGATATATCTAGAATTGATCACATGTCAGTTTCTTCACGTTAATTTTTAAAAAAATCAGGACATGTTGTAGAAAGATTTATAGGCTTTTTTCTTTGGTAAACAGTGGCTGGATGGCGAATAGTGCGCTCGCCTCACAAGCTGAGGAGCGTGGGATCTAGCCCACGTTAAAGCCACAATAAAAATGGGGAATGACTTACGCTAAGAAAGTCCTCCGCTGACCTGGAAGGGAGATGGGGCGCCCATCAAGGTCTACCAAGCACCGCCCATAGTAGGTTCTAACGTAAACATTAGGACCCCCTACGACCACCGTTTATGGGACTTTAAAAATTAAATTAAAAAATTAATAAAAAATAAAAAATGCTGCTGCATTTGCTGAGAAGATTTTAAAGCAGTGTTTCCTCAAATAGTGGGGCGCGCCCCCCAGGGGGGGGGCGCGGGGCTCCCTAAAAGGGAGCGCGAAATAGTGTACTTATAACAATTTTATAGACAAATGATACTATTTACTGTCGCGCGGGGGGTGCGAAATGTTTTCTTCTTCCTAGGAGGGGGCAGGGCTGTCTTAACGCAAAGGCCCGTTGGGCATTTGCCCGGGGGCCCACGAGCATAGGGGCCCCATGGTAATATGTTTATTTATATATATTATGTATATTTATTTTTTTATTCCTGCGGGGGGGGGCCTCACTCTTTCTTTGCCCAGGGGCCCAACACTATTTCTTTGACCGGGGGCCCAAAATGGTGTAAAGACGGCTCTGGGAGGAGGGCGCGACAGAAAATAATTGAGCAACACTGTTTTAAAGGAACTAAAAAAGCGAAACATTGATTTCACACTCAGTCAAGGACAGGCATACTCTGGAATTAAGAGTGGCCTTCAAACTAAGATAAAGAAACTTTCACCCAATTGTTGTGCCCATGTTTTGAATTTGGTTACTATCGAAGCAATGTCTATAAACAGTGATGTACAGTTATTTTTTGGCACAGATTTAAGGTTGTATGCATTCCTTACGTCTAGTTTACCACGTAGTATCAGAGCAGAAACTATTGGACTATCTGTTTTAATAACAAAATATTCTTTTGTTTTTCTGATGCTATTTGTACAAAAGTTTTCTTCGTGTTATCAAACTACTTGCAAAGCCTTTGCAATTGATCGATGTTGGAAGAAATAAGTTTGTTGAAATGAGATGCGATGAAGCTTTTGAAAGTCTGAATGTAGATGTCAAATCATTTATTAACGAAAATGGTTCCAAACTAAATGTTAAAACAGAATTTAAAGAAAAGTGAATTGCAAAAAAGAAAAGCATGGCAGGCGAACTTAGCAGAGATAAAATGGCTGATGATCCAACAGCACGCTTTAAATCTGAAACGTACTTCACTATCTTGGAAACACTTGTAACACAAATAGATGATCGATTTAATGACTTTTGGGGCACAGTTACTTATTTCTATTGTTTTGATCCATCACAAATGTCGAAAGGAAATTAAGATTAGTTTCAAAGTTTATGCAAAATTTACAAACACGAAATTAACCTTGAAGAAGCAATCGTAGAATATGATACCTTTAAAGATTTGTATGCATTATTTTATGTATCATTAGCTAGTGAACTACAACTTAAAAATGTTCAGCCGTCCTTGACTGAAAAACAAATGGCATCAGGTATCCCTAATTTGTCAATACTCTATAAAATTTACTTGATTCTTCCTGTTAGTAGTGCTACTGCTGAAAGAAGTTTCACTAGATTTAAACTCATCAAAAATTATTTGTGCTCAACAATGACAAACAAACGTCTGTCTGGATCGGCATTAATTTCAATTGAACGTGATCTAGCTGAGAACGTTGACTTTGAATCAACAATAAATCGTTTTGCTTCAATGAAATCACGTAGAAAGCAATTTATATAGGGCTAAGGGCTCTATCTTATCTTATCTGTTACAGACGCTCCTACTACATAGAAGAATATTGCGTCCTATACTTATCCATGGTTTGTGTTTAGTCCTGCATTGTTATTAGAGTTTTAAATGTTTATTTAAGGAACTTCCAATAATTATTTGTGTAAAGTTCATTGATTTTCCCAAAGTTTGAAGCTCAAACTTCCAGTGATAAATTATTTTTAAAAATTGTGATGTAAATTGTTTAGTTTATTTATAAGTATAACATTATTGGCACTCATTGTTTGTGTGTTACTAATCCTGACCAATCCGCACCACCAAAGTCTCTGTGTTTTTCATTATTTGTAGCATCAAATTACCTGGTCTTAAACTGAAATATTTTGCCACCTAAAATTCTCATTTCATTCTTTCAGATAGAAAACTATTACAAGAACTAAAAACAGTAGCTCTTAAAGTTTTAGTAAAAATAAGTTGTTCTCTTTGGAACTACTAAGTTCATAATTTACTGTCATGTTTTTATCCTACATATGATAGATGCATATAATATGTATATGATAAATGATTTCTTTAATTACTTAGTCCTTTTATTAATTATTAACATTTTTAAATTACATTATACTTTGTTTGCATTTGTGACCTATTACTCTCCTGAATATAAATCAATTGTTTGTATATTGAAGAGATTCACTGCAAGGGTTTGATGTAAACAAAAATAATATTAAATAATGTACTTTGAATGATCAACGCAGCATTTATTAATTAACACTTAGTTATTTGTTTGAGTTACTGTCACTGCTATTTATGGCAAGCTGAACAAACTGATGAGTCATCTTGCAGATAGTACAACAAACTTTTGGAGGTCTATAAAAAAATTAATCAAATTCTACCTCATTATCAAAATATTTTAGATGTTTTAATTAGCCCAAAGACTATAAATTTATTATGCTGAGTTTTCTATGTTTAGGTCTGCTAGGATATTCAGCAATTGCAAGTGAACAAAAATGATTATGAGAAATCTAGATTTTGTCACAAATAAAAGCTCCCAAATTAACCACCATTTTCATAAATTCAATTGATTTAAAAAAAAAAAAAAAAAAAAAAAAAAAAAAAAAAAAAAAAAAAAAAAAAAAAAAAAACAAAAAAAAAAAAAAAAAAAAAAAAAAAAAAAAAAAAAAAAAAAAAAAAAAAAACAAAAAAAAAAAACAAAAAAAAAAAAAAAAAAAAAAAAAAAAAAAAAAAAAAAAAAAAAAAAAAAAAACAAAAAAAAAAAAAAAAAAAAAAATAAAAAAAAAAAAAAAAAAAAAAAAAAAAAAAAAAACCGTATCTACTTAAGACTAGAATGTTTTCTTTTTGTTTTAGCAAGTTGCCATAGGGCAACTTGAAAGTGTATGTAAAACATAAAACCAACACAGCTAGATTTCCTATTTGCGCCTCAAAGCAGACTCTTAAACCTCCCCCAACAACCCTACCCACACCCCAAACCCTATCTCCTCCAATAAAAAAACCCCACCCCACTCCACCTACCCACTATCCACACACCCAAAACAAACTAATCCTCCCCTCCAACTCCCCCATCCAAAACAAACCTCCACTCCCACAAATCCACCTATACATCCACCCCCCCCCATACTTCCTCCCCCCATCATCCCCAAACCATTACCCCCTCCCTCCCCCCACCCATTTTTCACATAAAACCCCCTACAACCCTCCCCCCAAATTTACTTCCCCCTCCCTCATTTCCACCCCAACCCCTCCCAAACCCCCCCCTATTTTATTTTTTTTCCACCTCAAAAACACCACCCCACCCCCTCATTAAAACAAATATCATAAAAAACTCTTCCCCAACATCCAACCCATAAAATCTAACACAAAATAACACACACACAAACAACCCTTATCCCTCACATCCCATAAACACACCCT